>JAHWFO010018799.1:1522604-1648452 GCA_023313115.1 Rhysida immarginata
TGCGTCAACCAAGAAAAAACGACCTAATGCACTTTCGCCCGTTACAGTATCACTTACGGGCGCAATCATCGTGTTCCTACCTATGAAACTTATACACACGAAAGATTGATGTTTCTTCTACACTCCCTATTTTTCCACATAATCTCCGTCCCGTTCTATGGCCTTCCTCCAGCGAGACACAAGGGCGTGTATGCCCTGTCGGTACCAGTCCTTTTCTGTTTACACAGCCATGTCTTAACTGTGCGAATCACCTCTTCGTCATCCTCAAAATGTCTTCCACGAATGGCATTCTTCAATGGCCCAAACAAGTGAAACTCTAGGGCGCTAGGTCAGGGCTGTAGGGCGGATGAGGTTACACTGTCCAACCCTGTTTCGTGATGTGTTTCGACGTCCTCTAACTGGTGTGAGGGCGAGCGTTATCGTGTTGAAGCACACAATCAGCTGGGTTGTTATGGCGTCCGAGTCGCTGGAAGCATTTCTTGAGTTAGGTTAATGTGTTCACATATGCCTCAGAATTAATGGTGCTGCCTCTCGGCATCACATCAATGAGCATGACACCATCACAGTCCCAAAACATATGATCTTACCAGCAGAAGCAGTTGCTTTGAATTGTTTCTTCTGTGGAGAGTGCGGATTACGCAATTCCATCGATTGTCGTTTTGTTTCTGGCTCAAAATGGTGCACCCAGGTTTCATCAACTGTCACAATCCGGGACAAGAAGGCTTCCCCCTCAGCTTCAAAACGTTGCAGCAACTCAGAAGAAATGTTTTATCTCAGATCTTTGTGTTCCTCCGTAAGACAGCGCGGAACCCATCGTGAACACGTTGTTGTGTAATCAAGAGCACGGATGATTTCATCCACACTTCCTTTGCTGATTGACAACTCCAGCGCCAACTTCCGAGTCGTTCTGCGTCGGTCCAGACGAACGAGCGCATCAGCAAGCTGCATCTTGTCAGGTGTGACAGCTGAGGATGGCCGCCCCGACCGCGGCAAATCTTGGAGCTCTACCGAACCGCTTTCTGATGGCCTTACCCTCTGTGCCCAGCGACTAACCGTACTTCTGTCGACTGATGATGCTCCATAAACTACACATAAACGCTTGTGAATGTTTCCAACCGTTTCTTGCTCCGCAGCGATAAAATTCAATGACGACACGCTGATTGTAACATACATCACTTACAGACGCCATGTTGTTCCATTGCTGCACGTACGCTATCTGTCGGAAGAAACGGAAACTTTGCGCGCGCACTCCGAAAACTTCAAAGAATGCATATCTGAAGTTTCGCATTAGTACCATTGTTGGGGACGGAGAAAAAAATTGTGATGCATTAAATTCTGGGCTACCCTCGTACAAGATAATTGTCGTTTTCCTGTGGTTTTCCTGTAGCTCTGATTGCCTTGATTTTTTCCTTTCTGTCGAACAGAATATTTCGTATCAAGGTTGACTGCTCCATGTCTAACCCTTGAGACGTCAATGCTGGTGTTCCCAGGGCTCTGTCCTGGGCCCTGCGCTGTTCAACTTCTTCTTCCATGACTTCCACCCCCCCCCCTTTTTACTAAGAGCAAGCTATATCTGTTTGCTGACGACGCGTCCATCATGACTAGTGCCCACAATCCCGTTCACGTCATATCTCGGTTACAGAATGCTTTACATTAGTGCGATAAATAGATTGTTAAATGGAAACTCAATCTAAACGTTGACAAATGCAAGGCTCTGTTCATTACGAAGAAACTTCGAAAACCTTTGAGACCTCTCTTCTTTTCTGGTAAAGACCTCGAATGAGTAAAAAATTACAAATACCTCGGAGTGGTGATAGATGACAAGATAAGCTGGGGTGACCACGTCTCCTATGCGATGAATAAGGCTAAGAAGGGAAAATTCAGTCTGGTTGCTCTTTTGGGGCGAAACAGCACGCTTGGAATGGATAGCAAAATTTTGCTTTATAAAATGGTCATCCGAACCATTCTTCTCTATGGTATGCCTGCCTAGGCTATAATATGCAAATCCAGATGGAGGGACCTCCAAACCTTCCAAAACGTTACCTTGAGGACCATTGCCCAACTTGACCGAAGAGTTGAAACCAATACTTCCATTGCTGAATATTTCGATATAACTCTCATTGGAAACCACGTGCAGGAGTTGCAGAAGAAGCTGCTTCCGAATATTAAGAACCATCCCAATCCTCTTGTTGCAGATATTCTGGATTGCCCGCTCCCCTTAGATGTTTCCTCAGGCATTGCAGGCCTCGTCACATCCTGGACGCAAACTTCGACGACATCCAAAAGGCCATCTTTCCAGATTACTGGATCTCCTAGCTCCTCCGTGTTCCTCGTCAATCAACAATCAGCTCTATCGTCATGATAGGAAAGGACTCCATTTTAACGGCCGGCCAGGTGGCCGAGAGGGCTAGGTCGTAGGCTTTCTAGTTCTCGAGTCCACCTGGTCGTGGGTTCGAATCTCGCCGTGGGCATGGATGTTTGTGTTTGTCCCGGGCTGCGTACAGATATGACTTGTGTAAAAGGCGCAAAATGACCTTAGTAGTCGACGCCAAAATTTCTAATAAACCAACCAACCAGCCAACCAAACCATTTTATCGTATGAGTGACTTAGCTAGGTTTCATCTGGCTTCTTGCCTAGTTCAATGTACTTCCCCTGGGCGCGTATTGCTTCCGGACCGCTTGTTTCGTTTTCCTCCCCTGCACTGTTCGATTGTCGATTAATTGTTGTTATTAACCGACTTCAAAAAAGGAGGTTCTCTGTTTGACCCGTATATATCCGTATGTATGTATGTTCGCGATTTTCTCAAAAGCTACTAATCCGACTTAAATGGGGTTTTCGCTATTCGATTGAATATTTTTCTGGGAAGGTTTTTAACTATTCAAATAAGTTATGTAAATAGGGTTTTTTTTAAAAAACCACGCTTTTATCATGTTTTATTATTATAATATCTCGTCAACAATATGGCATAATTTTGTAACAGTAAACAACGGAGACATTTAATCCTCGTCATAACGAATCCTTTGTTGTGGCAATTGGACAGTACGTAGTTGTCACGTGTCAAACATCGTCGCTCGAAAATGTTTACACGTTCGGTTCTCCGAGACGACGATAGGGGAAAAGTACGATTGGTCGACAACCCGAGAGATCGACGGTTTGGGCCGCGATTGGCCGATGGTGATCGACGTCAGAGGAAAGCGAGCGGGAAAGACGAACGACGACAGAATACGACAAAAGATCGTAAGGAAAACATCGTTTGCCATGTTCGCTCGACGTTAGAGCGAAACGACTACAAGCGACGGCGGGAACAGCGGCTTGTTAATAACCCGTCAGAGGAAAGTGACGGACGCCGACGACGAACGAACTTTCGCCGTCGCCAGCATCAGGCAAGCCGACAGCGAGCGAGCTCTCGTCTTCATCGGCGCCAGGCAATTCCCCGCCACGAGGAACCGACGGGAGACGGATCTTCACGTCCGCCACTTATCACAGCAGCCGAAGCGGTCGCCGACATCGAAGTTTGCCAACACCAAGCACATCCCCTCGTAAGCGCCCTTGCCACGTGTCTGTATCAACTACTAGAGCCCTTGGCGTACGACAGCGTCGAGCAAGGAGGCGAGCGGCCAACTTCATCGTGTGCGAACGACGCCCGAGAACGCCGGAACGAAAGGAACGACAACGATGAGTCGCCGAGTCCATTCCCTCGTCAGGTACGTGTGCGAGTGTTTACTCATTTGACTTTCTTCCACTGTCACGTACGAGCTGAACTATCCTCGTTTTTCGAAGCGGCGTTTCCTGAGACGGCTGGAGCTGACCGAGTCGACAGCGTCTGGGCTGGAGTGTTTCCGTTTTCTTTCGCCATGTTCCACGAACAAGGAACAGGAGGAATACTCCGCCTTTTCGCTGGCTTCTCCGTAAGCCGCATGCTTAGACAAGACGAATCTCTGCGTCTACCTCGCCGACCGTGAATTTGTGAACTTTGTTTTCTTAATCCCCGAACTGTGTCCTACTTTCCGAACCGAACAGTACCGACAACCGGACAGTGACTTTTGTAATTAAATCCCACGACATTTAATTTTAGAGCTGAGTAATCTTTTGGTATCGTCACTCACCTCATCTATTGATATTCACCCCTAGCTCAAGAGTGGACGCAGTCCCGTCGGTGATATTTTCTCGCCGAAAAATTTGCCTGCCAGCGAAGTGTGCGACGAACGAAATGTATAGTGCGTCGCTTGATTTATTATTTAACTCAAGTAGAGTCTGCCTCGCCGCGCTTAAGGACCGTGGACTGTAGTTATATTTTTTTTTGTTTGAAGAGTTATTCTACCAGTCTGTTAGAACTCCATATAGAGACAACGCCAGGTGTGAACCTCACGTCGTCCGAGAGTTCGTGCCTCGTATAGATAAATTTTGACTTTCATTTGATACTTTCCACTGCGCCAACTTTATTTATTTATTCATTTTGTTTTTCAATAAATTTTTTGCTTAACATCGCCTATCGATCCTTTCTTGTTCACATTGACACGTGACAGTAGTAATGAATTAGTACCATTAAAACACGAAACAGTGAACAGATTTGAAAAAAAAAATTTTTTAACATGTATTTTCATGGGTTCTGCGCATGTGTACCAAGTTTCAGCTCTCTAGCTTCTAGGGAGATTGGTTTAATATTGATTATAAGATTTGACCTAAACACTCTAATATTGCAAGTTAAATAAAAGCTTTTCATAATAATAATAATAATAATAAAGGTGGTTCTCTGTTTGACCCATGAATATTTTTCTGGGTAGGTTTTTTTTACCGACTTCAAAATAAGGAGGTTCTCTGTTTGACCCGTATATATCCGTATGTATGTACGTTCGCGATTTTCTCAAAAACTACTGATCCGATTTGGATGGGGTTTTCGCTATTCGATTAAATATTTTTCTGGGAAGGTTTTTGACTCATGAAGTTGGTTCATTTTTTGTTAAAAAAGTTCGTTTTCACTTGTTGTTTCTCACTGATGGAGAGTCTCAGACAGACACCTCCAAAATGTACACATGAGTTTTTAGTTTACAAAGTTCATTTTTGTGGAATAGTGGTTTCTTTTCTTCCTTTCTTGTTAACCTTGTGTCCACAGTTTTGGCTGTTTATATATTTTATTACTCGACTGTTTAAAAAGTAATGAGAATACATGCACGGCGTGCTATCGTGGCAACTCAGGAGGAATCTCCTTCTAGTGGTAGTTTAGATAACATCTGCTCGATCTTCAGCGTAATTTTCAACTTCCTACTGTCACTACATTACTGATACGAAACGTTCACATGAAGAGTGGTTTGTTTTTTTTTTTAGTGTGTTACGAAAATGGATACCTCGAAATTGAATTTCTGCCGTGAAGTTCTCGAGAGACTGATGAAAAGCGTTCTTCGAGTGACCAAGCATTATTGAAACTTGGATGCTGCATCACAACAATGCACTTTGTCACACAGCACTATCTGTAATGCAATTTCTGGCCTTAGCATTTCCGTGGTACCTCAGCCTCCCTACACCTCTGATCTTGCGCCATGTGACTTTTTTCCTCTTTCCCAAGTTGAAACGTTACCTCAATGGACGATATTTTGCCTCTGTTTCCATGATTCAGAAGGCCGTGTCGGACCAAATGAAAGTGCTTACACCTCACGTCTCCGTTCCTCTCAAGTAATAAAGTTGATTTGTAAATAAGAATTAAATAAAGAGTTTTAATGGAACAGTCTCTTTACTTTTTAACAGAGCTCGTATGTCATACATGTTCATAGAATTAGCCATGCATGGCTTACATTTACACTTACAATTTGATAATTACCTAAATTTACGAACCAATAGCCTGTATGTGAAAGTATTTTTATTAAGCAAATTGAAAGAAATGAATATTCTGTGAAATTTTAATTATTAAGTAGCGGAAGAATGAAGCTACGTATGGGTTTTTACCGTGTCCTTCTGTGACCTTCATATTTTCTATATTTCAAGATAGAAATTCGGAATGTAGCCAGTATGTCCTACTTCATTACTTATTTTGGTTTCGATTAAGATGTGAAATTTGGTACACAGGTTCCTCTAGGCAAGATCTATTTTGCTATGAAGTTTGGGCCAAATTGTCCCAGTGTAGCCTGAGTTGTGGGAACATCACTCCCGTGGTCTTCAGAATTACAATGCCGGCAAAAAAAAAGCAACACATGAGACAACACATGAGAGAAGTGGTTCAATTTTAATGAAATAGCACAAGAGCATACTGTGGGTGGCATACAACATTTGATTTAAAATTCAACTACGAATATGCTCAGGATTCTCGTACAGGATGTCCCAAAAGTCCCAACAGAACAATTTAATATGCCTTATATCCTCCACGAGCATGGATGCAGGGCTGGACTCTTGCATGCATAAGGTCGTATATATGCTGGATAACATCCTGGGATACATTGTTCCAAGTGTCCAGAAACTGTTGACGCAATGTGCTGCCACCAAGGATTACATCATTCCATCATGTTCAAACATGCTCAATTGGGTATCATCATGTTCAAACAGCTTGGAGATCGTGCTGGCCAGGAAAGTCGAGCCACATGTTGGAGAGCTTGTAAGGTAGCACGGGCAGTGTGTGAGCGTGCGTTATCCTGTTGGAACAGCACATTACTCTCCTGTTGCAAGAAAGGCAGGAGAAAGAATTCAACAGTCTCATGGATGTACAATGTGCTGTTCAATGTTCCATTCACAAACACCAAGAATGAGCAATTGATGGCACCCCAAACGATTACACCAGGTTTATGATCTGTGTGCTGTAGACGAATGCACTGTGGAAGAGGTCACTCTCTGGTCTTCGTCGTACATGTCTATCACTGGTGTGCAGGCAGAATCTGCTCTCATCACTGAAGACAACAAATCTCCATTCAGCTCGCTAGTCAGCTCTTTCGCGACTCCATTACAACCGCACAGAAAGGTATTCTTGCAGAAGTTGTAGTCTGGATAGAGGGACACGTGACTGCAGTCCTACTGCAAGTAAACTGTTGCAAATGGCTCGTCTTGATACGGTTGGTGCTACTCTGGCTCTTGTCTGTGGTGTGAATGCTGTGCAGGTTCAGTGTTTCCCTTACAATCGCGGGTCTTGGCGTGAATCAGTAATGCGTGGGCATCCGGAATCAGGTCTGCCTGTGTGAATACCTTCTGTAGACCACTGCTGCCAACATCGAGCCACCACAGAAACATTACGTGCCATATGGACCGATAAAACCATCCAGCATCTCGAAGTCCCACAATTCGATCTCTGTGAAACTAATATTGCCAGGTGGTACTAATGGAATACCAGTAGAATTTAGTCAGAAAAGCCAGTACTTGCAATATTTCCCAGTAGAAATAATAAAATTTTAATTTTTTAAATTCTTAGAAAATTTAAACCTTTTTAATGTCAAGAGACTGGTTAAACAAAAAGTATTACTTATTAATTAAAACTGAAAAAAGAGCTATGACAAATATGATTTCATCATGAATAAACCATTAAGGAATGACATAACCAAGTACCGAAAGGTTAAACTGAACCATTCGCAGAACTATATTTTTAAACAGCCCTATGCTAACATTGCAAGTTTCTAATGGGCCATAAGATACCAATACACAAGGTACCTTTGAACCAATGTCGACTATCATTAATTTTACGTTATATTCATTCATGACACATCATTCCAAGTCGTTCGATATATTACATACCATATTTCAGCACTGAAATACCAATGAATCATAATGGTTACACTAAACCCGGTTCCTTGAAACCAATTTCGACTACCATTAATTTTACGTTATGTTCATTCATGACACCTCATTCCAAGTCGTTTGATATATTACATGCCATATTTTAGCATTGAAAGTTCCAATGAACCATAATGGTTCCACTAAACCAGGTTCCTTGAAACCAGTTTGGACTATCATTAATTTTACGTTATATTCATTCATGACACATCATTCTAAGTCGTTTGATATATTATATGCCATATTTTACCATTTCCGGAACAGTGAGGCAAGATCTTCTGCTTCGGAGAGGCAAGGAGAAACCTACATGCTGCAGTTAGGTTGTATCGAGACAGATACCCTAACGAACGCCATCCATCTCGTCAAACAATGCGTCACATTATTCAAAGATTCGAGGCTACAGGGAATGTTAATGCAGAACGAGGACGACCAAGGGCACAAGGCGACGAGGATACAACAACACTAGTTCTGGCTTCAGTTGCTGCAAATACCCACACAAACAGCAGAGCAATTGCTGCAGATGTTGGGTGCCATCAGAGAACTGTTCTCAACGTTCTACACGCACATCATTTTCACCCATACCATATTCATTGTCACCAGGAGTTACTGCCATTGGATTATGTTGCTAGGGCCGCCTTCTGCAACTGTTTACTTAGCTGCCTGGATGACAATCCAAACTTCATTCATGAGGTGTTGTGGACAGATGAAGCCCAGTTCACCAGGGATGAAGTTATCAACAGGCACAACCATCATCATTGGGCAGACGAAAACCCGCGATGTCTGCGAGAAGCAACTCATCAAGTGAACTGGAGAATCAATGTATGGTGTGGATTGTACAATGACACTGTGGTTGGACCGTATTTTTACGATGGAACACTGACTGCAGAACGCTACCGGGCTGAAATTCTCAACGTGGTAGTCACAGACTTTATTGACAATTTGCCATTGGCCTCGTATCAGCGCACGTGGTTTCAGCATGATGGAGCTCCTCCACATTACGGGTTGGTCGTTCGCGAGCGTCTAAGTGAGATGTGTGGACAACAATGGATTGGCCGAGGAGGACCAGTTCGTTGGCCAGCCCGCTCCCTTGACTTTTTCTTGTGGGGATACCTGAAGAACAAGGTTTATGCTACGCCGCCCGCCTCACTGGAGGATCTGGTTCAACAAATCCAGGAAGCGTGCCGTGGAGTGACACCAGCCATGCATGCCGATGTTTTGGCGTTAGTTAGGTTCCGTGCCCAATTGTGTTATGGTGCCCACGGTCGTCACATCGAGCATTTTGTTGATTAACTTTTTTTTTTAAACTGTTTGAAGTAACTTGTTTGTGCAGTGTGACTGTTTGTAGGGACGTTGCGATACTACTGATATGAGTAAGTTTCGATATTGGCAGTATCGGTATCGAGTTCGGTTATTTGATAATATCGTGGTATCGAAAAAAAATATGAGTATCGGTAAATAGTATCGGTACAATTTTTTAAATTTTAGAAATATATTTTTTTGCATATGCCTATTAATGTTTCGTACCAACTTTCCATCTGCCGAGCTCAATGACGGTCCTACTCCTTATGCCACCACAGTGCGCCTCTAATATCGTTGTACATTCTACTTTTGCGTATTATATTTACCATCTCCAAAGTCTAATGGACTAAGAGGTTAATTCATGTAGGGTTTGCCACTAATTTAGAAATTAATCATTTTATTCTTTGCAACAACTTTTCTTTGTTGTAAGCTGTCGCTTGTAGAATATACAGTGTGTTTCTGAATGGTGTGTACAAACTTTCAGGATACGTTCCAGGGACCAAAACAAGCAGAAAATGTCATATGAACATGCGGTCGAAAACGCTTCTTTCTATTGTTTGAAGGTGTACTGTATTAGAAAAGTTACGACAATTCAAAGGAACGTCTGAAGAAAATTGTGTTTTCCTGATATGAACCCATTGGACTTCTGCGGGTATTTGAAAACGCATGTTTATTTTGCCCTATTACCAGATGTTGCAATTCCTCATCAACGGATCCAGGATAGTTGAGACATCGTCTGTTATATATCTGGTATTTTCAAACATGTTCGCCGATCCATGCTGCGACGTGCACAGGCTTCTTGTAATATAACGGAGGCAATTTTGATCATTTACTGTTAGCAGTTGTATTGTCGTGTTATATTGTAGTAACTAGAAATTATCCTTGCCCCCCCCCCCCCCCCGCCCCCGATGAAGGTATAGGAAAGTAGCGAAAACCCTGAGATGAAGTATTTTTACCCCTTTATCTTCATTTTTAAATCTGCCAAAATTTTTAATCAGAAAATTGATTTTCTCGAACATAGCATTCAAATCAAAAAATGTAAAAAAGCTCCATCTTCTTTGGTTTCTCACCATTGCCGATCGAAGGACACATCGTATGACTTATGTTGTCATAAGTATAAAGACCAAGTGACTGCCGCCCCCACAACTCCGACCCTACTGAAACAATTTATCCCAAACTTCATAGTAATCTGCTTACCGAATTTCACTCCGATACCATGTAGACTTTTTGGTCCCATCTAACTCCCACGTCCGTAATTTTGACCCCATTAGGCTAATCAAAGCCAAATTAATTAGTGAAGGAGGACACGTCTATGGTAAGCTATGTTCGAAATTTCAACTTTCTACGTATGAAGGGGAGAGACAGACGGACAGACAAACGGACATTTTGAAACCAAGAAATCATTCCACAACTTAATAAATCACACAATTTGTAACACTCATAGGCTTTAGAGTTAACTTCGTCTACTGCAGGACACCTTCAAACCAAAATAACTCTAGAACGACGCATTTCCGACTCATTGCTCATATGATATTTTGTGCTTGTTTTGGTGCCCAGAACATATCCTGAAAGTTTGTACAGGCCATTCTGAAACACCCTGTATACAGTTCAATATTACTTGAAACTTAAATACATGCAATTGTGCCAGCTTTATAAGAGTATCGAATGATACGATAGTATCGGGGTATCGATACTTCGCTCTAAGTTTGATATCGATGCTGAATATCGTATACGTGATTGTGGGTGATTGGTTGGTCCAATTTGGATGATTTTTTTTGTTTTGTTTGTTTTTTTATCCTGAACAAGTTTGCAATTGGGGTTTTTTTCTATCCCTTACGGTTTTTGAGATAAATTTTGAATGTGTCCTAATTTGCATATTTGGGATGATGAAAAGTGCACCATGGGATAGGCCATCCACAACTTCCTATTCATTGGATTCATCAAAATTGACATATCTGCTTCGGTTCAAAAAATAAAAGGGGGGTTCAAACTTTTGTATTCACCCTGTATATACATCGATGGTTACTACACAGGCTGTGCGGGGCACGGCAGATGTTGAGACTACTCTAGTTGTTACAATATACGAGGGGCGTTCAAATTTGACCTGGACTTTAGTTTTTTAAATTTCATTGTTGTAAAAATCTAAGCTTTCATTGTTGGGATGGCAACTACCGCCTATCATGCAAATGCAGCACCACTTATCCGCTTGCCATGATAACGGATTGTTTGTTTAAACAAAATGGCAGACAGCGATGTGTCGACCAAAGTGGAACAACGAATAACCATCAAGTTTCTCCACAATGAAGGTGTGAAAGCATCTGAAATTCATCAGAGACTTCAATGACCGTTCACCGAGTTATGTTTGTCTCGATCATCTGCCTTTGCTCGGTGCCAAAAGATTGAAAGAGGGCGAGAATCCACCGGTAATGAACCTCATAAGGCAAGGCCAGCAACTGAGTTGATAAGGGACAACAGGCAGATTCATGTACGGAATTGCTTCAATACTGAACATTAGCACTGGCAGTGTGGAGACCATCATCCACGATAAGCTGAAATTGAACAAGATCTGTGCAGATGGGTCCCTAAGTAACTCTCTGAGGATCACAAAACTACCCGGGTGGGAATCTGTTCCATCCTGCTACAGCGATATGCCAGGGAAGGTGACAGCTTCCTAAGGCGTGTTGTGACCACCGACGAGACATGGATTCATCACCGTACTCCTGAAAGCAAGTGTGTGAGCATGGAGTGGTGACACACTGACTCACCACGACCCAAGAAATTCAAGATGACGTCGTCAGGGACATTAAGGGTATCATTCATGTCGATTTTCTGGAAGAATGTCGAACCATAAATACACCCTACTACTGTGACATTTGAGGACATCCCTGAAGCCGGCACTAAGGAAAAAGCGACCAGGACTCCTTACCAGTGGTGTTTGTTTTCTGCAAGACAATGCCAGACCACACACAGCCAAATTGACTATGGACACACCGACGGAACTCAAATGGGACATCTTACCACAACCTCCCCTTGCGACTATCACCTTTTTGGAATATTGAAAGAGTTCTTGGGAGGGCCGAGGTTCGGCTCCAATGAAGAAGTGAAAAAGGCTGTCCTGACGTTGTTTCGACATCAGCCTAAGATTTCTACAGAACCGTATCCAGATGCTCCCAGAACGCTGGAAAAAATGTGTAGAGAAGCAAGATGAGTTCTTTGAGAAATAACTGGTGTGTGTGTGTGTGATTTTTCGTAGTTTCCTGATTTTATAAAAAAAATAAAGTCCAGGTGAAATTTGAACGCCCCTTGTACAGGCCAAATTGATGACTTTTTGTAAATTAGGAATGAACCATTTTTCCAGTGGAGGGACTTTTGAGACGTCCTGTACCAGATCCTGTGTATATATTGTGTTGAAATTTAAATCATATATTGTACCCCCTCCCCAAATTGACACCTTATCAATTAATTCTGTTGCATGCCCCCCCTCCCCCCGAAAAAAATCCTGCCTGGAGATTAAAGAAAAACCTTCCTTCCTTCATTCATGGGAAAAATCGTACCCGGCTGGTAATGGGAAAAATTGGTGTCCTCCACTTTCGCCCCTTAAATTTTTGCCCGTTCCACTTTCGCCCCGACGCCATTATATGGTAATTTTATCGCCAATATATTTTATCGAGGCCCTGAGGAGAGGCTAAGGCTATTTACGCAAGTAACTTGAATACAACATAGTCAGGGTTTTAAACTGTGATGGTACTTCAAGCAATGTTTTTCACGAATAATCACCCAATTGTTTTAAGTGGTTTTTAGTGGTAGGCGATTCCCTGAAAAATTGAATCGTTTAATCGTATAGGCAATTTATTTTTGCATAGTAACGATTAATCGATTCCTGTAATCGATTATTGTGAAAAATTGAATCTATTTTAAAAAATATTAAAATTAAATCTGTTTATTGTAATTTATTTCCATGGTTAAAAGTAGCAAAATAAACACATAGAAGAAGCCATTCATGAATTTTTATTTAATAACAAACAAATCAGAAATATTATAACAATGTATTGTGAAGCAGATAAAAAAGTTAGATTGATTGATTATTTGGTATTAAACTTCAGTTTACTGTCCTTGTGGGGTGGTACTTGTTCAAAAATTTTTGAAAACCGTGGGACTATAATAATCAGGCTAACGACTACTGTGCAAACCATGGAATTTTAAATGAATGAAACATAAATGATTTAATAAATATTATATATTATATTATGTGTTAATGTACTTATGTTTTGTGTAATAATTATGATGCGAATTATACTAAAAATAACAACTATATTAAATTACTACTAAAATATCGGGAAAAATCAGGGAAATAATAATAAGATAAAAAAATAATAGAACCATCGATGTAATTGTTTTAGTGTACTGATGTATTGTATTGTAACAATCTGGTTTGTGATCCTATGGATTCATAATTAAAAATTAATAAGAAGAACGAAATATAGTTAACACATTTAAAAATCAAAAAAAAAAAAAATTAAAAAATAATGACTTCGTTTTTTATTGTAAATGACGTCTTCATGCCGGGTCAATCTTTTAAAACAATTTAGATTTTAGGAAAGCTTTAATTTAAATTGTTCTTAATTAAAAGGAGAATTTCGTGGGTTAGGTTAGGTAAGTATTCTAAATAACTGAATTCTTAGTTTTCTATTTGACTTGTTAACCTCTCTGGAGGGTCTTTTTTTTTTTATGAAAGTGGGTCTTAAAAGTATTTTTGCAGGGGGCGAGTGTGGAAGGGGTGAAAGTGGAAGGGACGATAGTGGACGGGGCGAAAGTGGAAGGGGCCAACTTCACGGGGCCAAAGTGGAGTGAACCGAAAAATCGGCTAAGCGGCCCTCACGGCAGCCCAAAGTAAAATCTGGTGTTCCGCTGGGCCAGTCCGCCCATGCCTTCATTCCTGCCTACATGTAAAGTTTTTTTTTTTGTTTTTTTTGAGAGATTATGTCAGTATCATTAATTTACTTCATTTAATTTTATTACAGTTTTTACAAATTGGTTCCATACAATTTTAAATAGATTTAATACGATTTTAAATGTAATTAATACGCTTTCAAATGAATTTAATACTCTTTCTAATAGATTTAATACATTTTTAAATGATTTTAATACGATTTAAATAAATATAATGCGTGTTTTAGTTCAGTGTAAATGGAATTTAATTATTAAATTGAGTATTAAAAAAAAAAACATTTTTATTGAACCCTTGATTTAGTAAATTTTACGGGAAATTTATTTTTTATTATCTTAATTCAATTGCAGAACACAAACTGTAACATTAAATTTTTTACTTAGTTCAGTAATGAAATTCCATTTACACTGAACTAAAACACATTATATTGATTTAAAATCGTATGAAATTCATTTAAAATTGAATTAAATTCATTTAAAAATGTCTTAAATCTATTTGAAAGAGTATTAAATTCATTTATAATCGTAATAAATCTATGTAAAAATGTATGAAATTCATTTAAAATTGCATGGAACCAATTTGTAAACACTGTAAGGTTTCCCGTTAATTTTTTTCTGAAAATGAGTTTACACAATTTATTTTTCGGATGTTAAGCTCAAAAAATCGACACTAGATGGAGATAATTACATGACAACATACTCTTGGGTATGGAGGATAAAATCAAGAGCTTATTAAATATGCCTTTTGAATTTTATTTATGAAGTTTTAAGCATCGGATCATCCCATTTTTCACACCTAATGGAACCCGGATAAGTAACTGAGTATCATTTAAAAAGAAATGTCACAATGTTACAGAGTTTATGCCATCAATTTGATCTCATGTTGACCGGCGTTTCACGATCGTCAACATTCCATTGTTGATTGTCGATTGCTCGTTTGCGATTAGTACGGCGTAAATTTTTGTATAGTCCGCTAATATTATGGTAATTTTAAAAAATGACAAGTTAACCGTGTGAATGTACAACAAAAAGCGTTTATCATTCTTATTGTCATTTAATAATAATAATCGTTATTTTTTCCGTTTTTATATTAAAGTAAATATTTGTGTGATTTCTTAGAATTTATCGAGGAACAAGCCTGCCGTTTCCAAGGATGCGAACGTTCACTCGAATGACGCCAAAAGCAAACGGCAGCTGCCGAAGCTCGAAGATTTCCTGGCGCAGAGAGATTTCACCGGAGCCATCACTTTACTTGAGGTGTAGTATGTGCCACTATTTCAGGGCCGTACACCATGTCAACTAAATCTGTTACATGGGGGGGGATTTAGTTGCCCCCCCCCCCCCCCAAGAGGGTGTGGGGGGGCCCCCCCCCCCCCCAAAAAAAAATTTCTGGATACGGCCCTGCACAATTTAAATCGGGCTGTGTTGACTTTAAAAACAATTTTATGATTATATTCGTACATTAAAATAAATTCATCGTGAAGAGAACTCATAATAATTATTGCATTGGATTGTTTTTACAATATGTCTTCAATTATAAGAATTTAATGTTTAGCTCAAAGAATCATATGTAGGATCTTTAAAAACATTTTTAATTTCCCTCCGTACAATTTATCATGTTGAAAAACAGTGTGATTAGAGTGTGTGTGAGTGGGGGGGGGGGGGGGTATCTTAAAATTCAATTTACAAACATTCAATTTCAGTATAATGTTATTAGGTTATACGGGTTAAGATAAGGTTATAATATGAGTCTTAATTCTCGTATGTATAATTGAAAATTGCCATAATTTACCTTTAATCCATAAAAAAGAATCAAATATTTTATAAAATTCCATGTATTCATCCAACTCATAAAATATTAGGCAATAACTCCCCACATCTTCTGAAGGGAGTTTGAAGAATTATACATAGTGAATTTTAAGTACACTGACAAACTTTTATAGGAGGTAGTATAGATGATTCTAAGCAAAAAAGTTCATATGAACATTTGAATGTTACGGCGTGGATTCCATATGCGTAAAGACAACGGCAGAAACCACAAGGTAAAACATGTTCTGACATCACTTCCTGCTCTCTTCTTTCTGCCCGACAGAAAATTGTCTTATCTTTGTCGGCTGTGACTCAGTCAAACTCGAAAACACAGGAGTTTTCTCGTTAAATTGTGATTCCTTAGTATTGTTTCTAGCAGTGAAATTGGTAGAGGCTTTGCAATACAATAACGGGAAAACAGAGTTTCTGACAAGTTTTGCCATTTATTCCTGGCTTTATCAATGATACACACAAGAGGCTTCATGCCCTTATATACAGAAATATGCTACAATGGAAATAATATGATTGGATAAAATACAACATATGGCATGACAAAGTCGATGAATAATGAAAAAGGTAGAAGAGCTACAACATACGGCAAGATTTAATAAAGGGTAAGAGAATGGCTATAATAAAGGGATAGAAACACACTAACTGGATGAAAACAGAAAAATAATGATTTGATAACAAATAACATACATACTAATATAGAATAAAATAAATATAAAAGACATAAATGAATCAAGAACATCCAATCATTTTTCTGTTTTCATCCAGTTAGTGTGTTTCTATCCCTTTATTTTAGCCATTCTGTGTGTATTGTAGCTTCTACCTTTTTCCAGTCATTGGACCCAGACTGTATTACTCAAGGACTTTGTCATGCCATACGTTGTATTTTATCCAATCATTTTATTTCCATTGTACCATATTTCTGTATTCAGGGTGCTTTTGAAAAGGATCTCGTGAGTTACCTAGCGATGTTCTGTATCTTAAAATAAGCACAAGTTTCCTTATACGTTTTGTTGAAATTGCATTCGTTAAAGGAGTAAACAGCTCGTGAAGTTTGTTTATACTCCGCCCATAACATAAACAAAAGCGCATGAAAAATAAGTAATAGGTTTCTATGCTAATGTGTTGGCCCTAAACTCAACCACTCTCACAGCTCATTGAAAGATTTGTAATTACTAGACCTCGGAAATGAACTTGTCCAAATTTAGGAAAGACATGCAAGTGGATAAATGATCGAGAGATACAGTAAACTGCTACATTAATTTGGCATTTTCAACAATCACTAACAGATGTAAACACAACAGAATCTGACTGCAATGATGTTAGTGCAAAAATAATGAACCAGAGAGACGAGTATGCGTGCTCAGAACCACGACACTAGCGCTGCAGTGGCAGTAGAATGAAACGGTACTTACTTTAGAGACAAGCCTAATATAAGGACCGCTCAGCTTTGGACGACATGTTATCACCGAAGTTAATGTCAAAATGGATACCTAAGTGAAAGATTTAAGTGAGTTTGAAAGAGGGACGATCATGGGTGCAAGAAGAGCTGGTGCCAGCTTCTCTGAAACGACAACTCTTTTAGGACTTTCTCGCCCAATAGTATCTCGGCTGCTTAAGAGAGTGGCAGTTGAGAAAAAACTTCAAACGGTAAGGACTGTTCTGGTCGAAAAAGGCTGGTGATCGAGAGAGGTGAATGGCAAGTAGCATGCATAACAACAGAAAGGCAACAGCACAACAAATTACAGCTGAATTTAATGCAGGTGCATCACAAAGCATTTCCCAATGCACAACAAGACGGACTAAGCAAAGGATGGGCTTTAACAGCCGGAGACCATCAAGAGTACCTTTGGTATCACAGAACAATAGGAAAAGGCACATGTTGTGGGCCCAGGAACAATATAATTGGTCACTTGGGGAGTGGAAAAAAGTAGCCTGGCCTGATGAATCTCGTTTCTACTCCATCATGCAGATGGCAAGCTCAGAATATGGCACAAACAGCACGAGCTCATGGACCCTTCCTGCTATATGACACCTCTTCAGGCTGGTGGCATGGAATTATCGTGTGGGGAATGTTTTCCTGGAGTATACTGGGTCCCTTGATATCTGTGAATGCAACTCTGAACAGCACAGCTTACCTCAACATCATTGCCGATCACGTTTACTCGTCTATGGCTATGATGATCCCTTCTGGTTGGACCTTGCCACCATGCTTAATAGGTCAGAAATTGGTTTGAGAAACATTAATTAGAGTTTAGTCTGCTTCCATGGCCAGCTCAGTCCCCTGATCTCAATCCTATTGAGCATTTGTGGGACGAAGTCGAAAGATCACTTCAAAGCTTGGAAACGCCACCTCTAAGTGACCCAAATTAGAGCTGCCATTATAGCATGTGCCAATATTCCTCAGCAACATTATCAGTGTCTTGTTGAGTCCATGCCAAGAAGAATATTGGCTGTGATCAGAGCTAAAGGTGGATCGTTATTAGAGGGTGTCTCTAATTTTTTGGCCACTCAGTGTTGATCAGTGGTTCCCAACCATTTTTGAATCATAACCCCATTTACTAAAAGATAAATAATTTGCAAGCACCCTGTTTCACTATAAAAAAACCCAACATTTTAATAGGGTGTTACACATCAAAATGTTAAAACACATCTTGAAATTTCCTATTGAAATAAATGCAAACATAAATAATCTCAGCAACCTCCAGGTTGGGAATCTCAGATCATATTTACAATTCAGGAGTAATCTGTATTCCAGTTAAGTTATAAAACACTGATTTAAATAACAACCCACTCTCATTTTTGTTATTACAAAATTATGAAAATAAAAGCATTTGCAAGCTAGCTTGGCTGTTCAACAAGCCTAATTCATATTGTTTATTTTCAGTTCCGCAAGAGACCTGAAGATGCAGATGGTTGGATTGCATACTGTGCATTTCACCTCGGAGATTACAAACGAGCTATGGAGGTATTTGGTTTAAAAACCTGTATGTCAAAATTCCTTTGCTTTCCTTTCTTTCTTCCCGATAATATCCTCATTTTTCTTTGATTTTACGTGGAGCATAACATTGTTATTGGTTTCTCATATGTGAGGAGAACATTTTGAAGAATCCTGTTGTAGAATTATAGTGACAACTAATAACCTAACCTAAAGATACCATTGTTATATATATTCTTGGACATTTTAAATATACATTCATTATTATTACAGGGCAAACACAAATGATTGCACTGGCTACCTAATGCAGTACATTATGATAGTCAAGCAAGCCCTTGTGTGCGATACTTATACATTATGTACATAGAGAAACATTAGAATACTTAGAATGATATGTACTTTTATTTAATTTTATTTTTATTTTACTTAGAATACATTATTTTATGCAAGACAAATACACGCTAGTACAGTATAAAGTAATCTGAAAAAAAAAAATAAATATGTTAAATTAATCTGATGAACGCAATTCAACGCGGAATCACATTTTTGGTGGGGTTTTTTCAACTTGAAACTGCCGATGAATAGACAAATGGAATTTTACTCAAAATCGCATTTTTGCTGGTTTTTCAGTGCGCTTTGCTTTATCTGCAAAAATTGCCTTCCCAAAATATCTTTTATCTCATTGGTCATATTCTCATTAGCTGTTGAAGGTGCTGACCAATCAGAGCTAAGCTTTTAACCTAAAATCATTGTAATGAGGGGATAGTTTTCCTAGTGAATGTTAAGTTAGAACATGAATCTGAAATGTATGTTAAATTGAAACTTTTTAACATTAAAAGAATAGTCTGGATGTTTTTTGTGGTAAGAGGTTTTTCATTCGTATACAGGCTATTCCACACCACAATTTCTTCCTAATTTTTTCATTAAAACAATAGGATTTCTGCAGGGGATGAAAATTTTTAACGTGTCTTGAAACGTACCTGTATACAGCACAGCCCGGATAATTCAAAATAATTGGGGCTGACTGTATCTCAAATTTAGACAAACTTAGACTATATGGATAGATTTACATTTAGGTGGTTTAATTTACAATACAAAGCAGCGTACATGGATTGATACAGTATAATTTACAGTAGAAAGTGGTTTAGCCAAACATGATGATGATGATCTTCAGCTTTTCCCATTTTCATATGGAGTCGCTGTGTTAATTACATGTATATGATTTGTCAATGATTTTTTACGGCCGGATGCCCTTCCTGACGCCAACCTCACGAGAGGAAATGTTAGAGAAAGAACAAACACAAACATTCATGCCCTTGGCGGGATTCGAACCGAGGCGGCTGGTTTAGGCAAACATACTAAATTTAAAGAAACAGTCCAAAGTTTTTTGCTTCAAATAGAGCCACATTTTTGAGCTGCGATATCAGTTGTTGACTGAATCAGATGAAAACAGCGTCACAATTTTTTTCATAATCAGATTTTTTTCATTTTCTTCCACAAGACAAAATACTGAGCATTTATTATAAGAAAAATTCTTCGATTTTGTCTATTATTACGTCGCCAATCTCCTATCATCACTTTACTGATGCTATACTCTGCTGCAAGTTTCTTCAATGTTTCACCATTGTCTAGTAGTCTTTTCAAGCTTAATTTTAATCGGCACAAACTTTTTTTTTTTTTTAGCCTTTCTACTCATCACAATTGTGACTGGGGGTCAGTGTGTTTTATTTTTTTTTTTTAAGTGACTTGGTTATATTTATTTTAATCGTGATTTTCTGTGTGATTTGTGAGCGTGAATTTTCAGTGTGTAAGGGATTTTATTGTAAGGTGTATGGGAGTGATGTGAATTGCGGAGTGGAATGTGCGCGAAAGTTGGTTTTGTGTTGTTGGTTGTAAGGGTGTGTGGAGCCATTAATACATAGTATTTTATTAAATAAAGTGTCTTCGTATATTTCGTTGTTATAAGTCATCATGTGTTAATTCTCAATTGTTATCCAATGTTTTTTTCGGGGAACTCTGTCAACAACAGTGGCTGCAGCCATTTTCCTTTGTTGAAGAGAGTGTCGCGCGTTAGAACTGTGTGTGTGTTGTGCAGTAAAGTTATCGTCGTTGTAGCGTATGGTCTACCCCCCCCCCCTTTCCCGTTGCACCGGCATGATGATTTTGACGTTCGATTTCTAGATCTATGCAATTTTAGACTGAAATTCTAGGTTGGATCGATGCGTCCGTGAATACAAGCCATGTTTTTTTTGAGAGCAGGTGGCAGCTAAGATAGATGCACCATAGAATAACATAGAATGTACAGCTTCGCCGTTTCCCATGCTAAGCGATGGTAGTGAGCAGACGGTGGTGCCCTCCGACGCATGAGTGGAATCCGCCGGCTGTTTAATTTGCGTTTCTATGGAGCTGGCTACGACTTTTTCTAGATTTTTAATTATTTCTCGGTCTGTAATTAACGAAAACCACCAAGATCACAGGGAAGCTTGAAATGAATGACATGTAATCTATCCGCGTCAAGAAAAAAATTTTTTCTACGGAAGAAAAATAGATATTCGCCTAATTAAATGCACTTGAGTAACTTGCTTGGTGGAATCGTGGGTTCGCTTAGCATAGGAATAGCATTGGGAAATAGGCGCTTTTCGAATATATTTCATTAATAAATTTATTTTTCGTTCTTCAGTTTAATTTCAATAAATAAAAAGTTAATTTTAAGTCTGTATATGAATTTGTTTCATGTATACAATGAAAATAAAAACATTTAAGACATGTTTGCTTATCTGTTAAAACTTTCAAACTGACCCGTTTCTTAAATAAAAATCAGAATCATTAATATCACAGAAAAAAAAAACAAAATATCTGAAAATCACTCATAAATAAAATCTATTTGAATTATAATCAGTTTCATATGAATTGTAATGCATTTAATGTATAAAATGTATTAAAATATATAGAAAAAAATTAAGAAATTTAACTCTTCAACAAGATAAGGCAACAAAATTCATAAAAAAATAACATTTTATTATAATAGTTTACATTTGACTTTAAATTCATTAGGAAACAATTTAGCTCTAATTTTGAAATTCATAAAGGGCAAAAAATTAGAATTTATAAAGAACCAAAAATTTTAGACATTTCACAAAGCAAATAAATTTTTTGGAATTGAATAACTTTATATGTTTTGAGGCTGAAAAATAAAACGCTGCTTAGCTGAGCATAAGAAATATCTTGTAACAGGGCAAAGATTTGAAAAAAAATCCTTAAGTGTCATTCTCCTAGTTGTTAAAAAAAATGTAGACGCTTGAAGAATGCTAGGAAATGTCGAAGACTAACTTGTGCTCATTTGCCTTGTTTACCATTTTTTTTTTTTTGTTTTTTTTCTTTTTTTTTTTTTTTGCAAGTGGAGATTGGCGCTTAATGAACCAATCATTAATTTTCAACATCATTGCCCTGTTATAAGAAACTTCTTCATGCTCAGCTAAATAATGTTATATTTTTAATCCCCAAAACATAGAATTATTAAAATGACTTTTAATTCAAAATAAAATTTATTCGGGTTGGAAATTGTAAAAAAAAATATTTCTTGAAAATTTTAATTTTTGGCCTTTTATGAATTCAAAATAAATAGTAATTCGTTTCCCATGGAGTTCAAAATGAAATGTAAATTAATTATAATCAACTGTCGGTTTTCTTTGATTTTTGTTTTTTGTTATATTATTTTGTTGAAGTCTGAAGTTTCTTAATTTTTGTCAACATCATTTACTTCAATATAATTTTATCATTAAAATATACAGTGTATCTAGATGTATATCTTTAAGTGTATATAATATAGTTAAAAGTTGCATTCTAATGGCTTTTGTCACTTATTTTGCTTATCACTTATTCAATAAAAACAAATGAAAGTAAGTCAAATTAATTCTGTTTTTGAAATTAGATTAGTTTGAAGTGAAATTACTATATTGTGGAAAATATATTAATACATTTGCAAAGTCTAAATGGTTTAGGTGTATGCTGTAAACTTAACAGCCAGTCAGCTGATTGCCAAGCAAGTTACTCAAGTGCATTTAATTAGGCAAATATCTATTTTTCCTCCGTAGAAAAAATTTTTTTCTCGATGCCGATAGATTACACGTCATTCATTTCAAGCTTCCATGTGATCTTGGTGGTTTCCGTTAATTACAGACCGAGAAATAATTAAAAATCTAGAAAAAGTCGCAGCATGCTCCATAGAAATGCAGGTTAAACAGTCGGCAGAGTCCACCCATCCGTTAGGAGCGCTGCTTCAAGGTCACTACCATCGAAATGCTGAGCTGTCCGTTCTATGTTATTCTATGGATGCGCTCCCAGCTGCCTGTTTGGCTGGAATGTCTGGAATGCTCTTTTGTTCACCGCTCCGAAGTTGAGAAACGCGTCGTGCGGAAGATCAGCGTGCTGGTGAGAACATTCCTATTATTTTAGTTGTCCGAATCTGCGCCATTAGGTGTGAAAACGTTAGGTAATTACGCCCAACAGAATATGTGAGGGTTTCCGACCCGTTTCGAATAGGGAGAAATAAAAATTCAGGGTGGAAATGCCAAGCACTGTGTTAACGTCTTAACTGTAACGAAAAAAGTGATACAGCGGGAATTCTTGGGTGCATTAAAGATTGCACATTGGAGATCCATTTGATCAGGGAAGAATATTTTATACCCTGTGGATCCAGCAAGCTTAACGACTTTTGAACATTTTGTTACTGATTTAGTTACATTAGTAGACTATGTTTTGCATTGTTACAATTGTAAACAGTTGAAAAATTGCATTAGTAACCCTCTAAGTTGCCCTGTGAGAAAAATTTTGTTTACCAATGTAATTTATTCTAAATTTTTTTTTTTTTTTTTTTTTTTTTTTTAGGAATATGAGAAAATCACTAAAAAGCCTGACTGCCCTCCAGAGATGTGGACCAATTTAGCATGTTGTTATTTTTATTTAGGTCTTTACCAAGAAGCTGATGCAGCAGCTCAAAAAGGTATGTCACTTTAATGAATGTATGCAGTTAAAGTATTTGGGTGATTTCTAAAAAAAAAAAAAAAATAATAAGAGTGATAAGCATTTTGTGACTGTTATTTTTAAAAACAATTTTAATACTGTATTGTTATACTGCTAAAGTTTAAAAAAAATTATTTGCCTGGGATATTATCTAATTTAAAGTGCACATCAAAACTTTAATGTTTAGCAGACTTGCATGCTATGCAAGATATAAAGAATATAGGTAGCGCCGTCCGAGAGAAAAACTGACTGTCGCCCCATCTCGTGTTGGTAATCGGAATATTGCCAACTCCATGACGTCACAAGGTCCAATCTTTGAAACCTATTATGAGGAATATTGCGTTTACACAGCAAAATGCCATCATGCGCGATTCCCACCTGCAATAATACAAAATATAATACAAAAGATAAGAATGTTTCCTTTTTTCATTTCCCCAAAGATCTAAATTTAATTAAAAAATGCTTAATATCATGCAAACTGGATAAAAATATTTGTATCACAACTGCATTGATTTACTCTAACGATTTTAAAGATGACAACGATTATGAAAACAATGAATTAGTATATTCTCTGATTGAATTCGTATATCCTGCTATCTCAGAATCGCAGATTTCATTAGACGTGAGCTTCGATTCATGAGTTGACATAGGCCTAGGTATTTCTTTTCATAATCGTTGTCTTAATTCGTTAGATAACTACAAGCAAGAACGGATGAATGGGAGGGGAGGTGCAACAAGTGAATGTTCTTCTGTTCTGTTATAGCTGCAGCACTGGATTTGCCAATAGGCCGCGGCCAAGGGGCGGCAGATTTCAGGGGGTGGTGGATTTCATTAGTTTGACTATTCTATTCAGTACTTACTTATCTACTTAAATACGTACTATTTATGGCCTAAATAGTTTTAGTTTACATTACATTACTTACAAGTGATCACGAAAATAGGGGCGGGAGAAAGTCAGTGGCCTATACTAAGGAAAAGTATAAATCCGGCGCTGCTACAAGCAAGAGCTCATAAGCTAGGTATCGTAAATATGTAGTTGATGCAGAATTTATAACTGATGATCTTAACGTAACCTAAAGAATCCTTAATATCCCATGATTTAGTTGTAAATGTTAGGTACGAGGATATACGAATTTATTGTTTTCATAACGTCAGTTTTGAAATGGTTAGAGCAGGAATGGATGAAGGGAGCAATCACTGCTGTTGTGATACAAATATTTTTATCCAATTTGCATGATATTAACCATTTTTTAATTAAATTTGAATCTTTGGGGAAACGGAAAAAGGAAACATTCTTATCTTTTGTATTATATTTTGTATTATTGCAAGTGGGAATCGCGCATGATGGCATTTTGCTGTGTAAACGCAATATTCCTCATAATAGATTTTAAAGATTGGACCTTGTGACGTCATGAAGTTGGCAATATTCCAATTACCAACACCAGATGGGGCGACAGTCAGTTTTTCTCTCGGACGGCGCTACCTTTATTCTTTATACCTTGATGCTATGATTGACAGTAAATATTTGCGTTAATGGTCCGTAATATAGACTACTCAGTTAACATCCTCTTGCTCTTTTGTGTGCTGCTAAAACATCTTTGATACACAAAAGCATGAACTCTACAAAACTTCTGAAGGCGTCATGTAGTATATACAGTCAAATTTCACACTTAACGAACACTGTTATATCAAAGTTAATTGAAATCCCCAACTACAGGTTCATTGAAACTCATACAAATTTTCTACGGTTATAACAAAATATGATATAATGAAAATACATATATAAAGAATTATTTATTGGCTCTTCCACAACTTTGGATATAGTGAAATTTTGAAAAATCAACATTTTTTTGTGTTTAAATTTGGCATTGGATTATTCACTTGGTAGGAGCAGAGGGTGAGGGGTACAGTAGAGAAACTGGAAACTCTTGTTGATCGACCTCGGTCGCTCAGTGGTTGTGTGATTGCCTCTGATGCCCGAGGACGCGGGTTCGACCCCGGCCGAGGACGACAAGGATTTTTTCAGAGGGGAAAATCCTAAGATCATGCACTTCCTTTGGAAGGGAAGTAAAACCATTGGTCCAGTGTTGTCGTTTGCCGGCTGCACGTTAAAGAACCCTTGCGAGGCAAAATTTGCGGCCCCTATAACACCGTCCTGAAATGACCAGAGCAGTTGAAAAGGACGTTAATACCAAACAAACCAAACCAAACCAAACTGAAATGCTTGTTGCCTAGCAATAGCTGAATTCCATGTGTATTCATAAAAAATGTTTAGATCGCAACACCAAAATTAAAAGTAAACTCTACGCCCAAAACAACTTTGTTTAAAATGAAAGATGAAAGTCTCAATAACAACGTAGCATGTATAAAAATTTTCAATTCGAACTCAAAATTGATAAAACATATAAAAAAACTTTCATTTTTTCCCTCCCCCTGTGATAGACACTGGCGCCATAGTTCGGCAACTGTTACGTCACAAGTTGCCGAGAAGTGCGAAGGAGTTTCGAATTCGTGACGTCACATTGTTCGCTATCAGTTAGTTGTCAGTTGGGCATCGCAATGGACTATGAATATAAAAACAAAACTGATAGTGACAACTGTGATTTTGATAACAGTGACAGCGATATACAAGGGCCGTTAGCAGAATTAAATGCTACCGCAACTTCTGCGATATACAGCTGTGTGCATTAAACCGTGAAACGGGATCATCTGCTTGCCGCGTCGGTGTATACGCATTAGGGCAGCATGTGCCCTATACAGCAGATAGGCCTACCTCATTCTTCCTTTGGCATTTAGCACATGGTGTTGCGGTCGTTGTTCTTGAAGAACGCCAGCCTCGTTTAGAATTGGAAGAGCATCTAGTTCCACCTTATACGTGATCTAGTTTCAGCGAGTTTCTTGTTTGAATGGATATTGAATCTAAAACAGCAGATGCATAGACAAAGCAAGACACTTCAAAATGAGCACACGATGCTGTTTGGAGTTGTATACCAGTTCCCTCGCTGTCAAAAACTAATCCACTGTTTTTTAATCGATTCTGATTGTGGAAATCTTCGAAACGTGAAATTTCTATCTGACTGTCTATTTACACACCCAAACAGAGAACAAATTGAAGGCATACTGACATAAACCAGATTAGCAAAATCTTACGATGTGTAGAATCGTTCTAAGCGAAACAAGAAGGCGACTAGAATCTCGGCGACGAAATTCCCCGAGGTTCTTGCGGCAGAAAATGACGCCTTGTTCCGCCGTGTTGTCTGGAGAAGAGGATGGAAGATCCCACGCCAATTTTCAATTTTCCGAGGCATTTTTCTGAATAAAATATTAAGAAAAATCAAAAAATTTTGAATGATAATTAACCTCTTATTAACCTGGATTAATGATATGATGCAAAAAAAATAAAGTCGATTTTTTCCGTGGAGTTTACCTTTAAGATCATAAAGGAAGTAGAATCTTGGAAGGAGAAAAAGGAACATAGAGTGTTTGGTTATTGAAAAATCGCACAGTTGTGGTTTTTGTCTTTGTTGCATATAAAGAAACCCACTTTATATAAGATTTTTTTAAATATTTTATTATTAATTATTTGTGAATTTATTATTAAATAACATTAAATTCAATATATCTGCTATATGTTTATAAAGAAATACAGTTATAACAAACAAAATTGCGGACATTAAAAATTGGTTATAAGTGGGTGCGACTGTAGTATGCTTCAAAATGTGCATAGAAATTGTATTGCAATCAAATTATAAAATATACATTGTAAACTACAGAATAAAAAAAAAAACAAAAAAAAAAACATATATATAAAGTGAGGAAGAGCTGTTTTCTCTGCAAACAGACATTTCTGGACTCGTGAGATGCATTGTCAAACTCGTGAGATGTCTGGACTATAAGGCTGGTGCCAAGTTCTTCCAAACTAATCAGATATTTTGGTTTGCAACAATTTGACCACCGGCCTAACAGTCTGGACTGTGCATCCGATGATTACCACCTGATCCGGTATCTAAAAGAGTTTGTCGGCAGCCTGCATTTCAGCAACGATGAAAAAGTGAAAATTGCGTGTCTTTTCTCACCGGCAGCAGACTTCTGTGAAGTGAGCTTGCAGAAATTCATTGGGCGCTGTGAATAGTGTTTAAATATACTTGGAAACTATTGGAAAAGTAATTAAATTAATCTGGTAAAGAAAAAAATTTTGAAAATATGTACAGTAGTTTTGTTTTTATTACAAAGCGGAACTTACTTTTGAATACGCTTCGTACTAGGGTGCTGGGAATACTTTTGTTCATACAAATACGAAAACCAGATTGATAGTAACTGTAGTGATTTTGATAATGGTGATAGCGACATAGAAGAGCTGTTCGTAGAATTAAATGCTCTGCGATATACAGCCCTAAACGGGATCTTCCATGATCTACAGCACCCGGAGCTTAAAGATTTCATAATATCTCTGTAGTAAAGATTTAAATAAAAATTGTTGCTCAAGCGTCTGCTTCAAGCCGGCGCCAACAATGGTTAAACGTGCAGCAACAATGAAAAACTGTTTCCGTAACACTTTTTGGTGTCGGTTTTCGCTGGGAATCATGAAAATCCGGCCACGTATGTGCCCGAAACGCGTCAATCCGGCCACATATGTGCTCGAAACGCGTCAATCCGGCCATGTATGTGCCCGAAACGCGTCAATCCGGCCACTTATGTGCCCGAAACACGTAAATCCACCCATTTGTGTGATTTTTGTTGATAATCATGAAAATTCGGCCACGCGTGTGCCCAAAACAGGTCATTTCGGCCACACGTGTGGAGGTTTCCTTCCGGCTGTCTGTGGCATACCTTATAACAGCAAATAGGCTACCTCCATTCCTTCAGCGCTTAGCACATGTCTGTCGTGATTGTTTTTCTTGAAAATGACCAGAATTAGGCTTGTAAGAATTGGTAGTTCTTTTTAATTGATAGAGAATTTAAAGAAGCTAACCCAGTTCTTCTTAATCGATTCTGAATGTTTAAATTTATGAAACGTGACATTTCTTATTTACATATGCTAACATAATTTAAAGGGATTCTGATAGAAACCAGGATAACAAACTTTTGCAATATATAGAATCAAAATGATGCTAGAATCCAAAGCGAATTGGCATTAAATTCCCTCAGGTTCTCGTGGCAGGAAATGACCTCATGTTCTTCTGAGATGAGCAGGGGGCCAATTTTCAATCTTCTGAGGCATTTTTCTTAATAAAATACTAGGATAAATCGAAAAATTTTGAATGATATACACTTTATTAGACTTGATTAATGTTAAAATGCAAAAAAATAAAGTCGAATTTTTCTGTGGAGTTTACCTTAAGTTTCATTTGGAGAATGGAAATAACATTTGAAGGAGTTAAAGTCGGCTGTTCCCTCTTTCTCTGAAAGTGCTTTCATCCCTCTCAATTTTTATTTTACCAGAACTATAATTTATGATGTTGCGGACATGTTTTTTGAAATAAGTCTGAAACATTTATATTGCATCGTGGTTACTGAAGGCCAAATTTTTCATACTCCAGGGAAAAATTATCTATCTAGACTAATATCTGAACTCTTACACATGAACTCTGAATTCAATGTATAACTTTTACTTAGTATATCTCTGGTTAAAATAGTAAATAAACATAGGTATCCTAAACAAGAAAAACTTAAGTACCTACCATACTCAAACGTTTTATGTCTGAGATAACGCTGAGTAACGAAGAGTAAATTTATAAATTCCTGGTATAACCCTTCCAAAGAAATAGGTCAGGCTGTTCACGTGGTCTGATGCGTCATTGAATGATACAAAAGCGCAGAGAAGGTTTGGGAGCTGATATGTGTATTAGACAGGATTGGAAAATAAACAGTTTTTGGAAAGAAAAAAAAACAAACAAAATAACGTTTTTTTTGTTTTAAATCACATTTTTTGTTTTAAAACTGTTTCAAACATATTATTGAAGGAATATTTAATGCTTTTAAACATATTGCATGAACATGATGCATTAGATTGAAATCATTTTATTTACTGATATGAATAAAAACTATAATTCTTTATGTGAACATTTAGTATATGCATTGTTATAAAACGCGACATTGTATTTCACGCACTAGCAGTGTTATTAGTTTTTTTCACTTCACAATTCTCTCGATTGTACTGTCTAAGTTTTTGCTGTTCGTTTCGCCATCTTTTATATATATTAAAAGTATTTTTCCTCACACGGTTATGGGCCCAGCACGATGCTGTTAGCACGATGCTGCCAAGCATAATATTGCCGAGCACAAACTGCATATTGCTGAGTACGATAGGCTACACTTCAAGCTACAAAGTAACAAGTACGAAGCAACAGTGAACCAAGGAGACTTCATACGTATGAACAGTTTTAGTGCATTGCTACGCAGTGGAAGCGTGATGAGCTATTAGATGCCATATTGATGTCTGTAAGTAAAATGGCTTCAATTAATCCTATCGCAATAACAAAATTAATCGAATCAAATTATCGTTCATGGAAGTATAACATGTCTATGTTACTAAAGCATCATGATTCATGGAAATATATAACAGAAGAAGAGACTTTACCCTCTGGTGCTTCAGAAGAAGTTAAGAATAAATATAAGAAAGATTCTGAAAAAGCATTATCTTTAATTGCATTAGCAATAGAAGAAAGCCAACAAGCCCACATAATGGAGTCAAAAAGTCCCAAGGAGGCATGGAACACATTGGTGGCCATTTTTGAACCTAAGTCATTACCACGAATTCTAATGTTAAGAAAACAATTTGTTAAAATGGAAGTGAAACCAGATGGATCCATGAATTCTTATTTATTGCGTATAAAGAATTGCAGTGATCAACTTCACGATGCTGGTGATTTAATTTCCGATAGAGATATTGCTTACATAATGCTAAGTGGACTTCCTGAAGACTATAATGGTATTGTAATGGCATTGAGTAATATAGATGAAAGTAAATTTTCTTCTAAAGAAGTTCAAAAAGCACTGATGGTAGAATATGATAGAAGAATAAGTAAAAAGAATGAAAACTCTGAGAAAGAAGTCCTCACCACTACAAAAAGGACGAACAAAGCATCAACTTCCAGCGATAGTGGGGGCAAGCCTAATAAGAGCGATTCAAGGTGTTACACCTGTGGAAAAACAGGACATTATTCACGTTCATGTTACCAACGTAGAACTGGTTGTAGAGCAGGTAATTCTAATTCGAAGAAGAATAGCCTTCATAATTATTTGGTGTCACTGAATCAACTTGATGCAAATGATGACTGGATTCTAGATAGTGGAGGTAAGCATCACGCTTGTAAACATAGAGACTGGTTCCATAATTACCATGAAATTAAGAATGAACCCATTCGAACTTCTGATGCAAGTGTTGACATCAACATAAGTAATCTCCAAGCCATAGGTGTAGGCGATATCATGATAACAGTTTATGAAAAAAGGAAACCATTTGATATAACTCTAAGAGATGTTTACTACACTCCAAATATCAGAAAGAACCTCATTAGTGTGGCCCAAATAGAGAAGAAAGGGAAGCATATTACATTCAAAAGAGGAAAAGCAGAAGTATGGAATTCCTCAATGAAGCAAGTAACTTCTGTAGCTTACAGAAAAGAAAACCTATATGTTGTGCGTGGTAGAATTACTTTACCCAACCGTAGTGAACAAAAATTAGTTAAGGCATCGTTATCCAATGATAAAAGGGTTTTAGCATCAAAATGTTACGAGCAGTAGCGGCTCGTGATTATAGTAAGTGAAGGGGCACAAATACAAAATTTCAGGTTCTTAGGCCTTTTCGTACAAAAGTTATAGCTTGATTTGTATTTGGAGCCTCGCGGCCCCTGCCGATGCCTCAGAGGACTATATCAATTTTAGTATGTATTAGCTAAAATTTTAAGCAACACACTATAAATATAAAACATTTCAGGTTTCTGGACTTCTGGTTTTAAATTTATAGTTTGATTTGAGATTGAGGCCGCAACTCCCCTGCCGAAAGACTTATAGAATTTTTAATATAGACTAGCTAAATTTTTAAATACCACACTATGATTAAACAAAATTTCAGAACCGTAGGCCTTTCCGTTCAAATTTTATAGCTTCAATTGTATTTGCGGCCGCCAGGGGCCCCTAGGCCTATACCAGTCTCCTTGTATATTGTCTATAATTTTTAAGTAACGCACTGTAAAAATGTAAAACTTCAAGTTCTTAGGCCTTTTTATTATTCAAATGTTAGAGGTTATTGGTGATTTGGGCTTCAGGGCCCCTGTGGAGCCTAAGAGCCTTATACCAGTTTATCGTGTGTATTAGCTAAATTATTTAGTAAACTACTATAAGTATACAAATTTTCAGATTTCTAAGCCTTTTCGTTCAAACATTATATCTCTGTTTGGGGACTAAATAAGTTTAAGTGTATAAGAGCTAAAATTTTAAGTAACACACCATATATATGCAAGAATTCAGATTTCTGGACTTCCGGTTCAAAAGTTATAGCTTGATTTGTGACTGAGGGCTCAGGGCCCATGTCGAGACCCAAGAGCCTTATACCAGTTTTTAGTGTATTAGCTAATTTTTTAAGTAATTTTCTATATGAGAAACTGGAAAGGACTGTGTATAACAACATGACCAACTGAAAACAACCTCTTGTCCATAAAAGAATTTTATTAAGCATATACGTATTTCGAACTTCTTGAGTTCATTATTCAATGCTAATACATCAAGGAGTTCGGATTGGCATTGAATAAAGAACCTCAAGGTATTGCATTGAATAACGAACTCAAGGAGTTCGAAATACGTATATGCTTAATAAAATTCTTTTGTGGACAACAAGTTGTTTTCAGCTGTCATAATTTTCTATAAGTAAACAAAATTTCAGATTTCTAGACCTTTTCGTCTAAAAGCTGTTACTTGTGTTTGGGGCCTGTGGAGCTCTGCTGGGGCCTATATTACTTTTTTTGTATATTTGCAATATTTTTTTAGTACCACACCAGGGAATGGGAAGAATAGTTCTTCTTATTTCCTGATTACACTATGAATATACAAAATTTCAGGTTCCTAGGCCTTTCCGTTCAAATGTTATAGCTTCAATTGTATTTGGTGCCTCGAAGCCCCTGGCGGAGTTCAAGAGGCTTATATCAGCTTCCTTCTATATTGGCTATATTTTTTAGTATACCAAACTAAAAATATACAAAATTTCATGCTTCTAGACCTTTCCGTTCAAAAGTTATAACTTGATTTGTATTTGAGACCTCAGGGTTTTCTGGTGGGCCGCATAGGCCTACATCACTTTTCTTGTATATTTGCTATATTTTTTAATCCCTTCTTCTTCATCTTTTCCCACTTCTATGTGGGGTCGCTGTTTTTGATGAGCTTTCTCCATTTCTCTTTGTCATCTGTCCACTCCCTTCTGAGTCCCTTTGATTTCAATCTTCGTCCACAATATCTTGCCACCTTCTCTTGGGTCGTCCTCTTTTTCTCCTTCCCTCCACTTTCATGTTCATAGCTCTTTTGCCAGTGTAGTCCTCGTCTCTTCTCATTCTCTGAAAAGATGAGATGGTGTAGTCCATCATCTCAGTCTATTTTCTTGGATTATGTTTTCAATATCTGTAACCTTCACTGTCCCTCGGATGCACTCATTTCTAATCCTGTCTAATCATGTCAATCCGCACATCCATCTCAACATTCTCATTTCTGCCACCTTCATCCTTTGTATATTGGACTTTTTTAGAGAGAGTGTTTCCGTTCCATAGAGCATTGCAGGTCTCACCACCGTCCTGTAAATTTTGCCCTTTAGATGCACAGGGATCTTCTTATCGCAGAGGACTCCAGAGACTTCTTTGAAGTGGTCAGTTTTCCTGATTGTTGTCTCCATCAGTTTCAGCTCCTCGTTTTTCTGGGCCTCTATGTTGCAAGCCATATATTTTGTCTTGCTTCTGCTGATTTTCAGTCCCCTGTCTTCCAGAGCTTTCCTCCAATTCTCTAGCTTTTCTCGGCCTTTGCTCTAGATCTTGCACATAAAACTATATCATCCGCATCTGATATGACATCTATCACTATGTTGAACAGGGAAGGACTCAGTGCTGTGCCCTGGTGTAGACCCACTCTCACTTCAAAGCTCCTTGTTTCTCCCAGGCAGGTTCGCACTTTCGTCTTGGCTTTCCTATACATTTCTTGAATTAACCTGACATATTTTTCTTTTGTGCTTCTAACTCTGAGGCTTCTCCAAACTTCTTGCCTTGGCACTCTGTCATATGCCTTTTCCATGTCAATGAAGACCAGGTGGAGTTCTTGTTGTTTCTCTCTGAACTTCTCCATCATTTGTCTCAAGCTAAAGATTGCATCAATGGTTGACTTTCCTGGCATGAAACCAAACTGATGACTCCCAATATTAACTTCAGCTCTCAGTCTTTTGTCCAGGATCCTCTCCAATATCTGCCTGGTGTGTGACATTATGTTAATTCCTCTGTAGTTGTCACACATTTGGATCTCTTTTACCTTTGTAGATTGGGACAAGAATACTTTCTCTCCATTCGTTTGGTATCTCCTCTTCTCTGTAGATCTTCACGAAGAGATCCCATAACAGGTCCAGCCCTTCCTCTCCAAGGGCCTTCCAGGCTTCAGCCGGGAGTCCATCCGGTCCAACTGCTTTCCCTCTCTTCATCTGCTTCAGTGCTACCTTAATCCTTGTGATGTCTGTTGTTAGTCCCTCATTTGGTATTCCATCTTCATGGTGTTTTCGTTCATTCTCTACGTTTAGTAGCTCCTCAAAGTACCCTTTCCATCTATCCTGTATCGCCCCAGTGTTCCTAAGGATTTCTCCATTGTCCTTCTTGATCTGCTTGATGTGTGTGAAATCTTTTGCTGTCCGGCTTCTGTGTTTGGCAGTGCTATATTTTTTTTTAATACAACACTATAAATATACAAAATTTCAGGTTCCTAGGTCGTTCCGTTCAAATGTTATCGCTTCAATTGTATTTGGGGCCTCGGGACCTCCGGCGGGGCCCTAGAGGCTTATATCACTTTCAGGGTATATTGGTTTTATTTTTTTAAAACTGCATTATAAATTTACGAAATTTCAGAATTTTTGCCTTCTTTGTTCAAAAGATAAAAAAGGAACCATGAAATTCATATAAGTGGCCACTGGGGGCCCCCGAGCCACCCTAGAGGATTCGCTATATTTTTCGCACCGTCCACTGTATCGGGCCTACGCGTGTAGAAAATTTCAAGCTTCTAGGTCAATCCTTTCAAAAGTTATGGCATCAAAATGTTATGAGTAGTAGCGGGAGGATTCGCTATACTCGAGGGGTCCGACATTCAAAGAAATGATGTACGAGATTTAAAAATCCCCAGATTTTTCAAGTGATTCTAAGATTTTGAAGTTTGTGAGATTTCTAAAGATTTGGGAGAGATTTCATAAATCTTTAAGATTAGACTACGTAACTCGGAAACTACTTGTTGGAATTCGATCAAATTTTAGCCATATACACAATTCTATGTACCCTATTATTCCCCCAAACTTCATTATGCTTTGTGTTATCGAACCTGAGTTATTAAATTGTTGATCTTAGAGGCGGCATTTTTATTTCTGTTCATATCTTGGTTATCATTCAAATTCGAACCCATGTTCATGTCAACTTTTTTGCTTGGAATCATCCATACTACCTCCTCTAAAAGTTTGTGACAGGGTTTCAGACTCGCCCTGTATATTTTACTTTTGTTATAGTTGCATAATGTACAGTTCATTCCAAAAGCGTTTTCACTTGCTTGGCAGGAGTTGAGCTAAGCGAAGTTGATCGGTTATGAAGTCTAGTAGTTTGAACGAACATCGTAGAAGATTAAAATGGACTTGGCCGTCCAGAGTGGAAATAGGGATGAGGTTTATGACTTGTGTGGGTGAATTACACCACTTTTAACTGAAAAGATTAATCGCTGCTTTTTATTTCACTAAGAACGACTTTGCAGATGAAATATTTAACGCACGTATTAAAAACAAAGCAATAACTATTTAAGAATATCTCAAGAATGTTCAAAGAGGGTTTATCCTATGTAAAACATCAGATGTTTAAATTATTGATGAAAATAGGAACAAAAACTCCACAGGCTGAATTCGAACTGGGAACCTTCGAAGAGCTGAAGTTTCCAAGTTCGAATCCAAGCTGTGGAGTTTTCTTTCTTATTTTCATCAATAATTATTTATTTTATTTATTTATTTTTTCTGTATTTCGAACATTGATATTTTTACTTATTGCTTTTTAAATTCTGTAATATTTTGATACCGAAATTGTTCATGCCGCGTATATTTTGTAAGAAAAAGAAAGCCATTACGATATACCGTATAGTAAACAGCATATTGTAAACTGCCTAAATATATGCTTTCTTCATACAAGGTGAGTTTTTAAAAGTGGCCCGGCGCGAAATACTGCGCAGTAAGTTTTCAAATTACTTGTCATTCATGTGATATTGCGCAGTTGATATTGCCATTTGAGAGAGTGACATTGGTGTGCATGGTAGTCATTTGTGGGAAGTGGCGAAAATGGTGTTATCTCTGCAACAGCGCATTTTTGTGGTAGAGCACTATGCACGGCATGGATCATGGAAGCAGTGTGCAGATGAGTTTAAAATTAAGTTTCAAGTTGGTGCTGTGCCTGCAAAACCTCCTGCTAAGAGTGCAATGCAAAACTTAATTGCGAATACAGAGAAAGTGCGCAAAAGGACGTCCCGCTGAAGAACACTTGCTACGCATTCCCAAAATGTCATCACGGCGGCTGTTTCAGCAACTAGGTTTGTCTCAGTCAAGTTCAGTGAAGATCATGAAACAGGATTTACACTTACACCCTTCAAAATGACCACTGTGCATCAGTTGCACGATGTGGATAAGCCTGTCAGGATTCAGTTTTATGTATGGTTCCTGAGCACCATTGCTCCGGAGGTGCTGGAGGATGGTTATGTGTTCATCTCAGATGAAGCATGGTTACATCTGTCCGGTTACGTCAACTCACAGAACATGCGCCGCTGATCTTCTGTCAATCCGCATGTGTTCATGGAGCCCACTGCATCCATAAAAATCGGAGTGTGGCGTGCTGTCTCCGCCTGCCGCATTATCCCTGTGTTCTTCAATGAAATTGTGAATAGTGACCGCTATGTGCACAACATCTTCAACGTGTTTGCCGCACAACTTACTGATGACGAGCGTGCCAATGCTTACTTTCAGCAAGCATGTTGTGCAGAAGCAAGATTCTACACACCCAACACTTTCCCGTATCCAGGAAGTTTTTCCACCCGAACATGTGACCAGTCGAGGAATAGAATTCCTAATTCAGTGGCGAATTTATGGGGTTGGCTACAGGGCCTATAGCCCCCCCATTGGTCCTAAACTTATACCAGTTAGATAAATTGTAAAGATTTTTAATACTGCAATAATTTTACAAATTTACATTTACAAACTTCAGTATAGGAAAGACCCCAGGACTGTTACTTCCCTGGGGAGGGGAGGGGGTTATTTGAAATAACTTATAACATATTAGCCAAACCAGCTGATTAGTGCCCCCCCCCCCCCCCATTGGCTCCCCCCTTGACCAAGTTCTAGATCCGCCACTGTTAATTTAAACAGGTTGGTACTGAATATTTAGAAAAACCTTTTTAATATTAAACCTAAACGTTATGAGGGCCGACCGAGAAAACCTGGTACAAAATATGCAATAGTGAAAACCTGAAACGAAATGAGAATTAACGAGGAATTCGAGAGATCACTTTAGCGAACGAGAGCGATACACAAACACAATGACGAAACAGATTTTCCAATTTCTGTAGGTTATTGCTAGATCTGAAGATGAGGAAAATACTTTTGCCGAGTTTTTTGCTTATTTGTTGCGGATCGTTGGATGGCGCAGAGATCGAATGCCAGATTACAGACTTTTAAAATCTGCGATAATCTTTGAGATTTTTTACAGATTTGTGAGACAGTGAGATTTATCCGTATGACGGTCCCCCTGACTATACATCAAATACAGTTCTTTAAATTTTGACGTCAAGAGTCAAACTCTGACGTCACAAATTGCTCAAACGCAATAAAGACTCCATAGACATGAAAGGAAGTCAGTTGGGGAAACCACAAAAACACATGGTTTGGTCCACCTTAGAGGATTCGCTATATTTTTCGCTCCGTCTTCTGTATAGGGCCTACGTGTGTAGAAAATTTCAAGCCTCTAGATCGATCCTTTCAAAAGTTATGGCGTGTGACATACATCTTACATACCTCTGTACCGTTGTTAATAAGGTTTTTAGATGATGCTAAAACCTTAAAAATCAAAGAACATGGAAGTTGCACAATTCCCAAGCCTCGACAAGCAGATATGGCATAGAAGACTTTGTCATGTGAATTTTGAAACTATTCAACAAATGGCTGATAAAAATCTCGTTGAAGGGCTAACCTTTATTGATAATGAAAAGGCTGTAGTATGTGATAGTTGTTGCATAATGAAGTCAACCAAAGCTCCATGTAAAAGATCAATATATTCACGTAAATCAAAAGAAATACTCGAGCTTACACATTCAGACCTTTGCGGGCTAATGCCTGTTAATTCTTTTGGTGGATCAAGATATTTTTTAACTTGTGTTGATGACTATTCTCGTAAAGTATTTATTTATCCTTTGAAAAGTAAAGATGCAGTAATTCAATGTCTAAAAGAACACATTGTTAAGGTTGAGAGACAAACTGGCCATAAAGTAAAGTGATTCAGAACAGATAATGGTTTAGAATTCTGTAATGCTAACTTAAAGAAGTTTTTCAACGAATCAGGAATAAAACATGAACGAACAAATGAAGAAACCCCACAGATGAATGGAATTGCTGAGCGAGTAAATCGTACAATTATGGATCTCGTTAGATCTTCACTTCGCGACGCAAAGTTACCTCAACAATTTTGGGCGGAAGCAGCTGTAACAGTGGGATATATTCGTAACAGAATACCGCATTCATCTTTGAAAGAAGTTCCCGAAACGATCTGGACTCAAAATATACCCAACGACGTAAGACATTTACGTACATTTGGATGCCTAGCATATGCACATAAACCGAGCCAAGGGCATAGAAAACTGGATGAATGTGCAACAAAATGTATACTAGTAGGCTATTCCAACCAAACTCGAGGATATAGACTATGGAATCCTGAATCTCGAGACGTAATACAAACGAAACATGTTCGATTTGTTGAAAACCAGATTGGTTATGAACACATTTTTGGTACTACAGGACAAGATTTTACCTATGACGAAATGTGGACAGAAGAACAAACAGACCACATCGAAACAAGGCAAGATGATGTCAAGCAAGAATTGAAATACGATGAACAATCAACAAATAGAGCAGAACCATGTAGCTATCCTATGAAAGAAACAGAATCTCAAGAAGATATAATAATAGAAAAACCTCGTAAAATCATAAGAAATCCTTATGGACGAAAAGGTAAACCCAAAGAACAACATTATATTGAGTTCAATTGTATGGAAATGTCTGAACCAAATAACATTGAAGAGGCCCTATTTTCACCTCAGCGCATGTATGGAAGGCTGCTATACAAGATGAAATCGACAGTCTTGATAGAAGAGAAACTTGGAAAATAGTGGATAAACCAAGTAACAAAAACATAATAGGATGTAAATGGGTATTTAAAGCGAAGACAGACTCAATGGGAAATATACAAAAATATCGTGCCCGTCTTGTTGCCCAAGGTTTTTCACAAGCTAGAGGAACAGATTTTAATGAAACATATTCACCAGTAGCCAATTTCTCAGTATTTAGAATATTTCTTGCCCTAGCAGCAATCTTTGGATGGATCACTCGACATACTGATGTTAAATGCGCATATTTATATGGTAATCTTGATGAAGAATTGTATATGAAATTACCACCTGGATGTTATGAAAAACTACTGATAAAGTTGCAAAATTAGAAAGACCTATTTACGGACTAAAACAATCTGGACATAATTGGAATCAAACCTTAGATAAAACTTTGCAAGAAAATGGATTTCGTAGATTATCATCATCCAACTGCGTATATATTCGAGATGATTAAATATTTCTAATAGTTTATGTCGATGATATTGTCATAATTGCCAGAAACAATGAAGATTTAAACAGAGTCACTGAAGATATCCAGAAGCACTTCGAAATAAAGAATCTTGGAGAAATATCATATTTATTGGGAGTAAAGATAAATCATATTGAAGACGGATCTATTACTTTGTCAAACTGGATATATACAATCTGTGCTATCAAGATTTGGAATGCTAGACTGTAAAACAAATTCTACACCATTGGATGCAAAACAAGATTGTCCGCACAATGACTGTGACACAGAGGATATGAAAAAAGTTCCTTATAGAGAGTTGATTGGTTGTTTAATGCATCTCGCTTTATGTAGTCGACCTGATATAATGTACAGTGTTATGAAGTTATCTCAGTTTAATAACAATCCCGGTCGTAAACATTGGAATGCTGCAAACCATATTCTAAGATATCTGGCAAAGACAAAAAGTCATTATCTTATTTTATCATCATCTTCACCGACCATTCAAATTTATAGTGACTCAGACTGGGCATCGGATATAGATGATCGAAAATCAGTAAGTGGTATCGTTGTTTTTCTTGGAAATTCACCTGTATATTGGAAGAGTAAAAAACAAGCGACTATCACTCTGTCAACTATGGAAGCAGAATATGCTGCATTAGTTCTCGCATCGAAAGAAGCAGTATGGTTTACGAACTTATTGAAAATGAACTTAAAATATCAGAATGGTTTAAGTTACCAATTAAAGTCAATTGTGACAATAAAGCTTGTATCGATTTTTTCAAAAAACAGAGTAGAAAATTCCCGAACGAAACATAGATATTTCTCATCATTTTGTAAGAGAGAAACTGCAAGAAAATATTATTGACATTCAGTATGTTAGTTCTGTAGAAAATGTACCTGATGTATTTATAAAAATTTTACCAAGAACAAAGTTTAATATAATGCTTGATAAATTACAGTTAAAATTTCTAGAAATGTAAGACTTAAATTATGTATAACTATTTGTATAAATACTAAAAGTGGGGAATTGTGAACATTCAGTATATGTATTGTTATAAAATGCGACATTGTATTTCATGCGCTAGCATTGTTATTAGTTTTTTTCACTTCACAATTCTCTCGATTGTACTGTCTTAAGTTTTTGCTGTTTGTTTTGCCATCTTTTATATATATTAAAAGTATTTTTCCTCACACTTTAAATTATATTTTGATTAATAAATTAATTATTATGAGTTTTAAAATATTAATTTAAAAAATTTATAAAATAATTTTATTAAATAAAATAAAGATAATGTTTCTGTCTCAACATACAAATCTTACAAGGGGAGGACCAGGTCTGTTAAGCTTGGATTTAACTGAAATTTAATATGTTATTACGTACCCCTCCCACTATTATATGGCATAGTAACTCGGGCATTTGTTTACGAGATATAATTATTTAAAGTTAGTTATGTAGGCTATTTATATATATTTACAAATTCAGACATTGTGGTATTCGAGTAGTCAACATGGTCATGTGGGTAAGTCAATAGATTACAATGCTAAAGGTCCCGGTTTCAATTCTTGCACTTTTCTCAATTTAATTTAATTTTTTTAAACATGTTTTTGAACAAATTATATATGAAACTAATATTAATTATTAAAAACATTTTTATAATTTTTTGCATATTTCATTTGAGGAAATTAACGAATAATTTATTTTTAATAACTTATTATACTGGGTGGATACAAGAATGAGCCCCCCTTTTATTATCGTAACCGAAGCAGATATGTCAATTTTGATGAATCCAATAAATAGGAAGTTGTGGGTGACCTATCCCATGTGCACTTTTCATCATCCCAAATATGCAAATTAGGACACATTCAAAACCGTAATTTATACACTTAAAATTCCAATTGAAGACTTGTTCAGCATGAAATTCCAAACAAAACAAAACTGATCACCAGCAATCACAATCCAAAGCAGAAGATCATGTTGACCATTTCAGGAAAAGTATAGCTTGCCATCCTGGAATTCTGTCTTCTGTATGCTGACACATGCCTCCTTTTATTTGTTTATCCTCTTGAAAGCGAATGTTATTATGGTAATTTTTGGTAATTTCTTGATTTGCATGTTGAACATTCAAGTGTCTCTGTGAAGTGCATAGGGAGGTAACTAATAAATTCAACATGTGATTGTTGGTGAACCGATTATCAGATTTTGGAAATTTTTTATTTTTTGTTCGGAATTCTATGCTGAACAAATCTTCAATTGGAATTTTTTGTGTATCTGTTACGGTTTTAAAGATAGGATTTGAATGTGTCCTAATTTGCATTTTAGGGATGATGAATAATTGCACCATGAGATAGGTCACCCACAACTTTCTATTCATTGGATTCATCAAAATTGACATATCTGCTTCGGTTACGATAATAAAAGGGCGGGTTCATTTTTGTATCCACCCAGTATAATAAGTTATTAAAAATAAATAATTTGTTACCTTTCTGAAATGAAATCTAATATGCAAAAAATTATAAAAATGTTTTTAATAATTAATATTAGTTTCATATATCATTTGTTCAAAAAACGTGTTTAAAAAATTAAATTAAATGAAATTGAACCCGGAACCTTCACCATTGTAGTCTGTTGACTTACCCACATGACCACATCGACTACTAGAATGTCAAACTGTCCGAATTTGTAAACATACATCAATAGCTTACATGACTAACTTTAAATAGTTATATCGCGTAAACTAATGCCTTTAGCATGAGTTACTATCCCATGTAATAGTGGGAGGGGTGCGTAACAATATATTTAAATTTCAGTTATTTAAATCCAAGCTTCAGTCAGACCTGGTTTTCCACATTGTGTGGTAATGTTTAAATAACTTTAAGCATCGGTGGTTTTTTGTCAGTAGTGTTTGATTTCAAAAACCAAAATTCATTCCAGCCTTTTTTTTCTTTGTAGACAGAATGTATAAACATTTTTTTTCTTTGTAGCCTGTCATAAACATTTTTTTAAATTTCACAAGTTTTGTTAATGGTTTTTGTTTCCGAATAAACTTTTTTGGTTTGAAACATGTTTTGAACCAGTTTTTTTTTTTTATTTTATTTAAAACGATTGTTTTAAATCATTTTTTTTTTGTTTTAAAACATTTGTTTTAAAACAAACAACCCTGGTATTAGATAAACAATGAGTCGATAGAGTTCAGTGATTTCGAACTTGCCATAGGATGCTCGGTTACCTTTATTAGCACTCTACAGGCAATCACTCGTAAAACAAAAAAAAATTTATATGACATTAGTAAAACTTATTTTGTTATTCATATCATTTGCATGTGCAGAAACACTTTTTGAGTTTTCAATTGTTTATACATAGGTCAAAAAAAAAGTTTTATCAAAATTTGACAAGTCAAATTGGGCTGCATCCTTACCACCATTAAAATTATTTTTGTGTTGCAAGTATACAAACATAATTTTTAAGTATTAGATTACAATATAGAATCCCATTCTACTAATAAAAATTTGAAGCTATGGTTGATTTGTATAAAATGTTTACTTTTATTAGGATCTAAAAGTCAACTCAAAAACCGCCTTTTATTTCATTTGTCTCATAAATTTAATGATGAGAAGAGGTTAATGAGTCATCATCAAGAACTCCAAGATATCATTCAAGATCAGCTATCCCTTGCATCAATTCATTATCTTCGTAGTCATTATCAAGAAGCAATAGATATTTATAAGAGGATTCTCTTGGATAACCGAGAATATTTGGCACTTAATGTCTATGTTGCATTATGCTATTATAAGTTAGACTATTATGATGTTTCTCAGGTAAGATTTCTTATTAATAAGTACGTTAGTAATTTTTATATTGAACATTTCAAATAAATTCATTAACCTTAAATAAATTTTCATTTGTAGGAAGTTTTGGCGGTGTATTTGCAACAACATCCAGATAGTGCAATAGCTGCTAATCTAAAAGCTTGTAATCATTGCCGTTTATATAATGGAAAGGCAGCTGAGGTAATCATTTGTACAGTATAATCCGCTTAATACAATATCTGAAGATTGAATGTACTGTGTGAAAATTTGACATGTTTATGCCATAAATACAAAAATTTATTGCTATTTACGAGGATGGATCCAAAGAAAAGGTTGCACTGGTAATGAAAAATTATTTATTAAGAATAGACAGAAAATACAAAAAGGAATTATGAGGCATTTGTCAATCACTTGCCAATCACTTTTTCCACATAATCACCAAATATATTTAGGCATTTATCTGAACGCAGGACCAGCTTGTTTAATCCGGCTTGGTAGAAATAATGTCCCTGCCCATTGAGCTAGTTCTTGTCAGCTGTTTTCACATCACTGTCTGAAAAGAACCTTATTCCAGATAAGTTTTCCTTCAATCTTTAATCATTTCTTCAACACGTACCGTGTTGATTTATGTCGTTGAAGAACTTGGATGGCTGTTCGCTGCCCTGTTGCGGTTTTCCACATCCTCTCTGCCCGATTGAAAAGAGCGACACTATTTCCCTAGATGTCTGCTCATTGCTTCTTCGAACATAAATTTCCACGATTTGACTGTGAATTTCAGATGCAGACACATTCTTCGCACCTCCAAGTGAGACCACTTTTCTAAACGCTCTGACGCATCTGCGAACTGACACTACCTACCAGCACAACTGCTGTAAGACAATGAATAACTAGCGCCATCTGTCTCCACTCTGGGGGAGAAAATATTCTCATCACAATAATTACTTTTCAAATGCTGCTGCTTGTAACCTTTTTTTTTTATTTTTGGATCCATCCTCGTACTTACAAAATTAATCAAGAGTAGTTGATTGCTTTTGCCTACCTATCAAATTTTTATTTATGAAGTTACTGATTTTAAAATAATTTTGGAAAATCTCATCTGAACATCATTTTCACACATAATACAGGGTGGTTATAATTAAAGTGACACCATTTACACCCTTTCAGAGGCCGTTCTGGTAATCAGATTTTGATGAAACTTGAGATCTATGTTATACAGACCATGGGCCAATAAAAAAAATTAGTTCACATTTTGACCACTACGTCAAAATAAGGTGCATGAATAATAACGAAAACAAGTTAGAAGCAGAGAAATTTATAAAATCAGAGCATTTGTTCAATGTGCATTCCATTTGTGACAATGACGTGTTCACAGCATATTATTGCATGTTCCACAGTAGAGCGAAGGGTTTCCTGAGGAATTGCAGTGATATGGCATGTTATGCTTGCTTTCAATTCAGGGTCAGTCCGTATTCTTCCTCCATAGACATTATCTTACAAATATCCCCACAACCAGAAGTCACAAGAGTTTAAGTCGGTGAACGAGGAGTTGGAAAAGTTCTCGAAATCACCCGATCATCTCCAAAATGAGCATGAAGCAGTTCCTTCACTTATCGTGCTATGTGGGGTGTTGCACCATCTTGCATAAAGACAGTAGTGTCTAAACATTGTCTTTCTTGTAAAGCAGGAATGACTTTCTGCTGCAGAAGTTCGCAGTAACGAGTACCAGTGATTGGACATCTTTTAGAACCTTGAGGAGTGTTCTCTTCAAAGAAAAAAGGGCCAAGAATGAAATGTGAAGTGAATCCGCACCATACAATGAAGGGGAACCCCAATGAAGTAATCAGAGTGCAGAAGCTTTTCATGCACAACCATCGGCTTTTCAGTACCCCAGATGCGACAGTTTTGAGCATTCACTGCTCCGTCTTGTGTGAAATGCGCTTCATCTGACACAAAATGTTCCATGGCCATGCATTATCGACAGCTATTCTAGCCAGAAACTGGCAAGCAAAATCAGTGCGTTTATCCGGATCTTCATGAAGCAACTTTTGAACCACCTGGATCTTGTATGGATACCAATTTAAAATGGAACGCAAAACTTTTTGTACTGTAGACCACGGAATAGACAAATGACGTGATATGGCTCGAGCACTTGCTGAAGAAAATTGGGAACTTGAAGCACTCTCCACTACAGCACTCTTCCACAGTCTCACTTGCAATTCGTTTCCGTCCTCTCCCTGGCAGCACACCCAACTCACCAGTTTCTTCAAATTTCTTAATCATCTTTTTTAAACCATTAATGGACATAGGCCCATTTCACAAGTTTTTCAAATGTCGATATTCTCTTAGTGCAGTTGAACCATTATTGCAATTCTGGTAAAACAACTTCACCAATAAAGCTCGATCCTTTCTAGCTAAAGCCATTGTGAAGAATAACTTTACATTTAATTTCACTGTCATTTTAAAGCTTTTCTAATTTTATATCTCATTTGCATAACGTCTCTGATTGAGTAAAAATTCTCAGATAGTTTCTTAAAATGTAGCAGTCAAAATGTGAACTAATTTTTTTTTATTGCAAAATTCTCTTCCCCATGGTCTATATAACATATATCTCAAGTTTCGTCAAAATCTGATTACCAGAACGGCTGCTAGAATGGTCTAAATGGTGTCACTTTAATTATAACCACCCTGTACAAGTTTGTAGGATTGAGGATTAGCAATAACACAGGATTAATTGCAAGGATTAGCAGAAATACAGTAACGCTTTAATGATATTCTTCTTTATTAATTAAGCTGAGCAGACAATTAAACTGTCACACATTCCCTTTGTGTGCAGCGCAATCATATTTGGAAAGTTGTACATGAAAACATCAAAGGCATCTTTTGAGTATATCGCTTCCGTCTAGAAAAGGTTCATGCAGTGAGGATTGCTGAGTACCCTCTTTAGGAAGCATTTGCAAGATGATACAGTGTGTCCCAAAAAAAATTTTCGATTTGATTGGCTCACTGTGTGAACTGGTATAATGGCTTTCGGGAATTCAGATGCCATGGAGCGTTTCTCGTGAGCAGACCGTGTGTTTTGTGAGCTCTCGGATGAGGCACATTTCTCCCTAAATAGCCATGTAAACAAACACAAGTACCGTTACTGGAGTTCTATGAACCCAAAACGCAAGCATGAGAAACCACTTCATTCACCAAAAGTGACTGTATGGGGTGCAATGTCAGCACGAGGAATAATCAGCCCATACTTTTTCGAAGATGAAAGGTGAGGCATGATGACAGTTAATTCAGAGCATAATGTGGAGATGCTGAACAATTTTGCTCAGAAATTTTGCTTCTTATTTAGAATAGTGCGATGAGCTCTGATGGTTCACCTTTATAGACATTATTTTTTAAAAATAACTTCCCGATGTTTTTATTATAAGAAAAATTAAAAGCTTTTTCAGTAAACATCATCTTTGCTTTTTTATAAACACCTTAAAAAGAAAATTTATTTTGGGACATCCTGTATTTGCAGCAGAGTCAAGCCTGGCCCACATTCCCAACACTTGTTCTGTTCATTCACAAAGCCCTTTTTCACAAGAAGGCCTCTTTAATTCACACAATTTACATGTGGGTGTGGTGAAATGTGCGACCCCTAGGTATGAGAGTCACACTTGTCAAATAAAGGAACTAGAGTAAAAAAAATTGAGAATAAGAATTTATTATTACAAAGACGAAGCAAAAAGAATACAATTGAGTTCATTCAAAGAATCAAATTACAAGTACAGTCAATTCTCGTTAATACGAAATCGTGGGGACCAAGAAATTTTTTCGTATTATTCGTATTTCGTATAAACCAACAATACTAAAAGTGTTATGAAATAAGCACGGAAATAGAATACTTTAAGTTAGAAATAATTTTTATTCATCTCTCCTAAAAAAATCTGTAATAACAGTTTGTTTTCGCGCTAAAACGATTTTTTTTATTGTTGAAATAAATAACGGGCAAATTTTTTACGTTTTTAAAACAGCGTGGCCTGGCGAATTTGCCAATAACTATCGGCTTTTTCTTGTCAGTGCCATCCATATTTGTACATAATAATACTGACAACCGTTCTTTGCTACTTTTCCCTATGAAAGATACCGTAAAAAAACATTCGATACATGTACAAAATTATCGGTAAAAAATACAATAAAGTTTAAATGACGCATGCATACCTCCATGACACTTTTCACCTTTTAAATGATAAGATTTCTTGGGCAGAAGATTATAAAATAGGGCGGTTTCGTCAGCGTTGTAACTTCAGATCTAATGAAAGTTCCTTTCGTTTCCTTTTGCTTGAAGCTGACATTGAATAAAATTCCTGACTGTAGATAACTGCGTTGTAGCGATGAGAAAATTGATTTTGAAACAATACCGATATTGCACTTGTTTAAATAAAGATTTGAGCGCCATGTGACAGGATTTCAGATCTGAATAGCTGAACCAATCAGATTTCGCGAATCAGATTTCCCGTTAGCTTCAAAGCACGTGATTCAGATTTAGCGAATCAGATTTCCCGTTAGTTTGAAAGCACGTGATTCAGATTTCGCGAATCAGATTTCCCGTTAGTTTGAAAAATTCGACTAAATAACCGATGTTTTTTTTATCGAATAATCGAATAAAAATATCGACTGATTCATTTATTCGAATACTGTAATTCAGAAGCAATCACATATGAAATGACTTTGAAAATTATTTTTATTAAATTTACACTTCGAAATCTGAAATTTTATCATTAAAATTGTTCCTAAGGACTATTTTTCAATAAAATTATGAAATTTTTCTTCGTATAAACCGTATTTTAATAAAAATATGTTCGTATAAAGCAGAGAATTTTACATAGTAACTGCTTTTTCGGGGACGGGCCACACAATGTTTTCTTATTAACCGGAATTTCGTATTACCCAGTTTCGTATTAACGAGAATTGACTGTATAAACTACACAATTCTATAGATCAATATAAGATCTCTATACATTGAAAGCAGTATCAATTACCGACACTCCATAAAGACAAAACCAGCATATAAATATACAAATCACAATAATCAATTCAAATGGTAAGACAATTCAAGAATAAGATCAATAAATGCTATGAAAATTCTTTAAACCAGAACAAATGAGGCACACAAACACTTTGCTCAACAAAAGCCTTCTAAATTGAAGGTCTACAGTAACATCCCCCAAAATTAAAGTTAACCCAGTTGCCTCCCACCGCGGAATTATCATAACTAGAGAATAACAAGAGAATAATAAAATTCCCCCAACCAAAGAAGTAACTGCAGCGCATTGGAATTCTACACAAAAGGCTAAACGCAATGGCTCAAACAAGTTAGGCCTACGGAATACAACACAGGCACGGAAGCAGCTTGGTGAACAAGTCACCCAACACACATTCAAATTAATGTGAAATAAAATACTACGTTGCGCTCCCTGGACATCTTCCTATGTCCACTTGGAATCAACACGGATTCCCATTGAGTCCCTAATGACTCATTGTTAACAAGAACGCAACGAGTAGCCACACTGCTTCACACAAATGCCTAAAGAAATAGACCTTCCCAAATGAGGGTCTCCCCAGAAACAACTTACCGACAGGCCTAACCCCGTACTAACTAATGAGCCTCCCACCTCAGATTTCCAAGCGTGCCTAGAAAACACTTAAAGACTAATAACAAATAATCAAATTAAATTCAATAAATAAGCAATCAATTACAAAAAGAAATATACAAAAGAAAGAGTTCTTGACTTGACAGAAAAATATACAAATTGACGGGTAACCAGTCCACCACTGAGGAAGAACAACGCCGCACTCAAGTCCAAAGTCAAAGCATGCACAAGCCACAAAACACGTAGACAAAATATATCTTGAAGGCGAAGTCCAGTCCACGGAGACACGACGATGGCGAACAAGCATGGAAGGAGAAACATGCCTGCGGCAAACGAACGAACAATGATGGCAAATGCAGGAGACAGCTTCGTAGGCTAGCACCAGACCAAAATTAGGCCTACACAAAGAACGACGGAGGTTGTCGATGGCTTCTATCTCCTCGGCCGCACTGGCGTTAACATCTCCCGGGGAAAGGCTTCCTCCATCCATCAGCAAGAAGTTGTTGTTGCTATCTGCCCGTGAAGAATATGCCCATGCCTCCTCATTTATTTGTTTACTGAGGATTCTAGCACCGGTTGAGTCTCGTGCAGAGGAAAAAAAGGCCTGTTTGATTGGCTCTGCACCCAAGATCAACTGCTGATTGGTTGCTCTCCAACAGGGTCGCTTTCTATTCGGTCGGTGTTCTTCAGACGCCAACTGGTGAATACAGATGGAACTAAACAGTATAATCACGGCAACGATCAGAAGCACAATACTGACGAAGTAAACAATGATGAATACGGAGCACAAAATTGAGTCAGGCAATTATAAGAACACAAGAATAATAAAAGAACAGGAATAACGCAATTCTTTCAATACCTTACAGAAAATAACACTAAATACACCTTAGACCAAGGATTCATTATTGAAGGCTACGTTTTTTGATCGAGTCCTTCACATAACAAATTGGAAAAAGGTAGGCCTTACAAAAATCTAAGCACACAGCAACTATTACATACGAAGGGACAAAACATGTGATATTTCATCACATGGGTGATCGACAACTGGCATGCACAATTTGTTCATCCACATCAAGAGTACTACATTATTGATGTCTGGGCTGGACTTGTGTATAAACAATTGAAGACTTATTCCTGGAGCTTTTGAAGCACATAACCATTGATGGTTAATTGAGACTTGGTCTTACAACATGATGGGGTGCCTCTCCATTTCACCATTGAGGTAACTGATTATCTGTGAATGCTAGATTTCCAAACAAAAGGATCAGTCGTTTGCTTCATTCCTTCAGCGACATACCTGTCAAGTCACCGGATGCATCACCTATGGATTTTTGTAGGTTTGGCGTACTTAAATGGGCCCTCAGAAAGAGATGATTGCGAACATCAGTGGTTACGAATTGATCTTGGTGTTCTGCATTCCAGCCTCTTGCAGTGGAAACTGCAATAGCATCGATGCATGGCTACCAGATTGAACACACTATGTAGTGGCGAAAGAGGTTTTCACCTTTTCTGGCCCTCTGTAAATTGTTACCATACATCCTAAACAACCCTCTGTAAAACACGCATCCATCGTTCCTTGATCTATCGTTTTCCCACATCTATTGTTATGAATTTTTGGTTTCAAAAGACATTTTCCTGGTTTGAACATTTTTATAGCAGTTTGCTTAGTAGAACAACCCAAGATGGGTCCATGAGGGATTTTATCATACGCTGTATATCAGATGTTCAATTATTGATGAAAATAGGAAAGAAAATTCCACAGCCTGGATTCGAACTAGGAACCTTCATCAATAATTTGCATAGCGCCTGGAAAAAAAAAATGAAACGGTTGCACATGATTGAAATTCCACAGTAATACATCTTCACTCGACTGGCGTGTGAAAAAATATGGCGTGAGTAAGTCTGGTGCGCACAAATAAGGGAAAAAGAAACACAATCACGTGATGCATTCGCGATTGGGCTTTGCAGTGCAGGAAGTAAAAACAAAGGTTCCAATAAACAATAAAAAATTAATGACATTTTAAAATTATAATATGTTTACATAGAAATGGCAATTATATTCTGTGATATAATATACAAGATGAGACTGGAAAGTTTGGTAAGCAATTGGAAAAACAAACAAGGACAGGTAATTTAGAGATGATACTTTACTGGCCTTCAAATAAACCCCCATGGCCACAATACACTTTTGACATTATTCCTACAACTGTTGCATGGCGTATGAAAAATCCTCTTTCGGTACTACTTGAAGTTCCCTCGTCACAGCCATTTGAATATCTTGAACGTCAAGAAATCTGTGACCTTTCATAGTTGATTTCAAACGAGGAAACTGGGAAATGTCTGGCGGTGAAAGGTGGGTATTAAAGTTCAGAAATCTGTTTTCACGTGAGGAATTGCTTCACCTTTGTAACGATGTGCAGCCTGAAATAAGCATATAGTGTGCAAGTGGATTAAGTGTTTTTGTTCACTTAATGCATAATTCTATATCTATTGTTTTCCCGCATCCATTGTTTTTCTCCAGTTGTCCCCACAAAAAAGATGAATTGAGGTTTGACTGTATTTTCAAAGATTGAATCTTAATAACACTGTATTGTTAATGGCATTTTAATATTACTACTTTTTATTAAGTCATGAATTCAAATTTTCTCTTTTACAGGCAGAATTGAAAAACTTCCAAGATTATCTTTCACCATCTTTTACATTTGCAAAGGATTTGATGAGTCATAATATGGTGAGGGTCATATAAAAAATGAATTATACAATAATTGTAATTTACATTTCATCTTTATTTATAAAAATAAGCTTTCATTCAGAATTTTAATTGTCAGCTTATTTTCATAGACAAATTGCTTAAAAATTTTCCAGGTTGTATTTCGTGGTGGTGTTGGGGCTCTTCAAGTTCTCCCACCTCTTGTAGATGTAATTCCCGAAGCTCGTCTAAATCTGGTTATATATTACTTGCAGCAAGGTAAGTTAAAGAAAATTAATTTTAGATTTCATTTTTAAGAATTGCTTTTAAGCTATGAACAGTATTTTAGTGCTGATATCGTAGAGAAAAAAGAATTCATATGTTACTTATGTTTTCATATGTATCCTACCGTGCCTTCTACAGGGTGGTTATTAATTAAAGTGACACCATTTAGATCCTTCTAGCGGCCATTCTGGTAATCGGATTTTGACGAAACTTGAGATAGACAGATAGGTAGACAGATAGACGAAACTTTATACAGACCATTGGGAAAAGAATTTGCATTAAAAAAATTGGTTCACATTTTGACCACTACGTCAAAATATGGCGCATGAATAATAACAAAAGCAAGTTAGAAGCAGAGAAATTTATAAAATCAGAGCATTTGTTCAATGTGCATTCCATAGTAGTGTCTAAACATTGTCTTTCTTGTAAAGCAGGAATGACTTTCTGCTGCAGAAGTTTGTAGTAACGAGCACCAGTGATTGAACATCTTCTAGTGCCTTGAAGAGTGTTCTCTTCAAAGAAAAAGGGGCCAAGAATGAAATGTGAAGTGAATCCGCACCATACAGTCACGTAATCAGAGTGCAAAAGCTTTTCATGCACAACCGTGGGTTTTTCAGTATCCCAGATGCGACAGTTTTGAGCATTCACTGCTCTGTCTAGTGTGAAATGCGCTTCATCTGGCCACAAAATGTTCCATGGCCATGCATTATCGACGGCTATTCTAGCCAGAAACTGGCAAGCAAAATCAGTGCGTTTTTCCAGATCTTTATGAAGCAACTTCTGAACAACCTGGATCTTGTATGGATACCAATTTAAAATGAAACGCAAAACTTTTTGTATCGTAGACCACGGAATAGACAAATGACGTGATACGGCTCGAGCACTTGCTGAAGAATATTGGGAACTTGAAGCACTCTCCACTACAGCACTCTTCCACAGTCTCACTTGCAATTCGTTTCCGTCCTCTCCCTGGCAGCACACCCAACTCACCAGTTTCTTCAAATTTCTTAATCATCTTTTTTAAACCATTAATGGACATAGGCCCATTTCACAAGTTTTTCAAATGTCGATATTCTCTTAGTGCAACTGAACCATTATTGCAGTTATGGTAAAACAACTTCACCAATAAAGCTCAAACCTTTTTAGCTAAAGCCATCTTGAAGAATGATTTTACATTTAATTTCACTGTCATTTTAAAGCTTTTCTAATTTTATATCTCATTTGCATAACGTCTCTGACTGAGTAAAACTTCTCAGTTTCTTACATGACCAGCTCCATATTATGATGGTCAAAATGTGAACTAATTTTTTTTATTGCAAAATTCTCTTCCCCATGTTCTATATAACATATATGGGTGAATATTTTTTTTGGGTGCAATTTCAGGTGAAAATTAGATAAATATTATTTGTTCCAAATTTACTTAAAAAGCCATTAAAGATGATGCTTGGGACTCTGACTGACATGTTGCACTAATTGCAGAGCTGAATTTTCATTTATATTTGAGAAAATAATATTTGAAGTTTAAGCAAAGTAACACTCATGACAAATACAGTAACACTCATGACATAGTACAGTATAAAAACAGTGATAATGTCATTTGCATATTTTATATAGAGTAATTTTCCTCTAGTGCTCTAATCTGATTTCTCGTTTGTGTAAAAAATTAAAAATTTTTATTGTGCAAAGTAAAAAAAAAAAAGTATCAAATATATTCAGATATATATTTCTTTTATTATATATATATTTAATGGATTAAATACAAAAATATAATTATTGTTTTAGATAATAAATTGTTCTAAATGTTTCCAAAGACACAAAGGTATTTCAGTGTGCCCTGAAGGAAGGAGATCTGGTTCTCCCATTGTAGTAATAATATCTTCCAAAGGATAAGTAAGTTCATCTTTGACTTTTGGCCAAAAAAATTTGTTTTGGTATCTGCCTGTACTGGCCATGCAATTTACAGTTACACCAACTTCGCTGATATCTGATACTATTCCTGGATACAATTTTCCATCATAACGTACTATAACCCATTTTCCAGCGAGGTCGGATATGTCTTCTATTGGATTTATTTCGGTTATTGGTTCGGATGATGCATTTTCAATTGGATTTATTTCAGATGTCGATTCAGATAAACTGGTGGGATGTAGAAAATTAAAGGAATGGATGTCAAAGCATGAACACATTCTATTTTCACAGTTATAGCAGCTGATGGTTCTGTATTTTAAATGAAACTGCTGAGAAGTAAGAACTTGGTGAATATTCATTGTGTTTGGAACAGGTTTCAGTTTCGGGATGTCTGCATAGGCATTGGTGATTTTTTCTTCAGGAATATAAAATAATTTTATTTTGCTTGTCAGTTGTAATTTATTGAAGAGTTCTTCAGCAGTACATATGTCAGTGCCGTTGTTAACCATCTGATCAGCTGCCCGTTTCAATGCTCCACCAACACCATCAGGTGCACCACGTCCATGACCAGCTTCCCAAAAATTCCATATTGCCAATTTGAAATGTTTTTCAAAAATTTTTTTACTCAGGAGATAAAAATTTCCTTTTTGTCGGTATTGTCCAGAAATGAATTACTTCAATATTTCTATTTGCAGCTTTCACATAATTTAAAACAGGTTCTAAATGGCACCATATTGCTGGAGGACCATGACTAAGATTTTGAGAAATTGTACAAAAACTGATTGGATTTTCATCTAATCCATAGATTATGCCTGTATGAAGACTGGCCTGTTGTAAAGATGAACCAAAGTGAGCACTCTGGATATGATGACTATATTTCAAGTTATAATTTTCAGAAAAATCCACATGCACTATAATCTCTTCTTGTGTTAAAGTTGATTGCAGTTTTTTGAACTGTTTATACTGATTACATATATTAAAGTAATGCTTGCAATATTTTTCTGACGTTTCTTCAAGTTTGTTTCTAAATTCTTCAGACGTAACTGTGACTTGCTTCTTAACAGTTCTGGTCACTTCATATTGTTCAATCGTTCCGTCTTTCTGATTTATTTTTTCTCTCTGTTCTTTTTCTGTCATCCATTGAAACACAGTGATATCTTCAGGAATTATGGTCTTAAACTCCAAACGTTTGCTTTTACATCGTTCACATTTTCTGTACATACAGTTCTTGCGTTTAATATCACAAGCCAAATACTTTGGCAATTCATGTATATCCTTTCCATTAATACTGATAAGTTTTAAATGCTGAGCTTTCTCCATCATCATTTTCAAGTTCTCATCGATTTTGCATAGGCACGTATCTCTGTCCTTGAGTTTGGGAATGACGACATAGAATGATCGCATTTTTACAAACCTTGAGTAGCATATTGATAGAGTGGGATTTTCAGCTAGAAATTTCATGTGTAGAATCTTAAGGCTGGCTAAAAGAAATCTTTTTTGTTCTTTTATTTTTTTAAATGTAATAGTTAACTTCTTTCCATTAGACATTCTGGAATTGTCTTCCCTTAAATAAAATTGTAATATTTTCTCTGAAATTTCTTTATTTTCTTTATGTCTTTTATGCTTACAATTTCCTACTCTGTATCTTCCTAAACATTGTCGAGCTAAGGTAAGCAATCGGTATTTTTTCAGTATTTTTTTCTGTATAGCTTGTGAATGCTTCAAGTGTTTTTTACAAGAGGCATATTTAGAACATAATTCTGAAATAACAGTTTCTTGCCATATTAATTTTTTTCTCACATTCATTGTTACAGAACTTCCTTTTAATTCACGGGAAATCTTTGAACGTGGTGAAGGTGTTGATGTTTTGCTCCTTTTAGCACTCCTTTGCAAACGCTTTTTATACTTTTCCAATTTTCTCTCCAAGTTGTTTATTTTCTCTCTCATTTTTTTATTCTCTCTATAACAACTTGCTCTGTCTCTGCGGACATTTTTTCTGCCCTTTTTTTTCTGAACTGAAATGGGAGTTACAGTTTCTAATTCTGCATTTATTTCAGTAAGAATATTTCTTGCTTCTACCTTCTTTTTCCTGCAAGCCCTTTGACTTTCTTTCCATTGTTTTCTTCTGTATCTTTGTTCTCTTTTCGAAAGTTCATTTATCTTTTTCCTCTTTTGATTTAATTCCTTTTTTTTATTCAAATATTGTGCCCTCTTAACAGGATCTTTTTTTATTCTTTCTCTGTATTCTCTCATCTTTTCAGCTGGTGTTTTTGCCATTCTGCACAAAACAAATAAGTTTATTACATTTTCTTAGAATAATTAAAAATTAGAGAATATTGAAAAAATAATTTTAAGTAATAAAAGAAAATAAAACTTTCATTTTAAAAGCTTTGTTTAATTTTTCTGTTGCTATTAGGAAATTTGATATAACAGAATTATTCTATATTTCACGTCTTTAAATTAAATCTAATAAAAAAGTTACCCTTTCATAAAAAAAGCAATTTATTATACAGAAATATATGCTATTGTCATGAGAGTTACTACACATATTTGCTATGAAGTAACTCTCATGACAGTAACCCTCAAGACATTTTTCTGCAAAAAAGTGTTAATAAGCCTAACCACATGAGATTGGATGAAACAAACTATTTAACAGCATTATAGAGCTATCATCTTATTTAATTAAAAAATTGGAAATTTAAAACACTAATTTTTCATTGAAACATAATGGTAACTCTCATGACAAGGAATTTACATACTCACTTGAAATTTAGATTTTGACTTGATGCTGAAGCTTCTGTATACAATCTATACAGTCTTCATAATCAGCAAGTGGCCATGTGGTGCAACCCTAAATCACTGAGCAAACCTAGTGACAATTTATATAACTAAAAAATTTTTGTTCAAAAGTTTCAACCTGGTAACACTCATGACAAGTTTTTTTAAGGACAAGAAATTATTTAACTTTATAATTTAATTTTTATCAAACTATGTTTAGAAAATAAGTTCAATAAGATTTTATTTAAACTATTTTTAATTGATAAAAAATTTTTTATTTATTTTATTTTATTTTTTCAGTTTTATGAAATTTTTGATTCACAACTATAAAAAGGGACTCTCACACTTAAGTCTCTTTCCTATATTAAACATTAAAAATATTAATATTAAAAATGAAATACCAATATTTTTGACATTCTATTTTCTAAATTATACTTTTTTAAATACAAAGTACGTTTATTCTTTTATTTATCTGATTTAAGCAGCGCTTTTTTAGACGGGGACTGAAATTGCACCCAAAAAAAATATTCACCCATATCTCAAGTTTCGTCAAAATCTGATTACCAGAATGGCCGCTAGAAGGGTCTAAATGGTGTCACTTTAATTATAACCACCCTGTATTTACAATGCAACATATATGGGTTGTTCAAGGTTGACCAAGACTTTTATTTTTACAAAGTAAGGTCCATCAAAGCAGAGTGCACTAAATTAGGTCAGTTTTTCAAAGCTTGCCCCATCTGCACCCAGGCACTGTTGCCATCGTTGTGGCAACTGCCTGATACCTTTGTAATACAAAGAATTGGGCTGGTGTCATAGTCAATGCAGGACAGCTTTCTGCATCGTTTCATCTGTCTTAAACTTCATCTTTTAGCTTATTTTGGCAAGCATCTCTGCTGTCAATTTGCCATGTGAGATTGTCAAATTCCTGTGGATAACTAGTATTGACTATACGGTATTTCACTCTGACTAGCCAGGCAAATAAAATCTGGCGCTCTTTTATTTTATTTATTTACAAGATCTTATCCGCACGTAGTTTGCACGGTAATTAATTTCAAATTCAATTAATGTTGTTGCAAAGCTCGCACATTCAAATTATTGTGTGTGACGAATTCACTTTTTCTCCTTTATGTATAGATTGATAAAAATTGTTGCTCAGACAACAATGGTCAGGTGCCTTTTCAGTTCCGGCGTGTACTTCAAGCCCATGCCAACAATGCATAAACGTGCAAAAGCACTACAAAACTGTTTCCGTGATGAACTCACATGTTCTCCTTTATTTATAGTTTGATTTATTTATTTTTTTTGTTTTTGTTTTTAATAAAAGTTATGAACATTCTTGGAAATTTGTTTTTAAGAAACTTTTTATACCGGTATTGCAATTTTCATACTCCATTGGAAACAACAAACTTTTCAAAGAAACTCCAGCTTCTCAAATTTTTTTTAATTTTCTTATACAGTATTAATAATTTTTAACATTATTAAATTATTATTTACAGATGATTTTGTTGAAGCATATAATCTCATTAAAGATTTAGAACCTACAATCCCACAAGAATACATCTTAAAAGGAGTTGTAAATGCAACATTAGGCCAAGAGCAAGGATCAGTAAATATTTTTTGTAAATTTTAAGCAAATTAGATATTAATAATTGACGTGTAATTCACTATTGATTGCTTTGATCTATTTCTTAGAGAGAACATTTGAAAACTGCTCAGCAGTATTTTCAGTTAGTGGGAGGATCAGCCAGTGAATGTGGTAAGAATTGCATTATATACAGCATTGTCAAAGCAATACAGGTAGTTCTCATTTTATGTTGGGGATGGGTTTCTGAAACTCACTCTTTAACCAGGGACCATTTTCCCATTGACTTAATGTTAAAATACATGGTTGTGTTTGAAAACTAACTGGATTGGTTATGATAAGTAGGTTTACCTATTTATTCTTAAATGTACTCTTCCTGTTTTTCATATGCCAAACAGGAAGAGGAATCGTCATATTTTTAACATGTGTGAAAGGTATTTTTTTGACTTGGCGGTTGATTTGAGCAGTTGCTCATATTGTGCAACACAACGTCGAAGTTCATTATGCCGTTTGTTTTCACAAATGAAAAATATGCTGACATTCATTTTTACTATGGACTTGCTGCTGGTAACGCTACAGAAGCCACCAGGTAGTACGCGGATACATTTCCTCATAGTCGCCATCCACGTCGAGAGATGTTTTTGAGGGTACGCCAAGTTCTAAGGGATACAGAATCTTTCAGACGTCGATATCTCACACAGGATCGAAATTAGATGTAACGTTTATAGGACGTTTTTTGTTCCATTTGAACCATACAGTGTTCCTAAACAATTATGCTGGATAAGTTTGGGTCACCCTGTATATCTACGCTTATTAAAACATTACGGTATTTTGTGGACTAGTAGTTCAGATTTTCTTCTATCTCTACTGTTATATATCTTTTGTATTTTTATTGACTTAAAACAAAAAATAATAGTACCGTATTGGCTAGAATATAAGCCGACCTTTTTATCCCAAAAAATGAAGTTGAAAACCAAGCCTCGGTTTAGACAGACTCAAATACCCCCCCCCCCCTGCCAACCCGATGCCATTAAAAAATGTCTTATCCTAATACCTCCTATTTAACCTATCATTGTAAAATCAATTACACATCATTTCAAAATGATAATCAATCAAATTATGTTAATTTAAGATAGACAGCAAAATATAACTTTTGGGAGAGCCATTCGGACAGAATTTTTATCGCGAACTTTTTTTTTGAGTACGGATAAATCGCAGTATGCATAGGTCTAAGTAGGCATGAAAAATTTGACTAAAGTTAATTTTTAAAGCTAATTTTTACTTTGGGTTTCATGCACGTTTCCTAAATCATTTTTCACTTAAGGGACGCGATATTTTATTACTGTGAGAGATGCGCATGAATACACTTTTGGGACTATGTCGTGTATTAAGGACGTGCAGAAAACGAGATTATCGGTAAATGATTAGAAATTGTTGAAATCCCAATGATTGAAATAATCTTGCAAGGTACTCTTAAATCTTTTCTAAACGGAATAAAAGCATGGAAGAGGTTAATTTCATCGATAAATTTTGAGAGGAGTTCCCTAACTTTCCGGGAGAAACTGTTAACCCATCATCCATCCCTGTTGCAGTGTTGCGTTCTCTTCTTGTTACATTTATCTTTATTTTAGATAATTATAAAAACGATATGGCGAATGATTAAGACCAAATACAGTTTATTTATTAAGAAAATCACAATGGAAAAAAAAATAATGTCACGGAAGCCGGTATGGCGAACATTGGTGACGGGCGGCTGTGATTCTCGTTGGAACTTCACGGCTGGCTGTCGCTAACGTTCACCAGAGACGATCAATTAACTGACACCAGCTTTCATAAATTTTCTGCCTGAATTTAATATAAATTCTCAAACTATGGAAAACCATTTATTTATTATGTAGAGATGATACAGTAATAAATATAGAAATGAATGCAGCTGAAGATGGACAAATTATTAATATTCAGAAAGGAATCAGAGGAATCTGAATTTAAAAAAAAAAAAAAAAAAGAATCGAATGAAATTTTAGTCACAACTTTGGAGTGAATAATTAAACTGAATTTTTTTTTTTTTTTTAATATTTATGTTTTATACTTTGGTAAATATTTACAATACTATAATTTTTGTATAAGTAATACTGTATTCACCATTTTTTTTTTTTTTTTTTCAAAACAAAATGTTTTATTGAATTATTTGTGGAGTTGTTTTATTAATTTTTTTAATAACTGAACTTGTTTTCATATAAAAAATTTTTTTCCCTCCAAAACCCCATGAAAATTTAAGGGTTGGCTTAGATTTGAGGTCGGCTTATATTCGAGCCAATACGGTAATAATGAGAAAATAATAGTAAACAGAGGCTTTTGATAATTATTAATAGTTTGAGACCCTCATGATGCGTTTTTGATCTTTTGAAAGTTATTTTGAATTATTTTTCACAGACACTATTCCTGGAAGACAATGCATGGCATCTTGTTTTTTTCTTTTGAAACAGTTTGATGACGTTTTACTTTATTTGAATTCAATAAAAGTAAGTACGTAAATTTTAACTAAAATTATCCCATGAAAGAAATGTAAAATATTAAGTATAAATGATCTCTTGTATAATGCAATCCCATTTTCAGAGTCCAAAAAATAGTAAAAAAAATTTTCCTTCTTGCAATTCTCATTTTTTGATTCCTCACTAACTTAAGAGAAAAGAAATTGCAAGGATATACAGAAAAATCTCTATCTTTTACAATTTTAAAAATACATGACCTGGTCTTTGCAATTGTAAACCTTCAAAATCCAATTCATTATTGTTTGATTCTTCAAAAAGTTCCTTAATACAACAGACTGATTTATTAAAAAATAATAAAAGGTTATTTAATTTTGAAAAAGACAAGATCGATACAGTTACAGTAGATTACATGTACAGGGTGGTCATAAATTATTAAGCACATTTTGACAGTGAATATTTTATTAACCAAGAAATGTACACACTTCTTGTGAACATCATTGAAAAGTACAACTCAAACAGTTTTTTTCCGTAATATTCCGAAGTTACCGCACTTCCACGTGTGCTCCTGCAGTGACTCGCAGAATATCCATTCGATATTCGATTTCACGCCTTGTATTCCGCAGCATTTCAGGTGTCACTGTTGCAATGACGGCCAAAATCCTTTCCTTCAATTCATCAAGATCACGCACTTTGCTGGAGTACACGCGGTCCTTTACATATCCCCACAAGAAAAAATCGAGTGGTGTGATGTCAGGAGATCGCAGAGGCCATGAAATCGGCCCCCCGCGGCCAATCCAACGACCAGGAAATTGTTCATCCAGGTATCGCCGCACAATCGTTCCCCAGTGTGGCGGTGCACCATCCTGTTGAAAAATAACATCTGGTTGTCGTTGTTCAAGCTGCGGTATAGCATAACATTGCAGCATGTCAAGGTACGTGATGCTATTCACCGACTGCTCTGTGAAGAAGAATGGTCCAATCACTTCATTGACAGTCATGAGGGTTCTCTGATCCCCAAATGCGACAGTTGTCTGTTCACACGCCCGGAAACATGAAATGTTGACTCATCTGAGAAAGCCACTTTATCCAAGAACGTGTTGTCCACATCAATTTTGTGCAGAATGAGCTCCGCGAATGCAAACCGTTGCGGTTTATCGTCGGGCTTTAGTTCCTGAACAATCTGAACTTTGTAGGCATACAATTTCAAACGCTTATGCATCACTTTCATCACCGTAGATCGTGGGACTCGCAATTCCAAGCTGGCGCGCCGAGTTGATTTCGTAGGGCTCCGTTGGAACGCATCTCGCACCTTCTCAATGACTTCCTCACTGACGGTAGGCCTACCAGCACCTTTCTTGTGGGCTACGCTTCCAGTGTCCTTAAACTGCTGATACCACCGCTTTATGGAATCCTTTCCAGGAGCAGGTTGTCCATATTCCAAGCGGAATTGCCGTTGAACTGCTATCACGGATTTCTGCTCATGAAACCAAAGAACGCACATTGCTTTCTGCTGCACGGTCGCCATTTTCGCGTTTTGTGTTCCTACGCCAAACAGTGCTGCCGCCTGGTGGTGATAGTGACACCTGACAAACTGTTTGAGTTGTACTTTTCAATGATGTTCACAAGAAGTGTGTACATTTCTTGGTTAATAAAATATTCACTGTCAAAATGCGCTCAATAATTTATGACCACCCGGTACTTTTATTGTATTTTCATTTTTTGAAATTATTACAGTACATATTATGCATACAAGCATTAAGGAAGTGTAATAAATATTGATTTGAACTTATAAAACATTCCAGGAGGTGAACGCTGTTGAAAAACTTTACTGGTCAAAATTTTATTTCACTTTTCATCTTTGAATGGATATTTATAAGAGAAAAGGACGAGACACAAAAACCCTGGAATGCAATAAATAGTTTAATAAATACAACTGAAAAATAAAATAATAATTAACAAATAACAAAATAATAAATATATAAGTAAAATCAAAATAAAACTAAAAAATCAAATAAAGAGCTGACGTTTCAGATAGAGCCTATCCTTTATCAAAGCAAAAAAGGATAATTCTCTAAAAGCAAATAGAATATTAGAGAATTATCCTGAAGTTATGAAAGTAGTACTAACGGACGGGTTTATATATAGTTTGCATGGGGAATAGTAAGGCGTTATTGGCTGACAAACAAGAGAACAAATGAGATTAGTTAGACGAACTGTTGGGATAGGACAAGACGGAGGACAAATAGGAAATAATAAGGGGGCGGTGAGAAAAATGTAATAGGATGAAACATATGAAAGTGAGATTATAAAAACGTTTAGGAATGATAGGGTGCCTAGCAAAAAGATTACGTAAAATTATTCCTGATTCTTAGTAGACAAAAAAAGGGGGCTGTCATGAAAGAAGATTATTGACATTGTTCAAAAGTATCGATTTTATGATTCCCTGACTGTACTCGGTTTAAAAAATAAAAATTCCCTGACCATTCCCGGTCGCTAGTCACCCTGTAAAAAAGTCCCACATGTAAGAGCAACGGATCAAAAGTAAAAAAATATGAAAGGACATTGAAGAACATTGAAAAGAAAAAATAAAAGATAAGATAAAGAAAGAAGAAAAGGCCCCATAGGGCTTGCGACAAATTAAGGAATAGCTGAAGTTGGAAGGGGACATGGGAAAGGTAATGAGGGAATGGTGCCTTTGCTAAGGTTAATGCCATTTGGGGTGAGGGAATTAAATTTCCAAATAAGAAAAGACTCGAATTGCTTTCTCTCTTTTTTGCTATGGAAGTTACTACGAAGAATATAAATGCTGATGGCCTGTAAAGAGTGACCAGGGGAATTAAAGTGTTTAGCGACAGGGGTGTCAGCATTGCTAAGAATATCAAACTTGTGCCCGGCAAATCTAGAGCGTATGGTATTGCCTGTCTCTCCAACGTACTGTTTCTGGCATACTTTGCAATGTAACAGGTAAATTAAGTTGTGAGAAGTGCAGGTCAGGTTCTGGTTAATCTTGAAAGTAAAGGAGGAGGCACTGCTGGAAATGGAGGTGGCAGGGTTAAGAAAATGACAAACACCGCAACACCCGTCCGTTAGTACTACTTTCATAACTTCAGGATAATTCTCTAATATTCTATTTGCTTTTAGAGAATTATCCTTTTTTGCTTTGATAAAGGATAGGCTCTATCTGAAACGTCAGCTCTTTATTTGATTTTTTAGTTTTATTTTGATTTTACTTATATATTTATTATTTTGTTATTTGTTAATTATTATTTTATTTTTCAGTTGTATTTATTAAACTACTTTTCATCTTTATAAGAGAGAATTATCATACTAAATGTAAATGAAGGGAAATTATAGTACCAAGTGTAAATAAAATGTGATCACAGTGATTTTTTATGCGAATGATTGTCACAATCTTGTTTTTTATAATTCACTTTTGCATTAGATTTTAGGGCTCAAAATAGAGGATAAAAAAGGAATTAATGTACGGTATATTTTATATTCTGTCTAAGGTACTTAATGTTCCAGTATATTCAATAATATATGCTAGTTTCGTTTGAAATTCATTAGATTGAAGTTTGTTTGAATTCACTCCCCCCCCCCTTCCAAGTTAGCTTTGGGTGACCTAAAAGTGGACAGGAAATTAAAATAAAAGCAAATCAATGCACTGTATATACTGTATACTGCACTCTAATATACCCTTATATTCAATATCATACACTAGTTTCTTCGTTTGACATCTCCCAGTCATAACGCTAATTTTTCCTTCTTGCATAATGCCGTCCCATAAATTTGGGTGCTTTTTCAGGTGAAAATTTTTCACATTAGAGTAGAATACATACGGCAATTTAGAAAAGATTGAGATTTAATATACAGGGTGATTCACAGTGAGTGCAAAAAAACTTTGGCATTTTGGTGGAGAAGGCAGGTTAAACAATAAATGTCTTATGAACATAGGCTGTATTCCAGTTAGGTACAAAATTATAACAAATCAAAATTTTATTAGTGTTGTAGCAAATAGGTAAATAAAAGACATGCTATGACCTTTTTAATTAATGTTTCATTTAAAAGCATAAGGGAGTACACGATTTAGTATTTTATGTGCTCAAAATGTGCTCCTTGAGCCTGAATACAAGCATGAAACCAATGAATCATAATAAAATTTAGGAATTTAATTTTCTTGATAGTCTTCCTCAGATATGTGAAGCAATGTAAGTTCTTTGAAGTATTTGAATGTAAGTTCTCGATAGAAATATTTTCAGTGTAATCTGCTAAAGTCAAAGTCGATTAAGTTGAAATAAATTTGAAATCTCTGCACCTACCTGAATTTATAATGCAAATTTAGTTGGTTAAATCAGTGTTTTTAGACTACTGGTAATTCTGGATAAGCCAAGAAGCATTGGGGGAAGGGAAAAAAAAAACAAAAAATTGAAAAAAAATAAATTAATGATGCGAGATAACCACTCAGAGATGCGCTTGAAAATTCTTTGATTGACAAACAGTATCATCAGATTACATGAACTGAAGTCAGTCACATTAAATCAGAGTAATTACATGAATCAAATTAAAGTGAAGCCAATGGTAACAATTTAGACTGAGTGTATCTAAAAATTTAAAGCAGGCAAAAATGTTATTTCAGCAAATCAGTTATCCATTAATAAATAAACCAGACAATGGTAAGTTTCCAGTTTTGTTTAAATTCAGTATTTGCATAATTTGTAAAATTTGCTTGATTTTTGAAAGATATAAAGAACAGCTCTGGAATAGCAAATGGGTTCTTTTTTGAACCTACATGTTTCAAAATAATTTCTTCTTCAGGGCAGGGAACGACTACCTTTTGATAATGGCATATTTTGATAATTTGTACCATAAATTCATGATGGTGAAAGCCAACTTACAGGTTTGGTAATGTATTAGTAATTCAGTAATATATTTATTTAAATATTATAGTACATAATTATTATCTATCAATAATCACATGAACCTTTATCCAGCAGTCGAATTTTGGATAAGTCGAACAATTTCATGGTCCCCCGACACTTCGAGTTACAAGGAGAGTTCTTAGTCGACTCTTCACTCTTTTTTTTTTTTTTTTTTTTTTTTTTTTTTTTTTTTTTTTTTTTTTTTGTGTGTGTGTGTGTGTGTGAATGAATCAATATTGAAGATAAGTTGATAAGTCTCCTTTTTTTTAAAATCTGATACAATACGCATGGTAAGCATCAAAGTTAATACAAGAAAGAAGTTTTTTTTCAAATGTTAATGAACGCTTTCCTAAAGATATACCTTCGTCGAAATGTAATTGTGATGCGTGTGCATTTATAAAGTGTGCTGTATGCAGAAAATATTTGTTTTTTTCATGTTTTTATGATTTGTATCACTCGGATCAACGTAAATAATAAATAAAAACATTTTTTTCTTTCTTATTTCTCTCTCTCTCATAGCTTTATTTTATTTTTTAATTATTCATTTATATATCTAATTTATGTATTATTCATTATTATTTTCTGCATAAACACATGATATGTAATAAATATGTTATAAATATAACATATAAAATATAAATATAACGTACTTGGAAATTTCTCTAAATTTCAAGTATAAAAAAATTTACTTAAAAGACGCATTTGGTTGAAGCAAATAAATTCAAATTCTGACAAAAGATCCTCAGGTTTCGTATATGATTCTGTAAATGAATTTTGAATGTTATTTCCTCAGCAATTGAAGAAGAGTTATTGATTAAATTTCAAGATTCAAAATTTTTTGCCATCGAACTGGAATAAAACTTTATTTAACATGGTTTATTGTATGCACAATTCGTTATTATTCTTCTTAATAATAAAAATCATGTTTTTTTGGGGGTTTTTTGTTTCATTAATATGCGATGCTTCATAATTTTATATTTGGCTAAAAAACATGAGATTCTGGTTAAAATATTGCCTTAAGAAAATCGCTATTGGTTAAAATATTGCCTATAAAAATTTCTTGTACTGAGTGGCCAGTGTATTTACATAATTGGCATCAATTGATAACTCTTGTATAATGTTAATTGATAAATTCCATCATGTCATCTAGTGTTAGTTAAACAATACATAGAAACCTCATTGTATATGCAATACACTGTTGGAAACTTTTAAAAATAGATTTTTATCTTAATAATGAAGGGAAAACAAAAGGTCAATATCTACAAAATTTACCATTGAATTATCTTGCCTTTTTTTATAATTTTACTTTACAATGCTAGGCAGAAATTTTGAAAATGTTATTCTTAATATTTTCAGAGCTATTTCTACAATGATGATACATACAATTTTAATTATGGTCAAGCTAAAGCTGCTGTTGGAAAATATGATGAAGCCGAAGAGGTATTAAAAGCACTTTTGGAATACATTTTAATATAAACTTTTTTGAATGACGTAGTTTAACAGTGAAATAAGATTGCCGTACATTTATTTTCTCAAGGTCATTAACAGATTTTACTTACAATCATATATTTTTTATGTCTAATCATGCATTAAAGCAGTAAATTATCTTAATAAATATTAAATTATTCATTTAAAAAATTGTGATTGTAACATTCCTTATCATCATTGTTTTGCAATTCATGTGTTGTACTGGCATTCACTGGTTTACTTTGCACTCCACTACAGACATTTATGAAGGTAAGGTCAAGGACCATGTTCCTTGTGAATTGCTTTCACTCGTAAATCTTTAATCCACTTAGCCTTTCACTGTCTACGTTGATGATTCATATTTCCTTAAAAAATAAAGTAAACAATTCTTCACTGTTGGCCTATTTTTTTTTTTTTTGGTTTTAATTTCCTTGTTTTCATAAAATATACAAAACGTCATTTATAGTGCTCTAAATCTACCAGGAAGGAAAAATTCAAAAAACAAATGAGGAGCAAATATAGAAGTTCAATAACATAAACAATATCAAACATTGGAAGAAGAAAAAATTATAAGTCAGTGAGAATTCTCAAGTAGTTGATTTCATTGACTCTTTAGATTCTGTCTATTCCTAGAAAAGTTTTCAAAATTTTTAAAAGATGCAAGTCTTTCAATAGTTTAAAGAATGGCATTTTATATATTATCACTCACTGGTTCTAATTCACTTTAATTTTTTAGCTTATCGGTTTTTCTCTCAGTTTTCCTTTAATTAAGTCTCCAGTCACCTTATGGACTGGTTTTACGTTTTATTTCTTTAATCACATATAACGGAATAAACAGTTTTAAATTGAAAGCTCCTTATTCACACATCTGTTGCACATTCGGTTAGCATTAAAAAAGGCAAGGTTAGTCATATCCTGTGATGATTTCTGATCAGGGGATGGACAAATGAGAATAAGGGAATGGAGAGTAGATTCAATAAGGTATAATAGTCAAGCAAAGGAGTACACAAGGATTGTTCAAGGTTGACCAAGATTTTTATTTCTAGACAGGAAATATACATATATGGAAGCATCAAACTATATCAGTTTTGCAAAGAATTCCCAGTGAACAGCCAGCGACTGTTGCCATCGTTGTGGGAGGTTCCTGATGCCTTTTGCATGGAAAGAAGTAAATTGGTGTTGTAACCACTGCAGGACAGTGTTCTCGAGTTCCTCATCTGTCTGGAAGTGTGTCCCGCCCAAACGCTCTTTAAGAGGCCCAAATGAGGAAATCAATGGGGGGGGGGGGGCTAAATCAGGACTGTAAGGATTGTGTGGTAAACCCTCCCAGTGCATGTTGGCCAGTGTTGTTTGAGTCAAGTGGGCCTTGTACGGCCTGGCATTGTTCCATTCCAGGTCTCTTTTCCCCGAATGGCCTTGTGTACAGCACCGAGAAGCAGAGTTCAGTAATACTGGGCATTAATCGTGGCACCCTTCTCCAAAAAATCCATATGGATAACACCTTTCTTATCCCAGAAGATAGTTCCCAAAATCTTATTGGCACACGGCAGAATTTTGCTTTTTTTAGGGTGAAGGGGAACCCTTATGACGCCATTCCATGCTGCTTCATTTTATCTCAGGGGTGAAGTAATGCAACCATGCTTCATCACACAGGATGATGGACTCCAAAAATGCATCTGCATCGTTTCGAAACTGATTGATTGAATACACTATGTCATGCATCGTTACTTGCAGGCCTTCAAGGATAAATTGCTCAACTTGCGATATTCACTGGAGTGACTGCAGTTAGGCGAATGTTTCTGTGTGTTGTATTTTCTATCAACTCCTGTGCTTCACTGGACTGTTGACATCATTCTTAAAGTGTTGCCCATGATAGTGTTTCTTCACCATACTGTACTTGCAGTCTATGCGAAGTTTCAACAGGTTTCACCTTCTCCTTCACAAGAAATTTCATTATACAACACTTTTCCACAACACTGAATACACTATTTGATGCCATCTTCATTTACACTACTGTGCATGTGCCAAATGCATCACAAAGGATCATGGTTACCCACATGAAATCATGATCTATCCTCCAGAAGCTATATTGCTTCATTAATTTTTTACATACAAAGGTCTTGGTCAATCTTAATGACCCTTGTACATATAACTAAGAAAGGATCATGTTAGCAGTAGGAGATAATTACTTGTCAGTACCTTATTAATTGGAATAATCCCTAATTTTGTATAAATTTCATTATAGAATGTTTTATTTGAGATGCTTTTAAAAAGTGATTTTTTTGTACCTTAGGTTTAATTGTTAGTGTTTTCGTTGACACTGTATTTTGGGAACCATTTTCCGCTTTGATCCATTATGAAGATTAAAAAAAAAAAATAAATAAAAACGATTAAGTAAGGCACACATTCAGTCTCTTCAAATCTCTGTTTTGACAAATCCATTTTAGTTTTAGTGAAATACCATTCATAAAAGTTGAACACATCATTCTGTTTCACACGATGTTTCTAAAAAATTGAGGATACATGACAATTATTATGTTAGTTATTGGCACCAGCAATTAAAATGTTAGATAAATTGCATCAAGTAACTTCTGGAAAGGTACTTGAATCGGTGTTCATTTTTCAAAACTGTAGGGTTGTGTCTATTAAATTTCTTTCTCATCTTTCTCATTATATAATTTTCTGTCTACATAGGAACACTAACCGAGTTAATGTAAAAATTAATTGAACACAATTTCAAAATGAATTGGAGTCAAGTTTGAAGTTCAAAATTTTAGCTGGCTTGTTGACCCAAAGCATTAGGGCGCAGGTCTTGTCGCTCTCGAGATTGTGGATTTGTGCGTTTGTCCTTTGAGTAGAGATGTTCTAGTCAAGTGCATAGTTTCTTCCCTTGACTCAAGCAAGAATCATAACGATTCGTTGCCCTCCTCATGTGGGAATGACATAATGGAATATGAAATAAATTTTAAAAAAATATATTTTTATAATTTAAATTAAATTGTTAGAACATCTTTCTTAACCATTTATATATATAATTTTTTTATTTTCTAATTTTTTTTTTTTCTTAGATTTTTCTGATGATAAAAAGTGAGAAGTTAAAGAATGATTACATTTATATCAGCTGGCTAGCTAGATGTTGTGAGTCTAAAGATTTTGAAAATGTGGATATGATTGAATGTCACTACAGGGTGCAGCAGATATTTGAGAACATGTGAGTATGATGTAATAGTCAATACATAATACTATTTAACAATTCCAAAACGAGGCAGATAAACATGGCAGATCTAAAGATAACCCAGCAAATGAACCGACATGCTGTCGTCGTCCCCTTGGCTGCAGGACACTCTGACTCGGAGATTGCTGCATTCCTGAAAGTCGCCTGTTAGTTCGTGTTCAAAGTTCGGGGAGAACTGGATGCTGCCATTGGTGATGTGCCAACCGTTTCACAGTGGAAATGACATTGTCAGCACTCGGACCGTATCAGGACGCTGGAATTCATCCATTCTGTCCAAGCTGCAATCGATGAGGACCCTCGGAAGTCCATAAGGACACTTGGGAGGGAGCTGCAGGTTAATGAGGCGACCATTCAATGTGTAGTGCATGAAGACCTCCCTTACAAGTCGTATGTGTTGCGGAGGGGACAGTTCATGTCCGAGACAACCAAGAAGAATTGACTGGACAGGGCCAAGCACCTCCTCAACAAGCTGAAGCATCTGCAGGAATCTTCACGACCACATCCCTCCCAACATTTGGCCCCTAGCTCCCCTGATCTCAATCCTTTGGACTATTACGTCTGGGGCATCGTTGTGAGGGAATCCAATAAGCATCTGCACAACACTTTTGAAGCTCTCGGGCCTACTATTGTGGAGGCAATGACAGAAATCCAGAAGACCCACCTCATTTCTGCCTGCCAGCAGTTTCGACAGCGCGTGGATGCTGTCATTACGGCGGATGGTAGTTTTAAATTGTATTAAAGGCTCTGTGTTACCTTAAGTGTCTGCTCTCTTTACCTGCAGACATCGTTTTGTTCTCAAATACATCCTGCACCCTGTATGTCTTAGGGTTATGATAAAAGAAATGGACACTTCCAACGTTTTATAGAAAACAGTTTATTAACATGTAGAAACACAATATGTGTAATACAATAGAGTAGGGGAAGAAGTTTCTCAGCTGCAGCTGTTTGTGATGTTAGCATCATGTGATTAGGAAAACAAACTCTGCATTTAGAATACAGTATGGTAAACATCTACCAAGAAAAGAAGTCTATCTGCAATTGGAGCAAGAAATTTTAGAACCGTCGATGGTTATGCAAAGGGAAATCATGCATATAAGAAATTAGATTGTCATGTTGGTGTGTGTGTGGTATAGCAAATGGTTAATACATAAAACATTTGTAACTTGGTCATATAAACTTACAAGGAGATTCCAAGTACACAGACTCACCGATTTTGATGAAAAAAATTGTACGAGTAGTTTACTTCTAATTAAGCTCTCATGCAAAGCTATTCGATGGACTTCTCAAAATTTACACAGAAAAAAAATTCATAAAGTATATTATCAATATGTATACAGTAGAAATACCCACAATATTGCTATTTACTTTAACTGCTTGGAGAGGTGCAGTCATTTCTTTTGCCTTCCTTCCATAATAATTGTGATAACTACAGGGTGGCCTAATCCACTACAGGAGGTTTGATGTCATATGAAATTTGAACGGAGCAGAATTTATGTTTAGGAAACAGATCACTGCACAGCTAGGACCTTGAAAACTGTTCTTACTATCGGTTTTCCATAGCGTAATCAACCATTACTCCATCAACCGTCAATACAAGTTTATAGGTGTAATGCTAACGCCACAAGAAAAAGTGTGGTGGAGCTAAGTTGGGAAAACGTACCAGCCATTCCACGAACCCTCGTCGTCCAATCCAGCGGTTTGGGAATTTCTCATTTAACCACTCACGAACAGCTATTGAAAAATGTGGTGGGCACCGTCCTGTTCCCATCACAATTCACTGATGTCTTTGTGTTCCTCCAGTAACGGATACACAGTTTCATGTAGCAGTTAAAGATAGCTCTCTCCTGTTACTGATCCTTAGTTTCGACACGTGCACAGATGTTTCTCTAAAGCCCGTTTTCCATTTAGCGACTCTTTGGCGTCTGCGTCTTTTTTGGGTATTTTTGAAAATCGCACTCGTTTTCCAAATAGCATGTTACGCGTCTGCGTCTGTTAGGCGTCTGTCAGCCGTCAGTCACACGTCTTTTCAAGATCTGGCATGGCTAGATTTTTACGTGTTTTTTCAGGCGTCTTTTTTAGATCTAGCTTATCAGGTCAATCTACTTCACTATGGATTCTGGGTAGTTGTCTTCGCCGCCGACTCAGATGGAGAATCATGGCTGCCATAGCTGCAGTTCGCCGACACGGGTTCTCATGACTTTTCCCTCGTGAATTTATTAATAAACAGTTTTATAAAAATTTGGTGAGTCATATATTATTAAGTAAAAATGATATAGTAATAAATTCAAAGCGTGATTGCGATCGGAGTGGTTGATATCCTCTTTTTCCATCACCTTGAGAGAGCGACAATTGTTTGCAGTGACTCGACCAATCGGATCAGACCAGATTCAGGATAACGGTTGAAAGTTGCTAAATGGAAAACGACCTTGTTCGCGTGCTAATCACGATGCTTCTGCAGGCGACGATTGCAAGAGGCTCAAAAGTCATAGTACATTACGAGATGCCAAAGAATCGTTAAATGGGAAACTGGCTTTAGTTATCTGGCAACACAATGCACAAAAGTTTTAAACTAAATTCGGCTCCGCTCAAACTTTATAGTACATCAAATGCCATATAGTGAATTATGGGCTACCCTGTACAAGAATGGGAAACCAGTGATTAGGTTTAAAAAATATATATGGAACTCCTATAAATATTAAGGAAAATTTCGGGGGGGGGGAGGGGACACCATGCCCTCAAAAGGAATCTAACCCAGGTTCAATCTCACCAGAAACCAACGATTTACCATTGGACCACTCCAAGCTGTTAAAGTAAACTGCAATACTGTTGATATTTCCACTTTGTACATATTGATAATAAACTTCATGAATTTTTTTTCTCTGTACATTTTAAGAAATGCATTAAATTGCTTTGCATGAGAGTTTAATATGAAGTAAACTTCTCGTACAATTTTTTATCATCAAAATTGTGAATTGAGTACTTGGAGTCTCCTTGTTAGTATATTAAAAAAAAAAAAAAAAACATGTAAAATTTTTGTTTTATATATCACCAAGTACTATGTTTTCGTAAACATTGACGGTGCCCATTCCTTTTGTGCAACGGTCATACTGAAAGTCTTGAGTAACAATTATTTTCAAACCAGAATTTATTAATGTAGAGAAAACAATTACAGCTGAACCTGTTATTTCAAATTTCTGTTTAATATGAATTTTTCCTATGGTGACGCCCCTGTGAATGCTATTTCTATATAAACTTAGTGTTTAATATAAAATTTTTGTTTATCAAGTCTTGGATAATAAGAAGAGTATTCCCAAAACATTACATTATTTGAGAGAGGAAACGACGTATGTAAAAAATTCTTCTTTTAAATAAGAGAGCACGTGCTGTTCCATAAGCACGAATTCTAATTGGTTCTTAATGTAAATAAACACCGAAGCATGTAGGATTCGAGAACTGCAAATTCTGATTGTTTATTTTTGTTTGTTTGTTAACATTAACATGTTCATTTATATGCATTAATTAGAATTCACAATATTCACAACTCTTTTTATTGCATTTTTATTTCGCTGTTATCATTTTTACTAGTTTCATTTCATTATCAACTTGATTATATCACAAATGGAAAAATTCTGCACCACCTAACCAGCGTATGTTGTCAACTTTAGAGGAAATTAAGTCGTGTTCTGTATGGCAATGATGCTTCACCAGATCTTTTCAATTTGTATTGTTCTGTGGACGGTGTTATTACAAAAAAAATTACCGTAATTTTTGGTATATAATATGTCTGTTGTGAAAATAAAAGTTAAAAAATCATTACTGCATATTATGAAAAATTTTGTAAATAAAATCCATTAATAAAACCAGGGAATATACGATAGGGGGGAGAAGGGGGCAATACCAACGAATAATACACAAACGAAATTGTGTATAATATTTATTTATGTATTACAGTACATCTATTTACTCTTTTCTCACTTTCCCAAAATTGCATAGTTCAACAGGATAATAAAACCAGGATAAATTTAAAATTTTAACAGGCAAAGCCTAACATTTTGAATCGCTGCTAAGAAAACCTGGGATATTCCTTTCTTTTACCAACAACATTCTTTTCTCAATGGCTTTTTCAAGTGGTTGTCCCTATTATCTGCACCATCTAACCAGCACAGTGATTTAGAGACTGTTTTTTTGCATGAAATTGTAATAATTAAGTTTAAAAAGTAAGGTAAATTACTTAACGATTAACTAGAGCTGTAACACTAATAAATGCAGTACATGAATGCAAATTAAGGGACCCTGTCCCGCACTTTTACTGATGTTTGCCACTAACTGATTTTTTTAAAGATGTCGAGACCACTTGTTTGAATATTCTTTCAAATGAGTACATTTTGCATGGCATAAAGTACAAGAGAATATAATGTGAAATGCTTTTGTGAAAGCCGGAATTACCCCTCCTATGGATGATTCAATCATGAAAATCGAAGATGATGAGTAAGAAGTAGAAACGGTAATTAGGTCTAACAAAGAACTGAGTTTGCTTTGCCTCAGACAGATGATTCCGATCTTGAAGGCAAATTTATTTATGATATAATTTTAAATGTAATTAATACGTCTTTATTTTGTTACCAGTTGTTACCTGCAGCTTTGCTTGCCTGCACCATCTGTTGAGGGGAATTATAAAGCAAAAGCTGGGAATTTCAAAAGGACTAGGAAAGTGGTGTTTTCCCGTGGGAAAGAGATATTTTCCTGCGGTAAAAAGTAGCCTAGGTCACTCTTGAGCCCTCCGACTATTTCCATACAGAAAAACACATCAGTCCGTCACTCTGTATCGGCGTGAAAGAAGGACAAACACACAAACAAAAAACAAACACTTTCATATTTATAATATTAGTATGGATATGATCATTTATTTTGAATACTTCTCCTTTCTTCATTTTTTGGAAATATAAAAAGTCTAAAACCTTCAGATGACCATAATGCACTGCACATTTGAACAAATTTGACGGAATACTCTCCATCACGAAGTCCCTATTTTAGATGCATATCTTGCGTATTATGAAAGGGAAGTTTCCCGAAAACACGGTAATACTTTTAAAGCTTATAATACATGGATGTGTATTATATATTGAAAATTACGGTATATTCGTGCATGTTAAGAAATCTGAGTTTTTTTTAAATAAACGATTGACTATAATTTTTAATAATCTGGTCTCCAGCTTGATTCATAATACTGCACCATCTCTGATTCTCAAATAATACGAATCCTGGATAATACAACAAAAGTTTGAGTCCCATGAAATTTGTAATAATGGGATTCAGCTGTATATAATCTTAATCTACCAACTTTACACTTCTTGGTGAGGTATTGTGGCATCAGTAGCATCTATCACGTCATCACGTGCACTAGTTACAAAATGACCAGCAATAACGTTTTGTTTCGTCAACCTACTGTTATTGAATTCTTTGTTAAAGAGGTAATCCCTGCTGTTGACATTAGCAAAAGACTTGAGCATACACATAGAGATTTATGTGTGGGCTCTATCTGCATTAGTAGATGAGTGAAATATTTCGAAGATGGAAACACGAGTATCCAAAATCTACCCATATCCCTCGCCTTAAAACTGCATCCAATAAACACAGCAAGGAAAGTATTCATGCCATCATTAATGAACATAGACATGTCACAGGGTCTGAAATCACAGCAAAACTAGGACTAGGGGACATTGTCTTTGGTTCTGCAAGGGAATTTTCAAGCTTGCAGAACATTGGGGAAAATGCATGGCGATTATGTAGAAAAGTGAAGAAATATTTATAAATTAATATGAAATGCTTGTCGTTTCTATATCACTAAATATTGATTTGTAAAAAACTGTTGCTCATGACTTTCAGTATGACCCTTGTAGTAACCTTGAATTTTTCAATGGAAAAATTTGAAACATTAACTTGAATTAATTTATTTATTTAAGTGTACAGGTTGAGTCAAAAGTCGCAGTACACCCTGTTTTTTCGAAAACCTTGCAAGAATTGGGAAATCTGTATATTCCAGTAAAATATGGGTGAGGTGGTCTATCTTTTACGGTATGTAACAAATGGCCGCCATCTTGAAATTGGCCATCTTGAATCTAAGTCAATTTTTTTAAATGGAAAGGGGGTCGTATGATATATCAAATAACATCAGCATTTTCTGACAATTTCATTCCTGTAAAGAGATTTTTTGAAGTAGCAATTATGGTTCAAAAGTTACAACACATTTTGTTTGGAATTACAGGCTGGACTGTTCTCCATAAAGGACAGTCATTTAATGTATTCAACATGGTATCCCTCTTGGTCAAAGCATATTTTCTGCATATACGAGTTGCTTTAAATGACCCCACAGATAAAAGTCAAGTGGTGTGAGATCAGGTGATCTGGGTGGCCATTCCATAGCACCACATCGGCCAATCCATTGACCATGAAGGATTCGTGCGATCGATGACTGGCTGATTCCACGTTCTACTGACAAACGTCGTGTGCTGTGTTGTGGGCTCTTGATGAAGGATGCCAAAACCATTGTTGAGATTGTTTCGTCAGTAGCACTTATTGGACGGCCACTTCGTGCCTTGTCAACCACACTCCCAGTTTCTCGGAATTTCTTAATTAAGCACCTGGCAATGTTGTGTGAAATTGGAGGTCGTTCTGGGTGCCGGTTGTTAAAATCTGCAGCTATGACACGGAAACTCCAAACATCAAAATGACCTCAATTGTCTCCTCTGTGGTCAAAGCCATCTTCAGTTACCTGCTACAAAATGAAACAAAATGTGTTGTAGCTTTTGAACCATAACTGCTACTTCAAATCTGTTTACAGGATTGAAATTGTCAGAAAATGCTGATGTTATTTGATACATCACACAACCGCCTTTCCATTTAAAAAAAATTGACTTAGATTCAAGATGGCCGATTTCAAGATGGCAGCCATTTTCGGTACATATCATAAAAGTAGACCATCTCACCCATACCTTACTGGAATATTCAGATTTCCCAATTCCTGCAAGGTTTTCGAAAAAACAGTGTATACTGCGACTTTTGACTCGCCCTGTGTTAATAGCTTAGTTAATCGTATTCTGTTTATATTTTTTTTGTCAATGAATGCTAATAAATTTTTTTAATGTTATTGTTTCTATTTAGATATTATGAATCGGAAAGCTAGGCAGGCTTATGAATTGTATTTGAAAATGGAGACTTCTAGTGAATCATATGCCTTATTACAACTAATTGCCAATGACTGTTATAAGGTATTTGTAACTCTACTTCAACTACATAGCAGAAACTAGACAATTGGTGTTTATACAGGGTGTTTTATAAACATACAGCAAAAATTCAAGGAGTGGTTTTTTTTTTTGTTTTTTTTTTGGGGGGGGGGGTTATTTTAAGAATCTTTTGTCCTTTGATAATTTTTGAAATGTCGCTATATTTAAAAGATACAGGGCGATAAACGTTTTTAGCAAATACAATCTTTTATTACCAAATATTAAGTACATGTAGAGCCCCTTAATCTAAAATAACTGCTGAAAATAACCACCACCAGCTAGGATGCATCGATCCAATCTTCTCATTGACTGCTGAACTCTTTCAAATACACCAGGTTGGTTCTTATTGCATTACACCCATCGACTAACCGATTTCTCAAATATACTACATCTTCCACTGGAGTATTGTAAACTAACAGGTGAACTGATAGTGTTTTCAATATCTGCACTAATCTGATGTGAGTGCAAAAAAAATGCCATTTTTTAGTAATCAGAATGTTGTTAAAAGATATCAGTATTGTTTTTGTGGAAATTTTTTTCGCCTTGTATCTTCAAAATAAAGCAGCATTCTGAAAATCATCAAAGGACAAACGATTCTTATAATCCAGAGAATCACCCCTTGAATTTTTTTTTGCATGTTTAGTAAACACCCTATATAATGATGCAAGTAAAGAAAACACAATTGTACGTTTTTTTGGGTTTTTTTTTTTTCTACATGGAATTGTTTTCTTTACTCTTAAGTTTAATGTCTATTTTCTCTTATTACTGATATATTTTGTATAATTTAGATGCATGGTTTAATTTTGTATTAAATGTGTTATTTATGTAATTTTTTTTTTTTTTTACCCTTAGATGGGGCAGTTTTTTTATGCTGCTAAGGCATTTGATGTTTTAGAACGGCTGGATCCAAATCCAGAATATTGGGAAGGCAAACGAGGAGCTTGTGTAGGTGTTTTACAGTTAGTTATTGCTGGACAAGAGCCTAGGTCAGTTCACTGTTTATGTATGATTTATTTCACTAGTTATTTTTGAAGAGAATGTTTATGGATAACCTGTTTATTGGTTTTAGAGAATCGTTATCTGATGTAATGCAGCTTTTACGAAACACAACTAATCCACAGGTGGAATATGTAACCAGAGTTATTAGGAAATGGGCAAAGGAAAACAGAGTCTCTGTGTAAATTATGTTTCAAGATAAGACTTTTAATTTATAGGTTACATATATTTATCTGTGTCAGTAGTGCCTTAACAAATCCGTCCAACATAATCAAAAGTAAATAAATAACCAATAATTTTTTCACATTAACCAATTTTAATCCATTCACTTTAATCCGTCCACTTTAATCCATCCAATGGGGGGTGTCAAGGTAAGAGAAAGTGTTCTTAAAATTTTATAAGAATTAGAAGTAATAATTTTGTACTATAATTTTTACAATTGATTCTGATATTTTGCATGTATTCATGTTGTTAGTCCCAATGCATTTCAAGAGTATCACAAGTCATAATTCCATGAATATATTTCAGTCATAACAACAAAATATTTCTTTCTATCATCCTTATTAATATGAAAACTATTTGTATTATATGATATTTATGCTTCACAAATGTGATAGGAAGATTTATGAAGTTACTGTTTATCATCAAATGGACAAATTGCAATCATGTAGGCAGTCTTTATTTGAAGAGAATTTTAGGTTTTTATTTCTATATTGTATGTTTATTAATGTTTACTTTGGCCAGTGAGTCCTTCTCAATCTGTAAATATTTTTTTATTTATTTTCAAAGCTAATAACTGTAATTTGGTGGAAAGAGAGTGTAAACTAACTTAGATAATGTTCACTGTTATTGAGAATAAGATGTACTTGTTTTTATAGCTTTTTTTAAATACAAGAATATAGTTTTCATACATTTCTATGTAAGTATAGCAGAAATAGGTACCATGAAAAAATTATGATATATCAGAAAGTAATATTACTATATTAACATATCTATAATAATACTTGAAGTTTTGTTTCCTGTATACCAAAATAAAAAGGCTATAAGTGTTTTTCTATATTTCAAAACACGGATGAAAATTGGTAGAATTCTATAATAAGTGATGTCATTTATGCTGGCAATACCGCATTCGGCATTGGAAGCACAGAAATTCTTAAATGCAACATTTAATAACCAAAGGTGTGGATGAGATGGGCCTATTCCATGGTTCCACAATTTCTTTGTGGGGTTTTATCAAAGACCTCATGTATTCCCAACACCCAATGTGTACTAGCCTGAAGGCAAAGATCCACCAACCATTTCAGATGATCACACGGGCAATACTGTGTAACACATAGGGAATACTGAATAATTGATATGAATTGTGCATGGAGCGAAACAAGAGTCACATCGAGGTTTAGGGTCCATGGATCCTGTGTCTAGATTCAGCAAAGAGTCACGTTGGTTTTTCATGATCTCTCAAGATTCCAACTAGTTTAGTTTTTTGGGGTCGTCAACCACCTGATGGGCTTGGAGTTCATGAATTTTAAAATTATGTCCAGTTCAACGTCTGTATATTTGTATAGCTCAACAGATAAATCATGAGAATAATTCCTCATGAAATAGATCATGTGGTCATGACGTTGGCTAAGTTCATCAGTCACTCAATGACTGTCTTAGTCTTGTTGAACAGGTTTTTATTTATCGTTCAACATGTGCTCAAGCAACAGGCCAAACAAGAAAGTACAGTATAATCTGCTTAATACGAAATTTTGCTTAAGCAGATTTTGCAGAAACGTATCCTCCCCTAACCCCCTCATCAGAGTCGCAGATTTTGCAGAAACGTATCCCAATGCCTAATTGTTTATTTGACGTTACTAAATGTCAAGGACAGCAAATCAAATGCTAAAGTTGTTCTTTTCATGTTCTTGTTGTACTACAATTTTTATTAAGTAACTGTATAAAACTCTTCGGATATTATGAATTTTTGATATTATGAAATAAAATCTTGTCCACTTGGATTTCGTATTAAGTGAATTATACTTTATTGTGAATCGTCTGAGGGAAATTAATTTCACATTAAACGGAAAAGAAAAAGCCCTTTTAAAGGCCATCAATTTAAAACTAATTTATTTAACTGCAATCTCAGCATGAGGGTAAATTTTACTTGTTTTCATGGTAATGTAGTTATTGAGTTATTGACAGTTCTCATTGGTTCACTGATTGGAGTATAAATATGTGCATTTCTGACACCAATGTGTCGAAAATTTGAAATAAACTGATTATTGCGAAGATTGTTATAGTCTTTCATTTTTTTGTATACAGTAAACGCAACATGAAAGTAAAAGTTGATGTTAAGTTGTGAGAGTTGACTATAGCAAAATACATGTATGTTACAACTGATAGCTAATTAAGTAATTGTAAAAAAAAATTTCCTTTTGAAATCAGTATACAGGGTGTCTTGAGAGAAAAGGCCAGTATTTTATATTGCAGTGTTTGTGCTTACTCGCAATTTACAAGTCAAATGGGCATTTTTGCTAAAAATTGACTCGTGATTTTTTGACCAGCAAGTCAAAATTTCTGAATATCGTCGGCCCATATCCTTCTCATCACATTTTAACTTCACTTCATTTTGTCACATGCGATCTTGTTTAAATTTCTAATTGACTATAGCAGCAACAATAGAGATTGTGAATGCAAGTAAAAGTATAGAAGTTAAAAAGAATTTAAAATTTGACTCGCATCTTCTGAAATTTGACTCTCAGTTTTCAGGCTTCGGAGTCAAATTGACTTGTAGATTTTTTGTCCTAGATCAAACCCTGATATTTATATTGAAAAAGAGTTATTGTAAGTCAAAAAATTTATATAAACATTTAGTCTTTTAGTATTGGTTTCTGAGCTACAGCTATTGAATAATTTAAAGTAAATAATTTAATTGTGGCGCTTCATATTGATTTCATTATTCACCATAATGTAGTGCTGCATGATTTCTATAAATGTAAGAGGAACATTTCTTTGGCTACACGAATAAGAATATATTTTCAGCATGACGGAGCACCTCATAGCATGATACGTGTGAGAACACTTAAATGCAGTTTTTCCTATCGCTGGATTGGTCGCAGTGAAACAGTTAGTTGGTCACCAACATCATCCAACCTAACTTTCTTGGATTTCTGCTTGTGGGGTTGGTTAAAGTGTGAGGCTTATAAAACTACAGTCAATATACAAGACAAGCTTATTGCACATATAACAGATGCTAGTGGACCAATAAGAGAACGTGAAGATGCCTTCAGGTGCGCAACTCATCACATTCTCACAAGAATTGAAAAATGCATCGATGTACATGACGGAATATTAGAAAATTTGTTGATAAAGTTTTTAGAATGTTGATGCAGCAAAACAAAAACATACTAGAAACTTCATAATTTTAATTTCAAATAACTGTATCTCGGAACCCATTAATAAACTACTACATGTTTATATAAACTTGCAACTTTTTGACTCATTCTATACTTACATGAAATGTTCATCTTTCCTACCAGGACACCCTGTATGTCTAGCTGTTTAAAATTTTTTTTTTTTTTTTTTTTTTTTTTTTTTTACCACATGTAAGATTAAAAATATTTGTGTCCCTTTTAAAAGTTTAGTTTTAGCTTTAAAAACTTGTAGTTTAAAAATGGAAGAGAACTCTATCTTCTTTCATTTCTCATCATTTCTGATAGAATGACATCACATACCATAAACTGCCTTTTGAAAACATTATTAGTTCTAAAGACAACATGACCAATACCCCCACAATCTGACCCCACTGGGACAATTTAACCCAAACTTCATAGTAATGTAGATTTTGCATACCAAATTTCATTCCTTTAAATACCTATATACCCAACATAAATCCCTCCAATTTGACCACCATAACTCCGAAACCACACTAAATAGTGAAGTAGCACATGCCTATAGTAAGCTACCTTCCGAATTTCAATCTTCTAAGTCAAAACATGTAGAAAATATGAAGGGAACAGGCAGATGGATATGGTAAAACCAGTGAATAGTTTCATTCTTCTGGTACTTAATAAGGCTTTAAAAACCTTAAAGTAAGAACATTTAGGGCTTATCAGCAACAAATCTGGATAATAGCAACAAAGTACTTTAAATTATCTCAAATCATTAATTAATTAATTTATCAGCATTTTGTTTGCAACACATACGTACTTGTACAGGTATTTTGATTTAATATTTTTGCAAATACATGTATTTTGTTTTATAATGGTCATTGATTTTATAGAAATGTTAGAGTTGGGGATATAATTTACAAGTTTTTAATTAATTCTCTTTGTGTGAGTTTGTGCTTCAGATTCATATCTTCATTATACTTGTTTTCAGGTTCTGTGATTCTTGCAAAGGTCAAAAAGTTTCACTTTATACTGCATGTTGCAGATAAAACCTTTTTTGGTTAATTTATACTTTGTCCCCACAGCTTTTTTGAATTTTTACTATATAGTGCAATTATCTGAGACTGAACATGATGCCTTTGTTGGATGAAACTGCTGGATGATTACTTGTACAGATGCAGTGGTGAATTTGTTCAGTATACCTTTTGTTATTATAGTTGCTAGAGTGGAAGAGATCATTCGGCAACAAATGTAAGTAATTGATTTGTACAGAACAATTCTGAAGCTTTAAAGAATCTTTATATTGAATGGAAGATAAATCAATACCACATTGTGGAATATATGGCAGATTTCATAGTCATTCTAAATCATTTCATCAGAAAATCATACCATTGAAGAGTTAAAATTCATTCAATCATTGTGTTTATGGAATTACGTATGCTAGTCAAGAGTAAATTTTAGAAATTCTTTGTTCCCGTTACATTAGTCTAGGACTCTTTTATTTTCTAAGTCACATTGCCCAACAAAAACTGTCAAGGGCCATAACAAAACTAATTAACTACCACCACATAATCTGGCGTTTCCCACACAGTGAAGCATTTTATTGTCGCAGATCGTGTCAACAGGTTTTCAGAGCGACATGCGGCTTGTAGGCCGCAGTTTGGCCATGCCTGGTTAGGAAATGATTATTCTCATGGAACTATTATAATATTTTCATTTTGGAAATTATTTTTTTAAACCATGCGTAAATTTTACATGCAAAATTCTGGTATTCTAGTCATTCTCTTTATGAACAAATTATAAACCTCTATAAATGATCATATGTTTTGATCATTTGATCAAAAAATGAGAATTTGTCTGTTGACCATTGTACAGGGCGGGGCAGAAACAGTTAGACAATTAATTATTTGAAAATGAACACTTTAATTGAAAAGTAAATATAGTAAATAAATAAACAACTGTAAAAAAAGCATGGAAAAATTTTTGTTTTCAAATCACTTTTTGAAGATAACATCACTCAAATGAGTTCCATTGGAGATAAGGCACACCTCTGCATGTTGTCTGATGTTCATGATTTTTCTCAGCAAATTCATGAAATTGCATGAATCTCCTCTTGGATTAGTCTCAGTTCCTGTATTGGTGGGTATCTTATCCTCCAAATAGCCCCGTAGGAAAAATCGCATGCTGATACATATCGGTTGGTACCAAATTTAAATCGTCTAATTTTTTCTGTCCCACCCTGTAGATGCAAAATTGTAAATGCAGGGATATCCATTTAATAAAGAAAATTATTAACTTATAAATTAACTTTATTATGTTCATATCTATTTACTATTTGAAATTTGAAAATGCTTTTCTAAGAATCTGTAATTTTAAAAATTGTCGATTATTTTTCTTTTCCTTCTTTTTTTTTTTTTTTTTTTTTCCTTATACGGGAAGAAAATCTTTTATATGAACTATTTATGAAAGTGGTGGAAGTCCATTTTGGGAAAAAAATTGAGAAAACAAATAATTCAGATATAAAATTTTCAGTATATACAGTTTATTAGTATAAAATTTACTGTTGATATTTTAAAATATCCATATGTTTTGATCATTTGAAAAGTTGTTGGTATTTGAAATAGCATAGTCTTTTTTATGAAACGCTTAAGCATCTCGAAACAAGAAAAAATGAGCTTACACCACTTTCAAAATAAATGGTCACTATAGTATTGAGATGAAAAACATGTAATCATGATAAATATATAATTCTGATAAATTTTTACTTAATAAATCTTAAAATAGGTCCATATCTCTTTAAAAGTGTAAGTAAAATACACCCTCATCATCATTATGTGCCATCAAATATGATTATCATATTTATTTATTTATTTGTTTAATATGTGTTTGTCTAAAAATTTTACACATCATCTGGTATTATCATTAGTATTTTTTAATTAAATAATGACCAAAGGAACATTAAATATTTGTTATGTAAATATTGTAATCCAGCCCTGGGCAAGAGGTGGCCTGGCAAGCATGAACCATGAGCAAAATGCTCGCTTGCTGCTTTTGAAATGAGCGCTTGTAGATTGGATTCCATTTTCACAAAGAGGGGTCTAATATCATGTACTTAAATCTATAATTCATTTTAATTCGTTGAACCACTTTTAAGTGCTTTTTCTGAATGTGAATAGGAAGAGAATAGTAGATATTGTATTTACAAAAGTACAATGTAATTTGTATTGTACTTTACCAAGTTACATCACCAAAGTTATGGTGTTGTGTGGTCTATGGAGCCAATTTTCATAGATGGTACCCTAAATGTTGATAAATATCTGTGATTGTTACAGAACACTGTTCCCATCATTGTTGACTGAAGATGGCAGTTAGTAAATAAGCCTTTATTTCAGATTTCAGAATCATATCCAATAAAGCGATTCCATTATCGGTCATCAGTTTGTCTTTATTCGACTTCACCGCCACTGCTCCGCCAGCCAGCTGTCAGCACGTCTCTGCTCGTGAGGACAAGCTAGCTTGCACGGGCATTTTCGTGCCCAGGACTGTTATAATCCATTAAAATTTAATTAACGGTTATGTTTAAATAATGACGTTCATATTAATGTTGGGTTACAATTCACTGACTAGACTTGATAGCGACAGTGACTCTGATAGTGCAGTTTATGGATATCTATCTCGAATGCGACATGATTAGTGACTCTCTTGTCACCAAATTAAAAGTAAGCAAAAAATTGTTCTCATTCTTTGCTACTAATATATAATAACCAAATAGTCTATCAATGTGTGTATATTTTTTTACTTGTGTTACAACTGTTATTTAAAGAAATTGTTTTTATATTATTGATTTACTTATTTATATTTATTTTTACATGTTCACACAAGATTGTAAAAAAAAAATAATAATATAATTGATCTGTACGTTGATCTGTTGCATATTTTGCAGGAGAATATAGTAATGTAAAATTATTTTTTATGATGAAATGCATTAAATTTTGTTGAAAATTAATTTCTTCTGTATTATTACTTTCTGAGTGAATCAACAAGCATAACTATACACTACCCTATCAAAAGTCATGGGACAACCCTGATTTGCATGAAAATGGGACATTCCTTTGCAATTTCACTGTTGACATTCTTCCCAGCACTACATAACAGAGTATGCTATTATGAGATGATGCTTGCGTGAATGCTGTAAGAATGTCTCAAAGTAAAGAGCTTTCAGGCTCAGGGTTCCCACATTCTGGAAAGTCAGGAATAGTCAGGGAAATGAAACGTGATCAGGGAAAGTCAGGGAAGAAGGGCTATTTTCATGCATTTGTCAGGGAAATGAGACTCTTCCTGGGAAAAGTCAGGGAAATAGATTTTACTGGAGACATTAAGTTATTTATCGAATAACGGATTAATCCTATTGATGTTTCTAGTTACGGACCAGGAGGCAAAAATTCTTGAACAAGCCTCGTAATACTGATACTAATACTAATTTTATATAATGTGACAACTAATAATACCGGTAGTAATAATAATATTAAAATCGTGTCTGAAAAGCTGTTGAAAAGACATGTTTTTTTAAAAAAAAATTACGATTTGGTCAGGGAAATGAGAACGTCGATGTCAGGGATAGTCAGGGAAATAAGATATAGATTTTCTTTGTACCTGCAGGCTTCCAAAGAGGTACAATTTTTGGGTGCCATCTCGCAGGCAAAACTGTTAGAGACGTCAACCCTCCTAAAGAGAAAGGCATCCGGGCATGGAAAGAGAAAGGCACCACAATCATCTCAGCCAGAGTCACTGCAAACCGTCACACATCACTTGATGGACTGACAAGATCGTTCATAGAGTAAACGGGAACAACTGTGAGCACCCTGACTGTTCGCTGCAATGAATTTTTATGGCAGAGTGGCAGCCCATAAACCTCACATCAGCACCAGCAACGCAGCGAGGAGATTGCAATGCTGCAAAGAGTGACGACATTGGACTCTAGATCAATGGCGAATGGTTAAATGGAGTGATGAGTCCCGTACACCATTTGGCAATCAGATGGACGGATTTGGGTATGGCGAACGTTTTCTGCCCAGCTGTGTTGTGCCCATGGTGAAATTCAGCAGAGAGCGGTGATGGTGTGGGGGTGCTTTTCATGGTATGGGTTGGGTCCAATCGTTTTTGTGGACGGACATCTAAACACAGAGCGTTACCAAGACATTCTGGACAATGCAGCACTTTGGCAATGGCCCTTTTCTGTTTCAGCACAATAACGCAGCTTGCCATAAAGCAAGGGCTGTAGGCACATGGTTTGATGAAAAGGGGGTTCAAGAACTTGACTAGCCTGCATAGAGCCCTGATCTAAACCCCATCGAACATCTGTGGGACGTGTTGGAACGTCGATGTGCGCTTGTGCGGAATGGCCGAAATCTGTGACCGAACTGTCCAAGACACTTATGGCAGAATGCCCCAGAGAGTAGAAGCTGTGATAGCAACAAAAGGTGGACCAGCAAGATAATAAAATATGTATATTTTTCAGTGTTTCTATTAAAGTAATGGTGTTCCATGACTTTTGATAGGGTAGTGTATTTAACAAACCTTCAGATTTTAAGGAGACTCTTCTTCATATTTACCTATTTTTAGACCTTTTTTTTTTCAATTATCGATAGTTATAATTTTTCAATAGTATTCGCCAATACTATTAATACTAAATTTAATGATTTTTATGTGTAACATTAAACTATTTTTGTTCCATTTTGATATGACTCGCCATTTTCAATATATAGCATATAGTTCGGAAATTCTGTTTTTGGCTGATAATTGGGGAATTATTGGTCCCACAGAAATTTGGATTCGAAATTCGTGATTGACGATGAAAAACACATTCATTTCATATGTTGTATATCACAATATGAAATATAGTCGAACCCCATTATTTAAGAATCTAGTTAAAGCAAATTCCCGCTTAATACTAATTTTCTGTGGTCCTGCCCCTGAAATTTGTAATAACGGAGTTTAACTGAAGTGCAGACATACGGAAGTATACATCCCGCTTAATACGAATTGTTTCTCTGGTCCTGTCCCAGTGAATGCTGTTCTTTCATTTCCGGATAATGCAAATCAAATTTAGGGCCCCCCAAAGTTCATAATAATAAGTTCAACTGCATTTGCATAAAGGATTGGGTGAATGATTTAAAAGTATAGCAGTTGCTGGACCATTATATTCGGTTGTTTCATTATTATTGGCAAATTCTGAAAGAAATTAAAAAACTGTAGTAAGAGACGAAGAAATCCGTTTTATTCAGAGAAATATCTGCAGCAATAGACTGTACCCAATCTGATTTCATTGTCAAAATGCTGTGGTGACAGGAACTGACACCACAGTGAGGTAAGAAATTGCTGATAGCATGAATCGTAGCATTCTGGTTAGTGAACTGTTTGTCCGTCAAGGAATGGTCCAAATGGCAAAATGTGTTAAATCTGAAGGAACTAATATACAGGGTGTAAATTTTAAGTTGACAAAGCAGAATAACTCGAAAAATAAGCTTCACACGAAAAAATGCGTAGAATCCAAAGTTGATTATTTTCGAGGGGGCATCTGCTGGTGCTAAAATTAGCCCACCCCCCCCGGCCCCTGGGGGTGGGGCGGGGGGCAACTTTAAAATTTCAAATGGGAACCCCTATTTTTTATTGCAGATTCAGGTCCTACATAAAAAACTACGTACATTTTGTCTGAAACATTTTTTTTATTTTTGGTAGATGGCGCTGTAATTCAAGAAAATCCATTTTCTCATTTTTGCGTGGAAATAACTAATTTATTATTCATTTCGATTCCTACATTGTTTTAACTACAATGTAATTTGAAGACATTTCGTCAACAAACAAATAACGTAAACATTGGCATTTTTTTCAGAATGTTTACATTTTAAATTCTGATCTTTAGAAGAAAAGATTGTAATTTTTCAACTGTTTTTGTGAGTGTACAACGCCGTATTGCTTTTGAATTTACATTATGAATTATCTTTCTGTGGAAGAAAAAATTGAGGTGGTGTACATTTATGGAGAAAGTGGGAGAAATTTTGATAATGCAGTCGCGCTTTATGCTCAGCGTTTTCCTGGCCAAACGCGATCACGGTCTTCTTTTGTTCGAGTTATTAAACAATTTACTGCGGAAGGTAGTGTGAACCAGAAAAAAAGAACCCGTGCAGCTACTGTTTGTGGAGAAAACAATCAAGTGTCAGTCCTAGCTGCTGTGGCTCATAATCCACATGCGAGCACAAGAGAAATATCAAGGCAATCAGGAATTTCACATATGAGTGTTTGGAAAATGCTGAAGCTCCACAAATTTCATCCATATCATGTATCTATGCATCAGGAACTACATGGCAATGACCACCAAAACCGTCTAACGTTTTGTCACTGGGCACTTCAGCAGATGCAAACAAACCAACATTTTTTTGCACGAGTTCTTTTCTCCGATGAGTCAACATTCACAAACCACGGGGAAGTTAATCGACATAACATGCATTACTGGAGTGAACAGAACCCACACTGGATTCGAGAAGTCAACCATCAGCGACCTTGGTCAATTAATGTTTGGTGTGGGATAATTGGCGATAAACTTATCGGTCCATATTTTATAGACGGTAATTTGAATGGCAACAAATATCGTAACCTACTTGAAAATGAACTACCAGATCTACTTGAAGACCTGAGTATTGAACTTCGACAACACATGTGGTTTCAACATGATGGTTGTCCAGCGCATTATTCATTAGTAGCGCGCGAAGTACTACATCGACTTTACCATGGTCGCTGGATCGGCAGGGAAGGTCCTGTGAATTGGCCAGCCAGATCGCCTGACCTTACATCGCCAGATTTTTTCTTATGGGGTTACCTCAAAGATATCGTTTATAAGGAAACGCCAACCACTCGCGAAAACATGATTCAAAGAATAAGAGATGCTTGCGCTGCAATTACACCAGACATGTTATCAAGATGTGTTCAGGAATTTACAAAACGAGTCAATAAATGCATCGAAGTTGGAGGTCATCAATTTGAACATTTAATTTCATAAAACGGCGAGATGCAAGGGATTTAAGGACAACAAGCAGGCCGAAAGTGAGAGGCGAGGGGACTCACTGGAAATACAAGCACCCCGAAATTCATTTACTTGCAAGTATTTGCAAATAAGAAAAAATAAAACGAAAACAATCGGTCCTTTTAAGGACCACCAAATCTTAAACGGGAATAACTTCATCTTTACACAGTCTTTTACTTTTTTACTCTGTTAGTTAATGAGTTCACTCGTTAGTACGTAGGATGTTCGGTTAGTTAGTTAGCTAATCAGTTGATTTGTTTGATAATTATAAAGTTGTGTGGCCTCATGACCACGAAACAAAACAAAATTATCCTAATCCGCGGCAAAAAATAATAAAATAATAACTTTGCGGCAAAATTTACGAAGTAAATAAGTATTTTTTATTTCTCCGTAACCATTTCCACGCAAAAATGAGAAAATGGATTTTCTTGAATTACAGCGCCATCTACCAAAAATAAAAAAAAATGTTTCAGACAAAATGTACGTAGTTTTTTATGTAGGACCTGAATCTGCAATAAAAAATAGGGGTTCCCATTTGAAATTTTAAAGTTGCCCCCCGCCCCACCCCCAGGGGCCGGGGGGGGTGGGCTAATTTTAGCACCAGCAGATGCCCCCTCGAAAATAATCAACTTTGGATTATACGCATTTTTTCGTGTGAAGCTTATTTTTCGAGTTATTCTGCTTTGTCAACTTAAAATTTACACCCTGTATAGTAAGTCTGGTGAATACATAGGATGTGGGAGGTTTTACTCTAATTGCTGCATGTTTCCGACGGATACATGTAGTTGGTATCCATCATTGAGGCTAGACATTCTCCTTTGTTTTGCCACTGCACTGTTTACTTTCTTTTGTCACAAAGCACCCATTTTTCATCAACAAATGAGGATCTGATGCAGAAAGAGGGCACTAGTCTAACGCTTTTGAAGGGCAGTGCACGTTCCAGATGCCGTACCTGCTGCTGTTGGAACCCAGGAGTCTATAATATCTTCCCCATATCGACTTAGTTTTTTTTATCTATAATATCGACTTAGAGTTCTTTTTAACCTTGCCCATAGCTGCCAAATATCTGGAAATTGTTGCTGGTGATATGCGAAGATTAGCACTGAGCATTAAAGATATTGGCCTTTTTTTTGTCATCAAGAAATTAATCTTGTTGAATTTCTCATCAGATAATGTAACATGGCAATACTCATCCATACCCATAAAGGAGATTTGATGAAGTTTTTGATTTATTCATTCATTTCAAGTAATGTTTTGTAATTTGATGCTGTAACCTGTACCCTTGATTGTACCATCTTACATGAAGGGTGCCAATGTAACCTGTATCTTTTTGATTGGACCACCCCCCCTTTTTATCACCACCAGAATCCAATGCAATGAATTCAAAAAAATCAGCTAGCTCAATATCAACCCTTTTAAAACAAGAAAAACATTCAATCAAGGACAAAGGTTGGGTTCTTTAAAAAGTGGCAGGTTGTGACTTATTTATTCGAATAAGATAAGCAAGGATTAGAATTAAATAAACATCTTTTATTCAAGGTTAAAAGAATACCAATGAGATACAAAAAAAATTAAATACAGCCTTAAATCTAAAGAAAAGAAAGTTGATAGTTCTTAGCACAAAAGAAGAAAGTTAATTCTAAATCCCCAATTACTTACAACTATGATAAATATGCAAAAATTCAATAAATGTAAATGAGGTAAATATTCAATGAGCAAATCCCAAGCTCTTCAATCGCTCTGAGGATAGAGATAGCATTACTTAAAACTCAATTCTAATAAAGTTCTTTCAAATTGTTCTTTATCGTACCTTTTTGTCATGACAATCTAAGAAATTCTGTATATCAAAAGTTTTCCTTTCTACTTACAATCATGTAGTTTCAGACGCCTGCAGACTTGTTATCACTATTAATCCAAACTTGGGCACAAGACACCTTTTGTTTTAAACAGGCCATAAAATATTTCACTTATCACACTGAAGCACAAAAAAAAAAACACCCGAAGATAATCCGGATCGATTAGTGAGTGAGTCCACTGGAGGTCTCAAAGTGTCTCCAATAAGTTCAACAGATGATTTCAAATATGTAGTTGTCTTCCTCTCTCAATGTTGGGCTCTTAACCATGCCAATCACTTGAAGAAAATTCCGTTACTTGCTCCAATTTGCTCTGAAGAATGTCGGGGTTCTAATTTCCAGTTTCTTATTTCCAATTTCCAATGATGACTTTACGATATGTTGATTACGTCCAGGTTCCATTTACAAACACTTAGAGAACAGTCTAACAAGGGGTTTACCCAAATTTATATGTTGATGAGTCTGCGCATTCCCAACATTGAAAGGAGAAGCTATCAGATTGCTTAGCAAACTGTGAATTCAGCACAGAAGCCCTTTTCGTGAATGCAGCCCACCTTCCAATTTTCATTGAGCCTTAAAAAACATTTCCATACAAGAGAAGAGAGCGCGCAGCCTTCCTCTAGCCAACACCTTAACAGAACTCATTTTGACTGCTTAATTAGTCTCTTTATTAATATATTCTTGATGAGCCCGCACGAGCCCTGATTTTTGGGAGGAGAGGTCACCAGATCGCAGGCCACCTTCCCCCCTCAATCATCCAGGGCGGAAAGCCATCAGCCTCCCCATGTCCACTAACTCGGCAGAACTCATGACTCTCGATTTCCCACGATCTATTTTATAGGAGCCAAGCATCCGGTCTCCTTTCCCCCTTTCTCATTTCTCAAAGATCAACCAAAAAAACACAGTTTAACATGGTAGTGATAACTCCATATTTATTCCATGACACAAATGATCCTTAAATCAACCCAATAATTCTTCCCACCAATTAATTCACAGACCAATTTCTGCTCAAATCACAAAAATTCTAAAAAGAACAGTCTCTTCCTGTCAGAGCACCTACCCTCTACTACTCTCACAATCGTGTAGTATTATAAGTGCCCAACACTAAAATAATCAATTTTATCAACATAGCAAAGACCTATCACCAAAATTAATATTTATTCACATTCCCACCATAAAACTGAATAATACCTGCTATTATTCCACTGATCAAGTTTTCCCCCAGAAAAAATCTCTACATAACACGTGATAATGTCACAATGCATTATTGATTTATTTGTCAGAAAGGGCCCCTTAATCATATTTTGTTGTTTATCTGTTAAACGAATTTTGCCTGCTGAACCCATATTTATGATTTTTTTTTTTTATTTATTGAAAAAAAATTAAAATTGAATTTTTCAGCTTAAAAAGTATGTAATTCGTAATTTTTTTTTTAATTTTATAATTTTAAAATATATAAAAATCCCTACATTGCGTTATTTATATATTATTTTATTCAAGAAGACTTCAAGTATCTATAATCAATAGCAAATTTATCCTGCAATTTAAAGTTAAATTTGCATCTTTATTAAGGGGTTGCCTTTATTAAAAATCTTTCTAAACTGCGTGTTAACATTTTTTAAGTTTTAAATTCTTACAAAATATGTGGAAGAAAGATGTTGGTGATATTTAAAGAAATAATTTTTTGAGTTATTTTAAGAAATCGCTGCCCAATGTTCTTAATGAAAAACATGCGTCGACACTTGCTGTTGCCTAACCAGTGACATCGTTCTGCTTGGGTAGATATACAGTATTTCTACATGGGGAGGAGTTTTTAATCTGTGAATTAAAACATTTTATAATAATTTTTCAACTTTAATGATACAAAAAAAACTTAATTCCTTTTTATTTCATAAAGTAGCTCATGAAAATTTGTATATTCAGTTTTGTTGTGTTAAATTGAATCAAATTCCAAATTGCATCTAAATGCAATTAAAATGCTTTGAAATAGATAATGCTTTCATTCTTTTTTTTTTTAATATTGCTATCCCATTTATAGATTAAATTGGACCCGATTTTTGTTTTCCTCAAAGGTACATTGCCCTGCCAAGCCTGTATGCAGGGTTTTTAAAAGGGGGTGGGGGGAGCTCTATCATATATTTCATAATTTCCCAACCTTTTTGTCTTTATTTCCTCACCCCGCCCCGGAATCCTGCATGGTATGTGGGTATCACTTTATATTCCTTCCCATTTTATGTGGAAGAAAGGAGGGGAGGGTGACGTTTTTGGCACGAGAATCTTTTAACGAGCCATCAATCGTAGTTTATGCAGTGAAATGCTGAGATGAGAAGGAGAGTAATGAAAAGAGGAGTTAAAATATACAGCAGGTGTAAAATAGTTTATTTTTAACATTTATAGAAAAGGATAGGTTAATTAATACATTTCTGAAGTGAATTCAGGAAGGTAGCCGGCTCGCTACGGCTAGGTGGACTAACCTAGCCATTTTCCTGAACGCGTTCGCTAGGCTACGCTAGCTCCGCCTGTCCGTAGCTGGCTAGGTTTTTAAGCGAGCTTATCAAAAGTTGGCTTCGTTGGTCATTTTCAAGATGGCTGCGCCCACCGAAGCAAACGTTGATGAAAATAAGATCGAAACAGAAGTCATTGTCAGCGGACATGAATTTATTTTACACAAAAGCGACGAGATATTTACGGTTAAGTCAAGGAAAGATTGTATTAATGAATATTTTCTTACTTCTGTATGACTAATAAAATGTTTAACTTTTATTTTAAGATAATTAACTTGTCGTTGATTTTATTATTGAATTAATGAACAATTAGAGCTTGCAACAGAAATTAATCAGAATATAGCAGAAATTTTTTATTCTTTCCCATTTTTTTCACCCTTTTTTTTTCATCACTTCATTGTTTCTCTTCGATTTTGATCTTCGATGGCTAGGCCCTAGTCTAGCAATCAGAGACCGTTAAGATAATAAGACTTGACAATTTTCACTTTTCCCATACTAAAATCTGTAACCGTTTTTATGGTGGCTCCCTCTGGAAAATGTTGCTCAAATCGTTATTATATGACGTGTACCTTTTCCAGTTGCTTCCATCCACTTCGTTTATTTTACTGCATCTTTTTATTCGATATATTTATTAATTTTTATTTATATATATTATTATACAATTAATGATGAAAAGGAACTTTCTTTTTTTGGATTTCCATCAGAGGAAGAAAGGTGAGTGAGAATTAATTTTTTTTAAATCACATAAGCAAAGAATGAGTAAAAGTCCAGAGATTCGTTTCCTAATGTTCTCGGATGATGTCTAATTCATGCTCTGAATTTATTTGCGATATTTATGTAGCATTTTTCTTTTTATCATTTGCATTAATGTCTCTATGGCCACCTGTTACCCATATTCACCATCGCGGGAATTTCGTGATTTATTTCCGCCTGAATTTCTTAAACAATTAATTTCTAAAAAATATGGTAAATCATTTACTTATTACGTAGAGATCACACGCTAATGAAATTAGAGCATGAATGCGACAGGACTGACCAATATCGTCTGGGAAAATTAGGGAAGGCTACTCTGAATTTTTACTCATTCTTTGCTTATGTAATTTAAAAAAAAATTAAATTCTCACTCAACTTTCTTCCTCTAATGCAAATCCAAAAAAAGAAAGTTCCTTTTCACCATAACGATTCATACAAAATTGGTTGCACAAAATTTACGAGCCATTATCTTAACAGCAGAGATTTAAATGTTAACGTTAATTTAATGCTGTCTGCTGTCTCCGAGCACAACGGTCATCTGAAATGACTCATCTCTCGTTTTCACGCAGCGTTTAAATCGAAACAAAAACTGTAAATTCGAAACTTAAAAGCGCCACCTGGATAATGTTGCCCAACTCTAAAACAGGAAGTGGTTACACAATAAATGATGAATTGGGTAGTCTCTTTCTCCGACTGTCTCTGCTAGCAATGGGCCTAGATCGTTCAAATACGCTACGGCTAGATCGCAGTGTATCACGTGACGGCTAGGAGGTAGTACCTCTAGCCATAGCGAGCTGGCTACCTTCCTGAATTCATCTCTGGTCTTGGTATGAATATGCTTTTAGAATTATCAAAAGGGTGAACTAATTGCATATTTGAACGTTATCTACGTTAAAGTGACCACTGTCCGTCATTCTACCGGATTGTCCGCCATTTTCATCTCCGTCCATTATTGGGAAGCGTCCGTCAAAATAACCTTCATTTTCACCGACGCCTGAAATTTCGAAACAAAAGTTATTTGTCGTTAAAATATTTATTTTCTCAATTTCTTTTTCGATGAAATTTAATGTGTCAAGAAGTATGTTCATGAATCTAAGATGGAACATTGGATGAGGCCAATGTCCCCACAGATGCCAGATAGATGGTTATTTCACCATTGCGATAATCCGTTTGTGCCTTATGATAATGTTAAAAAAATCATTGTAGAGTTTGGCTTACGTTTGCTTGGTACCAAGGCAGTTAATGAAAGGGTTTTTTCTAGATAAGTAAGCTGTGGAACTTCCAGTCAAACATACCAGGTCTGTCAAACAGGAATTTGTCCATAGATGGCCCTAGCTGTCAATATAGTTAACGTCAAACCGCGTCGTTGGCGCCATTTTCTTACTCTGACATCTGACAAAGATTTTCAACTTACAACAGTACAAGTTTCATACAAGAGCATAGTTTGTAATAACGTTTAACATGTCGCTGTACCTGGAAATTACGATTTGTGGGCAGCATTGATTTTTGTTACCATTTGAAGAAAACTGTTGCAGAATCGCATCGAATGCTTGTCGAGCCTTACGGTGAGCATGCTCTTGGCAAATCGCAGTGCTTTGAGTGCTTTAAAAAAGTCAAAAGTGGCGATTTTCACGTGAGAAACTATGCTCTGTGTTTGGTGGGATCAGAAGGGTGTGATCTATTATGAGCTGTTGAAATCTGGCAAAACCTTTAATACTGAACGCTACCGACAACAAATGATCGATTTGAATCGAACTTTGCGTGAAAAACGACCAGAATATCAAAAAAGGCAACACAAAGTGATTTTGCTTCATGATAATGCACCATCACACACAGCAAAACTGGTAAGGAAACGATTGAGGCGTTTAGTTGGAAAAATGCAGCTTACTCGCCAGACTTGGCTCCGTCCGATTACTATTTGCATCAACACGCATTTGCTGAGCAGCGCTGCACTTCTTACGAAAATGGCTCGATAATTGGTTTGCCTCAAACGAGCAACAGTTTTTTTGGCGTAGCATCCACAAATTGGTGGGGGAAATGTATAGCCAGCGATGGGCATGACTTCAAATAAAATATTTTCCGTTCATATTTACATACCTGGTAAAACAGATTCTACAATTGATACGGTTAAAATTATTCTTATTGTAAGATGAAATTTGTTTCAGTCATGTGAAAAGTTCATTCATGTGATGTCGAAAAATCCTAATATTTTGAAGAAAATTATTCTGTTGGTATGTTTTATTGTAATATTCTATTCCATTATTGTTATATGTAATAAATTTACTTTTTATTGAAATTGATTTATTTGTTCTGTTATAGATTCGTTTTGACTGCTTTTTTAATTCATCAAAGTAGGGAGGTAAGCATGGGAGTTGATTCAATAAAATGTCATTTCATGGCCTTCATTAACAAGGCCAGATAACGTCTTTGACAGTATAAAAACATGGCCATTTTAATCTACTTTTAAATGAATATTAATATGCACGTGTGCCTCAAATCTCGAAAATTGTCAATAATGCCTTCTAAATATAAGATTTGCGAAAGTCGGCTATTCTTTGCCAAGTTTTGATTTTGACTTCAGATTCGGATAGAGCACCGAAAAGTAAATAAAAGTTATAATAAGCACACGTGTCCTATCTATTCGGGAACATGGCTAAAATGATGGTTAAAGTTTCATATTTTAGTTTGCGATTTTATATGGGATTCATTGATTTTACTGTAAAATCCGTAGGTAGCGGGTACGTACTTGTGATTTTCACTGTCACCAACACCACCATTCTGTTCTTCGAAGAAAATCGGTCCATATGCGCGGATCAAAGATGCAACCATTTCTGTGCTTAGCTATACATTCTAGCAATAAAAAACTATTTAAATTACTTTGCATAATTTATGATTGGAAGCATTTACGCAATATGCCAATATGAACATGTTAAAATATCATTATAATCTGTTCATTAATAAAACCGCTATCAGCTCTCAAAGTGAGTAAGTTTTTTGGGCTACTCTGTATTGTATTTCTTCTATTTTAGTCTGACTTTGCTTTTTGTTTTTTACATTTTTTTCCCCAGTTCTCTCTCTAGACTTACTAAAAGAAGGCAAGCAATGGGTTTATCAATGAACAACAATAAAAAATAATTGTCACCATATACGGAAAATCGTTTGTTCTTTCCCATCCGGGTACAATTATTCATTGAAGGAAAATTTATTTCTCTAGAATCTTGTCTACGTTTAAATGCCTAATAATATGACATCATTAATAGTTGAAAATGACGTGCAACTATCGGGTGAAAATGCTTAATTGTGCATTTCAACTGGAACCAAATTGTTTTTTAAGTCCAAGTTATTTTCGTATATCCTATTCAGTTTTCACTTAACATTCTTAGGTTATAATCTTATCTCCGGACTTTTTTAATAGCAGTAATTGGAACCCATATTAACATTTTTTATATAAAAACGTTCAGTAATTGATTGGAGAAAGGATAATTGTTTTTACATGTTTAATACTTTAAGACAAACTTATGGTAATGAGTAATGACTTTGAAAGGGGTGGTTGTCTATGAACCAAGCACTGCGACCTCAGGTCTATTGTACTATCCCCTAATGACGATGAAAGAACGATTATGAACGAGACAAACACAAACATCCATGCCCTAGGCGGGATTCGAACCCGCGACTCGCTGGTGTCGAGATCGGAAAGACCTGTGCCTTAACCCTCTCGGCCACCGAGCCGGCAAACTTATGGTAAGCTGTTAGGTTTGTTGAAGAATTTTTGCCTCCTGGTCCGTAACTTTTTTATTTGTTAACCGATTTTCAAAATTCTTTTTGTATCTGATACTTACATTTGTCCTCTATGCAATGCACTATTCACTTTTTGACATAGTTCCCATCCCTTTCCACGCATTGCGCCAGTGTGTGACTAGTCGGGTGAACCCGTTGGAGAGCAATTCCGGGGTGTGACATCTTTCACCTCATCGTCAGAAAGCAACTCATGTCCCTTAAGGTGCTCATTCTTCTTTGGGAAGTGGTGAAAGTCGCAAGGTACAAAGTCTTTCGTCTTTGAACTGCAGTTTTTCATCTTTGTACTGTAGGTGCTGCAATGCCTCTTGTGTGTGGCGATCGTGTGCGGGCGGGCGTTATCTTGCTGCATAAGAGGTCCAAAGCTGCCATTCAATCCTGGTGTCGACAACAACCCCGAATTCCTTTCCGACGGGTTCACCCGACTAGTCATGAGTTGGCGCAGTACGTGGAAAGGGATGGGGACTATGTCGAAAAGTGAATAGTGCATTTCATAGAGAACAAATGTAAGTATTAGATACAAAAAGAATTTTGGAAATCGGTTAACAAATAAAAAAGTTACGGACCAGGAGGCAAAAATTCTTGAATAACCCTCGTACTTTATTACTATGGTTCTTATTTAAATTAAATTTATGTTCATTATAACACTTAACTGCAGTCCTACAAGTATTTTTATAGTTTTTATTCTGTAATGGGGGTTAGCTTGTATAACTTTTATTCTTTTATGTGGAATAGTGGTTTTCTGTCGTTCTTGTTGAGTTGTGTCCACAGTTTCTGTCTCCATTGTCTACTATTGGGGTTAATTTGTTTAAACAAAGCTGTTAGGTTTGTTTAAACATGTACTTAAGCCTAGGGGCCAGTTCATTATCTGTGTTTAGCAACAATAGTGACATTGTTGTAACCCAAATGTGCCTCATCTCAACAATGTAAGTCCATTGTGGCTAAAGACTCACTTGAGAAAGTAGATAATGAACTGGCCCTAGAACTGCGACTTAATATTTCGATCTCTCTATTATTTAAATGTGAATTAATTATACCAGTCCACATCAAAAAAATGGAATATTGTACGGAATGAGGCAGCTGTTCTCATGAAAGTGCTTCTAGCTAGAAAAATATGAAATGTGCAACCAACTTTATATGGGATATTTGTTTTCAATGATGTCAAACTTCATTTAAAAAAAAAAGAACATTGAAATGTTTTTTCGCTCTTGAAATACATTGATATTTCATGCGTCAAAATAATGGAATACTTCCCAACCTGCATCAAAAAATGGAATACTCCACCAGTCACCTTCACGGAAGAATGGTTATCGCCTAATTGGATTTAAATATTAACCATTATATAAAAAAAACTTTAGAAAAGACTTCTTTTCCACGATGGGGCCAAAGAAAGACATTTCAAGAAAAAAGAAAAATTATACTTTCACTCTATAACGACAGGTGCACTCGGGAAGAAATCGCCAAAACTGCGAACTATATGCAAGGTGCAGTGTCCAAGATATTGAAGCAGATCATGTCGTGTCTTGGATTTCAATCAAACTGCCATAAATGTGGAAGAAAACGTACCATAACTTCACGCGAAGATCGGAAACTGAAAGGAATTGTTGAGAGCAATTGGTTTGAGTCTTCGAAGAGGATTAACAAACATGTGGAAAACATCAGGAACTTCAGTGTCTGTGAGCACTACACAACGTCGTTAGCGTGAATTTGGAATGAAGAGCTGTGTGCCAGTTAAGAAGCCACACTTGACCAAGGCACAACGCAAGAAGAGGTTACAGTGGTGCCAAATGCATGCTGATTGGACTGCTGAAGACTTCGACAAGATAGTTTTCAGTGATGAATCCCGATTTTGTTTGCTGTTTGGGGATCAAGGAACAAGTGTATGGAGAAGAAAGAACGAGGGATTTCAACCAAATGCAGTTAAAAGAACTGTGAAATTTCCAACAAGTGTTATGGTATGGGTTTGCATGAGCGTCAAGGGAGTGGGTGAACTTGCGATCATCAAAGGGACTGTCAACTCAGCTGTTTACCAAGACATTCTTGAATCTTTTCTGATTCCCTCATCTGAGACATATTTGGAGACGAAGACTATCTTTCAGCTTGACAATGCACCATCCCATGCCTCTCGCCCAACAAACGCATGCTTAGATGCACGTAATATCCGTTGTCTTCCTTGGCCATCCAACTCACCCGATTTAAACCCAATAGAGGTATGAGCTCTGGAATATCATGAAGAGATCTCAAAGCCGAGAACCCTATGATAACTGATGCTTTGAAAGATAAGATTAGGAAAGTGTGGTCAACCATTACGTCGAAAATTTGTTCACTCATTACCGAGGCGGATTCGTGCTGTAATTGAAATTAAAAGGGATATAAACAGGTATTGAACTTAATTGTCTAACCTGCAGTTACGGGTAAAGAACTGAATGTGAGTTTTTATTCATTATTTATAAGTATTCCATTTTTTGATGCGAGTTTGTAAGTATTCCATTATTTTGACGCATGCATTTCAAGAACGAATAAACATTTCATTGTTCTTTTTTCTTTAAAATGAAGTTTGACATCATTGAAAACAAACATCCCATATGAAGTTGGTTGTACATGTACAGTCATCAAAGGGAAATAATCCACACTTGAATTTTATTCTAAGTTTTACCGTTTCAATATTAATTTATTTTTAATAATTTAACATTACATTTAGAGTTAACATTATTAAGATTATTAAATTTAAATTATTATAATTAAAAAAGCTATTAAAACAACACATTAGCATGAAATGTAATATTAAGTATTAAAATCGTGTGGATTATTTCCTTTGGTTGACTGTACATATATTTTTCTAGCTAGAAGCATTTTCATGTGAACAGCTGCCTCATTACACACAATATTTCATTTTTTTTTTATGTGGACTGGTACACTACTTTATTTTATGCATCTGGGAAGTGAGAAATACAAAATTTGCGCAGGAAATATTAGTGAGAATTTTCGCGTTTCCTAATGTTTATCAAATATAGGGACCCCAGAAATTTGCGCAGTTTGTAGGTGATAATGAATAAATGGAATGGAATTATTGATCTAAGGACTTTAAATGATTAATTTAAATTTAAATGAGTTCAGTCTCCTTTTAATGGGGAAAATCGTGAATTAATAAAAACAAAAAAATAAATAATAAATAAAGTCACCAATCTTGAAGAAAATTGTGAGATGGAAGAAAATTCAAAGGATGTAGTCTATTGAAGATGTTGATAGTAGAAATAAACCCAGTCTATTGAGGATGTAGATGAAGTCTTGTGTAGATAATGGTTGATAGGGGAAAACGATAATCTTGAAGGAAGTGTTGGTTTTGAAATACAGATGAAATTTTGAAGAGGGTGATCCAAATATTTGGGATAAAATTTATATAAAAAAAACGTTTTCGAGAATTTTTCTCATCATCAGTTGGATTAAATATTTTTGAATGGTGAAAACAGTTGAAATAAGAATTTAACAATTGATATAAAGGTGATAAAGCTAAGTTGGTTGTAATTGTTGGTTATGATTGTTGGCTATTGTATATTAGGGTGATTGTTGTTTAAAAGTAGTGTCCATTTATTGTTTATCTCTATTGATGGTTTGGCTAAATTTTTGTTATTTGTAATGATATTTATTGTTTCTTTAATTAATCTTTTTTTATAATTTTCTTCTTTTCCAATGATTTTTGTGTTATTCCAATCTGGTGTGTGGTTTTCTTTGATACAATGATTTACTAAATGGTTGTTTTTGTCTTTGTGGCGAAGTGCTCTTTCATGTTCTTTTAATCTTATTTCTAATTGTCGTTTAGTTTGACCTGTGTAGATAAGTTCACAATTTTTACATGGTATTTGATAAATTATATTTAATCCAACTGATGATGAGAAAAAATGTCGAAAACGTTTTTTTATATAAATTTTATCCCAAATATTTGGATCACCCTCTTCAAAATTTCATCTGTATTTAAAAACCAACACTTCCTTCAAGATTATCGTTTTCCCCTATCAACATTATCTGCACAAGACTTCATCTACATCCTCAATAGACTGGGTTTATTTCTACTATCAACATCTTCAATAGACTACATCCTTTGAGTTTTCTTCCATCTCACAATTTTCTTCAAGATTGGTGACTTTATTTATTATTTATTTTTTTGTTTTTATTAATTCACTATTTTCTCCATTAAAAGGAGACTGAACTCATTTAAATTTAAATGGAATGGAATTTCAATTATAACTTTTTGTAGAGATCTTGACCATTAAGTATTTGCTTTTCTTTTTTTATATATACATAAACTCTAAATGAAATATTTAAATGAAGAATTTAAATGAAATAAAAAATAAATAAAAATGAAGAATTTAAAATCTAAATCGCCTTTTTACTGTATATGCATAAACGAGATGCGTTCAGTTGTTCAAGCTCTCTAAATACCTATGTAAGATACATAATATAACATGCAGGAAAATTAACTAAACTTTTGCGTTATTATAAACTCATGAATTTAGACATCCGAATCGGATACTTTTGCGATATTATAAACCCATGAATCGGATACAAAATTAAGTTAACTGCGAAATCAAACGAAAATGAACGTTGTGATGATTGTTTTCTCGATTTTGTATTGTTTGTTATAAGCTATGATTTTTACCCAAAGAACTAAAAACAATTTTTAAACGAAACGTTGCGACACTAGAAAGAAAAGCCGTGAAAATAGCTTTCAATATAGCGTATGGTGAAAAGACATTAGCACATTTTCAATTCGTATTTTACGAGAAATAATAGCGATTCCTTTAATAAAACATTTAAAAATTCCAGAATACGTAGGATTGAATTTTGCGAATGGCTCTTGTGCCTGCAATCGAACCCGGAATCTTGTTGCTGCAATGATACTTCGAAACGTTTCAATTTCCGTTGAAATTGTGAGATTATCTGTGACGACGATGGCAGAATCGAGTTGATTTCATTCCACAAGCTAAATTGAAGTCAGTGGAGGAGGTTTTAAGTGGAAAAGAAGAAGCGTTTGCGAAACCTTAATCACGCTGAAGTGTTCGTGTGAATGGTTGTGATACTCGAACAAAAGGAAACCCTTTCATAATAAAATAGTTTCATCTTTAGAATTAGGACTCTCTTCTAAATTACTCTGGTGATTCCGGTAAAAACACTTAACTATTGAAGGATTTTAATAATTTCCTATCATTCGCAGTGATTAATTTTTGACTTCGGGGAATTGATGCACTGTATTCACATATTCCATTTAACTCAGTTTTTCATTTCATTATAACCCGCGTTTACTGTAAAAGGTTCTTGTGAATTAACACACAACACGATTTTTAATTACTTGGGATTCTAAAAACGTGCGAATAGTATCCGATAGAATAACCTTGAAGGAATAAAATAAAAAAATAATATGAAAGAAGCAAATAAAAATGTTGGCTGGCTATGTTGTGGTTTTTGCGTTCGTAATAAACAGAAGGAGGTGTTCACGGATGTTGTAAAACTAATGAAATGAGATCATTCTTTTGTGCCGTTATGAAATTCCAAACAAGCGTTTACAAACTGAATGCGCCATTTAGAAATGACTTTTGAACACTCATTAATCATAAAATGAAAGGGAGAAAAAAAAATTAAACTTGTTTTCTCTTCTATAATTTAATATCTTTTCTCCCCTACGTAATTGTTTTCAGAATTAGATTAGTAGGATTTATCTAAAATGATTTTATTACATCGTGCCACTATAAAGAACAAATCGTCCTTGTGACATTGAAAATTTGATTTCATTAGTGTTAATTCTTCAGAAGAAGAATATAAAATTATCCTGTAAGCGTTACTTGATTAATGATCTTACCTTTCCAGTAGTTTCCGAGGAAAAGGACGTGAACTGATTACTGTAGGCCATAATAATTTTATTGAAGTTTTCGTAGTTCTTTATTATTTTGCATTAAAAATTCTAACACAATAAATATGAAGTTTTCAAGATTTTAACTTAATTAGCAAGTTAAAATTTGAACGATATATATTCAAAGAAATAGCATTGTTTATAAAGAAAATAGCCTATTCAGACTTTGAACGAATTATTCGAGGAAAATTGTAGCAAGTCACGGCAGCTGAATGAGAAAAGTAAACTATGGAAGTCATCAAACTCGACAGCTAAATTGTATAATGCAAGGCAATTTAGAAAGAATCATACAGTTTTAAAATTTTATATTTTTAAAAATTAAAAACACGAAAAAAGTAATACGTGAATATTAAGAGCAATGTATATAGTTTGTCAAGTTTTATTCCATACTTACTTACTTACTTTTCAAACCCGCTTATCCGTTAGGGTCGCGGGGGCAGCAGCCCTATGGAGGATCTCCAGCGATCGCGATCTTCCGCCATCAGGCGCATGTCCTCCCTGGTAATATCCAAGCGACTCGAACCCAGATTCTCCAGGTAGTCTAGCCACCTGGTTCTAGGCCGACCCCTTGGTCTCTTACCCACCGGCTTGGAAAATAACAACTGCCTAGGAAGACTAGTTTGCGGCATCCGAATCACGTGGCCATACCAGCGCAACTGAGACCTCTCAATGCGGAGAAGTAGCGGCTCAACACCTAAAGATTCCCTTATTGTATTGCTGTACACTCTATCTAGTAGGGTAACACCTGCAACACCTCTCAGAAATCTCATTTCGGCCGCTTGTACCCGCGATCGCACTCTTTCGGTCATTACCCAAGCCTCATGACCATAGGTGAGAATGGGGACAAAGATGGATTTGAAGACGGAGAGCTTAGCTTTGTTACTCAGCTCGCGTTTCGTTACCACGGATCGCCACAGTTCACGTCTGACACAGCTTGCTGCACCGATCCGAGCATCCAATTCTTTCTCCTGCCGTCCATCACTCGTGAATGCAATCCCGAGATACTTGAATTTCTCCACCTGTCTCAATGAGGCTCCACTAACATGGAGAGCGCACTGAGCAGGCTGTCTTGAAAGGACCAGAACCTCGGTTTTAGCCACACTGATCTTCATCCCAGCTTCTTCACATTTGGCTGCAAGCCGGTCTAGTGCATGCTGAAGGTTCGTGCGAGAAGACCCAAGGAGGACAAGGTCGTCAGCAAAGAGCAACCTCTCCACCAGGCAGTCGCCCACACAAACACGCTCATCGCCTCGGCTGCCCCTGTCTATCCAGTCCATAAAGATAATGAACAAGATGGGCGACAGTACGCACCCTTGGCGGAGTCCAACACCCACGGTGAACGGTCTTGACTTAATGCCATTTATCCGGACACACATCTCAGAGCTTTCGTACAGAGACATGATAGCAACCAGTAATTGCCCATCCACTCCATACTCTTGCAACACTTGCCAGAGCTTCTCCCGAGGAACTCTGTCATATGCTTTTTCGAGGTCCACTAAAAACGGGGTTTACTTTCCACAAGTTCCATTAATTTCACAACAGCGTGCATGAACAATTTACTCATTTTCACAATAAATGTAAAGAAAACACAAAACACTTCGGCACCGACAAATCTAACATGGTGACTCTTAAGTACTCTAACTCACCGAGTTTGATTAAAAAAAATTCAGTATATGTGTATTTTAGTATATGAAGGCTCATTAATTCAGGATTCGTTAATACTTACGGAAAATAAAGATAAACTTAACGAAATGTTAACATACTAGCAGCATTATTTTCAGTATAATTTCTTATACAAATTCTAGGTTATCCGTCGCTAAAAAATTGGTTATTCGGACCGCTACACAGTGAGCTGAGATGTCATATACACATATACCAAAAATTCTACCTATAGATCTCACCAAATTAAACACCCATCCAAAGTCATTCGACGCACTTCTCAAAATTTTCCGAGAAAAATTTCATTAAGTTTGTTATAATTGCCTACAGTTTATAAATGACTGAATTGTATCATAGACTTTTATGTGGAACAGGTGTTCTAGTGGTAAAACACTAAATTTCTATTTTGTAGGTTCAAAACCAGTCTTCGTAAATTTTTTTTTCTCCGTAAATTTTTTTTTAGCATGTATGAGAATGTGTAATTCATTTACTAAATTTCCGATTTTCCAATTTGCTACCATCATTTTTTTTATAATTATATTATAATTATAAAATTTCCCATTTGCTAAGGTTATTTTTTTACATAAATTGAAAGATTGCTACAAGTATATTTATTTCTTCTTTTTTTTAAAAAAAAACACCAACGAAGTTATAATCAGCGAAGTTATAATTACCTCTGATGAAAACACAGGTAATAGTTAACTTTGCTCCTAGAAATAGGAAATTGTAATTTGGTGGCTAATGTGCTAGTTAAAAATGTTAATGAAGGGTGATTGATAAACTATAGATACCAATATGATGCATTATACAGGGTGTTTCAAAAATACTTTTACAAACTTTTAGGGAAGCTAGTGTGGGTGATTCTAATCAAAAAAATTCACATTTGAACGTTAACTGAGATATAAACAGAAATAAAAATGCCGCCACCAAGATCAACAAGTTAATAACTCGGGTTCTATAACATCTGGGATGATGAAATTAGGGGGGATAATAGGGTAAATAAAACTGCGTATACCGTTAAAATTTGATCTAATTCCAACGAGTAGTTTCCAAGTTACGCACTCAACATCGCAACACGTGCTGGTTAGTACTCGCATGTGAGCACAGGTTACGATTTTGAATGCGTAACTCGGAAACTACTCATTGGAATATGATCAAATTTTAACGGTATACATAGTTTATGTACCCTATTATTCCTCCAAACTTCATTATCCTAGGTGTTGCAGAATCTCAGTTATTAACTCACTGATCTTGGTGGCGGCATTTTTATTTCTATCTCAGTTAGCGTTCAAATTCGGACCCATGTTCATAGGAAGTTTTTTTTGCTTAGAATCATTCATACTACCTCCCCTAAAAGTTTGTAAAAGTATTTTTGAAACGTCCTGTATTTAATAGTAGGTACATGCTGCAATAATTTAATTTTTTTTGTGAGTTAAATGTCATCCCAAAAGTTACAAAATTTATAAAAATAACTATATATGGATGGATAAAATTTTTTAAATGCTCATTTATCATTGTGGATTATTAATTATAATAATTCTCGTATATCCATTTAAAAAAATGATGGTATCAAATTGGAAAATCGGTAATATAGTTAGTAAATGAACGCACATTCCCATACATGTTAAAAAAAATTTACGAAGAGAAAAATAATTTATCGAAGACCGGATTTGAACCCGAACCTGCAAAATAGAAATCTAGTGTTTTACCACTAGACCTTCTGTACGGGATAAAAAGCTATGCTACGATTCGGGAATTTATAAAGTGTAGGTAATTATAACAAACTTTGATTTTTTTCTCGGAAAATTCTGAGAAGTGCGTCGAATGGCTTTGCATTGGCGTTTAATTTGGTGGCATGTATACGTAGAATTTTTTTTTTTTTTTTTTTATCAAAATCGGTGAGTCGGAGTACTTGGAGTCTCCTTGTATTATATTCCTTTGTGGACGAGTGTGCATAAGAAAACATTAAAAGCAACACGTCGACGTCTGCCCGGCATCCAATTGTCGAGTTCAAAATTAAAATTCGAGCAGCATTGCTTGTTTGAATTAAAACTAGGTCACAATACAACTGAAGCATGCCGAAATGTATGTCAAGCGTATGGACAGGATGCTTTTCAACAAGAAGACCTCAGTTTTGGTTTTCTCTAAGAGCACTGAAGGCACTCAAAGAAGCTAATCCATGCGTAACCTGTCATGAATTAGCCAGAGAACTGTGACAGAGGTGTGCATAAGCATCTACGCATATTGGGAAGTCCAAATATTAGATAAATGCCCCCCTGCCCTACCCATGCTCTTTCAGCAACGAATTAAGTGTAGCCCCCGACATTATCCAACATTATCCTAGAGAGCCACTGCGAAGCCAATCCATGTCCAGAAATAACGGAAGTGATTGTGTTTCCAATGAACTCCGGCAGGTGCCTCCATGTGTTGCGTTTTCTCTCAAACAATGATAGGTTCATGAAATCGTCAACAGAAGTCGCTGTCCTCAATTGAGTTTCTCTCCTTAAGTATACTTCCGGTTAGGGAAACAAAAAAAATTTGCGACAATAGGAGGTAGTATTTGGCTTTGAACTTCCAACTTATAACTGCATTAAACAAACGTTGGAAACCTTTCCAGCTAATAACTGTTCATCTCTCCATGAAGGATTTCATTTTTCGCACAATAAATATAAAAGTAGCTTATGCGATCGGTTTGTTCAGACGTCCATTCATCTGCCAACAATGCTTTGAGGAGGAACAATGCGTTCGAATGGGGAGCGTGCGTATAGAGAATTGCTGAAAGAGACAAATCAGCCTTGCACTGGGGAAAACGCGTGCCGAGCACTTCGTTCCGGCTCCGCGCGTGCTCTAAACGTTGTTGAGATGATGCGCGTGCAGAAAGGGGATATCCGTGCCTAAACCAAAAGAATTTCTTTATTCGTAGGGAGCTTATTAAGTACCGAAGGGTGCTTTAGGCTATCAGTGTGGGGAAACGTATCTGTCTGTCTGTAACTCAAACTCCTCCGAGGCTATGAAATATTTTAAAAATCTGTTTCCTTCAGTCGATGAGTATGGTTCATGGCACGAACCTATCACAAATATTATCTAAATTGGTTCATTGACACGTGCACAAATGGTACCTCTATTTTCCCGCCAAGCAATTGCAATGGGAAGATTTATTAAGTAATATATCAAACAAATCGTAATGACGAGATAGAAGCGGTTATTCATTACTATTTTCGTCAGTCGATGAATATGGTATATGGCACGAACCAATCACAAATATTATCTAAATAGGTTCAATAGCACGTGGACAAATGGTACCTTCACGACCCCACCTAGCAATTTTCAATGGAGAGAAATATTAAGTAATTTGTCAAACAAATCGTAATGAAGATATAGAAGCGAATATAAATTACTATTTCGGCCAATTGATAAATATGGTTCAGGAAATGAACGATTTTGAAAATGGTTGTAATCGAAACATTGGCACGTGCTCTAATGGTACCCTTATGTCACTTTCAAAATTTTTCAATGATAAGATATGGCATGTAATATATCAAACAAATTGGGATGATGTATCATGAATGAACATAACCTAAAATTAATGGTAGTCGAAATTGGTTTCAAGGAACCTGGTTTAGTGGAATCATTATGGTTCATTGGAATTTCAATCCTAAAATATGGCATGTAATATATCAAACGACTTGGAATGATGTGTCATGAATGAATATAACGTAAAATTAATGATAATCGACATTGGTTCAAAGTACGTGGTGTAATGGTATCTTTATGGCCGATTAGAAACTTACAATGTTAACATAGGGCTGTTTAAAAATATAGTTCCCCGAATGGTTTAGTTTAACCTTTCGGTACTTGGTTGTCATTCCTTAATGGTTTATTATTTATTACGATAACTTGAAATCGAATTAACTTTTTCACATTCTGTTTTCACCATTCCATTAATATGAGACAGAGCACGAACAAGTTTGAAGGTGAGATAGCCGGAATAGGTACAATAGCACGTGCTCTATTGGGACTATTATGTATCCCTTAAAAATTTTCAATGACCAGATATGGCATGTAATATATCTAACATCTCGTAACGACGTATCATGAACGAATATAACGAATACTTAATGATGGCCGAAATTTGTTTACAAGTACATGTTCTAATGATACCATATGTCACCTTTAGAACTTTCAAAGCTAAGATATAGCATGTCATATATCAAACATCCCATAGCGATGTGTCATGAATAAAAATATCAAGTAATTAATAACTGTTGGAATTGGTTTAGTACTACGTGTTCTAATGGTAATTTAAGGTACCGTTGGAACTTTCCATTATAAGTCATGGCACGTAATATATCAAACAACTAGTAACAACGTCTCATGAATGAATATAATGAGTAATTAATGATAGTGGTAATTAGTTTAACAGTACCTATTCTAATGGTACCAAATGGTACTATTGAAACTTTCAATGCTAAGATATTGCATGTAATATATCAAACCACTTGTAACGACATGCCATGAATGAATATTGAGAGCAGTACATATTCTAATGGTACATATGCTGATATTTTACGAGAAGAATTTTGAATGGTAAAAGAAGTAATAATGAAGATATTTTAATTGAGCATGGCCTATTATTTAGATTTACTACCTAAAAAGTGGGCAAAAGTAATTTATTACGTAGAATGGTTCTATATCTCTCCATCGTGGGTTCTTCTCCAGGGAAGAGGTAGAACTTTGCATAAGAAAAAGTTTTTGTCAGATGAACATTTTATATAAATGCATTTCTCATACGCTATTGCAAACAAAAAAAAAGTAAGGTGACGGTGGTTCGATATTTTTTTGCCTTTTCTCCCCCTTTGGGTTTTTTTTTTTTGCTTGTTGTTACTTGATATAAAACATTTTATGAAACAAGAATATTTTCATTTATTTTTTACCTCAACATAAGACTTAAGAAATGATTAAATTAAATTAAAGATTTTATTAATGTTCACTGTTTTTCTCACTGATTATATCACAGTTATATTAGTCCAAGGTTAAATGTCTTGCCTGTAGAATTTGGAGATTTTTTTATTATTATTGGCATTCTTTCGTTCCTGCTGACTTCCAGTTTTAAGATACATAAATCAACCGTTTGTGTATTCTTTATTTGAAAATTTAGCTTCATTTCTCCCGTTTGAATGTCATCAGTAAAACAGCACGTTGAAAAAAAAATTATTTAAAATTACACTTTATTTCTTTATTTTGAAATATTTTGGCAACCCAGACCATGCTCTCCTCATATTTTTTTAAGATTGACGCATGTTTTGGTGTAAAGGAGATCGTTTACATCGAGATTATTCGTGCATGATAATTAGAAAACTACGTATAAGAGATTAAAAAAAATTATGATACATATTTAAAAACATAAGCCGGAAATAAAATGTTATAATAGGTATTGAAAATTAAAATAAAATCACAGAAACCCAGATTCAAGATTTGAATATTGAATTAACCAAAGTATAATTATAATTATTCTCACATAATTTTTCTATTTATTTGTGAATGTGAGTAGATCCTAAACTTAGCATTCTTAATATTACAATTTGATTCACGCATTCAGTGCAATTTATTTTTCTGACATAACATTTTCCTTCCCCTGTTGTAGAATAATGGAATGTTAAAATAGTTAATGAATGAATAGCTTGGAAAAATATAAGCAACAACATGATATAATGCAAAGGTAAACAATTAATAGAGATGTGATAGAGAATATGTGAAATAAATAAACTTTTTAAACATTTAAACTATGGAATAGGCAATGCTAAAGTCTCCTATAGAGATTGTACGAGTATAGCACAGATTAAAAAAAATAATCTATAATTAAAGCAAATAACACTGTAAAATAAAAAAGCACTCTTACACCATTGTCATCGTTCTAACATCAAAACATGTCTGCTTTAAAATATACTTGTCCTATTACATATTTGGTATCCTTTTATGAGTTTAAAAAAAAAAAACTAACCCAAGTTCACTTAAATTCTTATTTCATGACCTGCCAATAGGGAATTCTCATGAGTCACACACTGTAACTAGATCCATAAAGACCCAATAAAAGTTTCTGGTATCGCATTGTTTGACTATATCAGTGTCTGAGAAATTATAAAGAAACTGATACTGGAGATGATACTCCAATCATAAAGAAATGATATCAGTAAAAAAAAAAAAAAATGGAAGGAAAAATTCCATTTGAACCAGAAACCACGAGTATCACGCTTGTTGCCTCTACCAATTGGGCCATCACGAACACTTGGCGACAGCTTTTCTTGGTGAACAAATCTGTGGAGTTTTTCCTTCCATTTTTTTCAATATCATTCCTGATGTTTGGATTATTAGCTCCAGTACTTATTTATTATTTCCCGTTTGGTTCCTTGTTCGAATCCAGGTCGTGAAATTTTTCCTTCCATTTTTTCTGATAATACTAAATCAGTGTCTGCCAAACTTTTTAAAATTATGGCACAAAATAAAAACCCCACAATACTATATACCGGGTGATACAAAAGTGTATTACATTTTTTTCATGAAGCTTTGCATAACAATTCTTTGATAACAATTTGTGTTTTATGATACATCGGTTACGGATTCAATGTGTTTGCCTTCTTTGGCAACACAAATAGCTGCTCGATGGCACATGTGTACCATAATGTCATGATAAATCTGAATTGGTATGGCAGCCATTGCATCGTTAATGTAACACACTTTTGGATCACCCGGTATAGTTTATTAGTAAAAACATATATATAAAATAAATAAATTCTTACTATATTTTACCTATATTTTAAAATCTATTTGGCAGACACTGGAGTATATAATTCTGTCCATATGCTTGAATGAACCACTCACTTTAAGTCTATTTGATTACTTGGCAACTGTACAATTGTTTTCTTATGACTTACATATGCAGGCATAGACAGGTAAAGAAAATCTTTATTTTGTGTGAATGACTGCTACTGCCATGGTAGTGTTCTTGAAATACAGAGTGGTGCAAGTAAAAGCAGCCTGTACTATTCACAGATAATTAATATATGAAGTAGAATCACGAAGGATACAATATACAAATCCTAAATAGGTTCTCTAAAATAAACAATGTTAAAAAATAGAAAAAAATGTGGACAAGGTGTCATGAAAAATGAAGATAATGCTGAAACTGTGATCTAGAATGATGGTTGATTAAAAGTAGTTTGACAATTTTGTGTAAGTGAATATCAGATACTGTATATGCTTCATTAAAAAATGTTTTTTCTAATACTTTCTAATCTATACAATAATATTTTTTGAAACATTTAAATATATTGAGGACAAAACATTTTATAGTTAATGACTAGAAATTCCCCATGTGTAATTGAATGCCTGTAAATGGGCAAAATGTTTCTTTTACTTCCCAGTGCTCCTGATAAATTTTAAATATAAAAATGAAACAATATTGATGAAATGTCAATTTAAAAGGCTGTAGTTTGGCTGTCAACTGTTAATAACAGCATATTCTATACAACTTTGGAAATTCACCAAATTAGAATTGTGGATTAGTGGACGAGACACAAAAACCCTGGAATACAATAAATAACAGTTATTAATTAAAAATAAACAATAAATAAATAATAATTAACAAAATAATTAATAAATAATGAATAAAATCAAAATAAAAAGCTAAGTAAATTACTGAGTAATTAAAATACATAACTGTAAATGAATAAAAGAGGAAGAAAGTATTTTTCCTTCTGAAACTGCAGTGTAGGCCGTGATATAAGATTATATAAATATGCAATAAAAAAAAATTCCCATAGGTAGTAGTCAACATATCAATGAAACTTTTAAAAATTTTTAAACGTAGTCATACTGAATGTTCTTGGGAAAGGTTATTTTTAATATTTATTTAATATTGGAATGTTCATGAAAATAGTTTGATGTTAATCCATTAGTAATTCATTAATGATAACCAACATTTCCAGAATAATGATATCTGGAAACAAGAAGCCAAGAAAGTTGAACATGCAATTTCTTCCTTATACAATTTGCTGCCCTGAATAAGATTCTGTACAGGAAATAAGAAAATCATGAAAGTTATTTATCATATGAAGTCCACTTGAAACATTTATTTATGAAAAAAAAAAATTCAGGTTATAAACCATATTTCCTAATTAAAACACTTGGTTTCTGAGTAAACAAAACTGGGAACATTTTCAGTATTCTTAAACACAAAATGGATGCAATAGCTGATATTGGTGATGGCGTTTCATGATTTTATCCCGAGTGAATTTCTTTATAATTCTGAAATAACACAAATCGTTTTTACTTATTAATTAGAGGTGATGCAGTAATAAATTCAAAACTTAAACTTACATGCTGGATGATATCGTGTGGGGAAATTTAAGAAACGCTATTCTGTAGTTTACCTGCTAAATAATTTTTTACTTAATGCCAACTAGCTGAGCATCACACGAGGTATATGATGTCTGAAATCTAAGAGAAAAAATAAACGAAAAAATAAAATATGCATAATGAGTAATTTCACTCCATCGAGCATAAAAATAAATAGAGGGGTCACCCTATTCATTGCAAAGGTAAGCCAGTGACACCAAAATCAATTACCTTGTGGATCAGCTGTGATAGGGCATAACATTGACTTGTGATTATCTTGACAATCCTCATTATAACAGAAGAAAACTTAAGGAACTTTTTTTTTTTAAATTATTAAACCTACTTAGAAGAAGGGTGTATATGCATGCTCAGGATGCTAAATAGCATATGTGCATAATTTAGTAATTTCAGAAAACAACAATTTGCCAAAGTAGAAAAATGTTTTGGTAGAACATTTTCATTACTAAATACAGTAGTACAAATATTACACAGCTGGTTGTTAAATCTTATAAATATAGTAGAGTTTTAGCAAAATGAAGTATTGTAATATTTTCTTGAGAATGCCACAATTCAAAACTTCTTAAGGATGAAATAAGTTCAACAAAAATCATAAAATAAGAAGAAATCCTTCTTAGGGTAAAATTTAATTTTTTTAAGAAAACTTGAAACAATATATAAGTATTAAATTTAAAATATAAGCATTTCATAGTATTACATAATTCAATATTTACAGGAATATTTACATCGTAACACGAGCTGGTTAGTACTCGCTTGTGAGCACTGTTACTATTTTGAATGCATAACTCGGAAACTACTTGTCGGAATACGATCAAATTTTAACGGTGTACACAGTTTTATGTACTTTATTACTCCTCCAAAATTCATTATCCTAGGCGTTATGGAACCTGAGTTATTAACTTGTTGATCTTGGTGGGGGCATTTTTATTTCTGTTCATATCTCAGTTAGCGTTCAAATTCGGACCCCTGTTCATAGGAAAAATATTGTTCCCCGATACAAACTGTACATGGTATTTCATTCTTGACCTACCTTTCTGAATCACCCTGTATATTATTTCGTTAGGGGAGGTCTTTAAAAAATAAATTCATTTATCTTAGTCGCATGATCAGTCATCACGCGATGTGCAGATAGTTAACATTTCGTAACCAAAAATATTAAATCTTCTAATAACACGAACTTATTTTATTAATTTTATTTAACTATAATTTTCCTTATTATTAATATAAATAAATAAACATAGATTACCAATTAACAGTATCTTAATTTATCACTTAGCTATCATCACTTAGGTAAAAGCATACGAGAAACAAGTCCCCCCCCCCCCCTCCATTTCATTTCATTCATTCTTGGGCCCACGTTTCGCATTAAACGTGTTTATCCGAAATTAATGATCGTACATACTGATTTAGTTGTTATGCAATGCCAATAATCCGTCCTATTTTCGTTAGGATCCATTTTCTCGCTGTCTGGTTGGAGTAGAAACTTGTCTTCATGCTTCGATTGGGGAGAGAGCACGGTGTAAGATAAGGTGAGAGAAACGGCGGCTGCTGCTTCTTCTACTTATTTCCAAGAGCTTGTATCAATTAACGAAACATGCACGATCCATAAAATCAAATTGCTCGTACAAACTTATTGCACATGTAGCATCCAATGATAGTATATCTTCTCTGGGACTCATTGTATTATTTTCGCTAGCTAAATGCCTGTCTAACACTGAAGAAACTGCTATATATATCTACGAGCCATAGTTGTTATTTAAATCAGCAGATACCATATTTCGAAGGGGTGTCCGGATACTTAGGACGATATAGGGTATGCTCCGACTGGTTCAACAGTAACTCCTCCAACAACAACCTTCATTAATAAATCGCAAAGGCCTCCTACTGCTACAGGATAATGCATGAACGCACACACCTTTTCAGAACCTTTCAAAGATTATGAAGCTTTGCCTCATCCTCTGTACTCTCACCTGACATCCCTTCCACAGATTATCACCTATTTAGTCATTGGATAATCATGTGCGCATCCGACAGTTTTGAAATCGTCATGCTCTCGAAATAGAGTTACAATATCTTATCACATCCAAAACCAAAGATTTCTACCGCCATCAAATTTACACATTACCCACCCGTTGGAAACCATTTTTGATTGTGAGGTGGATTATTTTGATGGATAAATTGAATGTCTTTATATGTTATTTGAGTGCAAATCTATCTCTGAAAATACGCAAGAAAATTTTAAAGGAACAGATACAGAAGGCCATTCACACTTTATGGAAACGATTTTATTTTTTGAATTTTAGTCTAACGATCCATATTTATTTTTCCTGTCATGTTCTATCTGATTCCTCTATCTCTTAACAATAGCCCGACACCGGTATTTCCAGGATACAAGGTTGTTTTGGAGGGCTACGAGGTCCAATTTGTCCCATTCCTCTCGCGAAGCTTTCCAAAGGCCAGTCAAAGTTCTGCACCGTCGCTTCCCGAGGGCTCTCTTGAACATCCCGAAAGCGCAGAAGTCCAGTGGGGCGGCTTAGATAGAGCCATGTTTCATCCAATGTAACAATCTTTTTCCACTTGTGGCCGGCTAGGAATTTCTCGTAAAGCTTCCGGCAGTTCACCTTTCTTTCTGCGATGTTATGAGGCAAGAGCTTATGAACTTTCGGCTTTTGGACTTTACGAAGATTCAAATCTCTGTTGATAATTTTGTTTATTGTTGCGGGCGACAAGTTTCGAAGCAATACTTTTTTGTGTTGGAGGTTTTCGACGGAGACCAATTTTCGTACTCTTCAAATGATGTCCGCGGTTCTCTCTTTCTTGGGATGCGCTTTCGGACCCGGCAGTTAACCCAGTCTTTCTGCGGATCGAGCTTTACCACGAGAATTGAGTATATTGAAGACTGTTTTCTTAGAAATGGGAAGACTTTTTTATTTACAAAGTTTGTACTATTTGACTGTACGAGTAATTCTCCTTGGAATGTCGGTGACGTACCCTTCTAATCAATGGTCCACTTACTGGCATACTTACATGAAAACAAAATAACAATCCCACCAACACGTGCTTATGTACTAGACGTTTCTTACCCATAATTCCCGTTAAGCTGATAAATTTGCCTGACGTAAAAGTGATTTTAATATCGTTTCCAAAAAGTGTGAATTACCTTGCCTGTATTTTTGTTTTAACAAATTAAAAAGTCATTTTGATTGGATATCATTAAGCATACCAATTTAGCTTTCCAAAACGCCATTACACTTAAAATTTCTTGCATGTATAGGAAGGAAAGACATCTAACCACAACAAACACCCGTCCAAGGTGTCAAAGGCCGGCTATGCCTTCATTCTCAACGGCAAGATTGAAACTAAAATTTGGTCCATCTGTTTCAAAGTTGTGAAACAATAACTGAGACCACCTTTAAACGCGACATTGAAATGGGAAGACGTTAGCTAGCTTTCTTTATATTATTTAAATTGAAAACATTTTTAAAAAGTTATTAACTGATTATTTAATCAACTTTAAATCATTAAAGGTGTTTGAAAGTTATGGTCAGTGGATTTGTATTTAGTACCAATAAATATATTGCATCTTTATGTGCCTTCGGTCATACGACTCCTATTGGTTCATCTGAAGGAAAATTTCCTCCCGAATTAAAGCGACTTTTAATTAGCAGAAAATCAGTTTTTATTAATGTAGAGTGCTTAGTGGCCAACATTTAAACATGTAACGAAAGAACTTCGTTTTATGCTCGTGAAGATATTAGCGCATGCATCGTGTTTCACTGAAACCTAAAACAGCGGCCTCTTTGAAGAAAGGGCCGATGACCCTGCAGCTTTGTTTAAGTTTTCTCCCAGTTTAAGATATTGTTGCTTAATGAACATTTTAGAAAAGCCTTTTATATCGGTCTTTACATATAACCAGGGGTTTTTGAAGCCTTTGTTTCCTTTGATTCAAACTTTTAATTAATTCATGGACAAAATTAATTAATGACTAATATTGAAAAGAAAGTGAATCCCATTTGAAATTGTGCTATTTTTGACTTTGAAGTTATCGTTTCAAAGTGCGTTGGTCTTTATGTAAATGAAGAGGAGCAGTGCCCGAATGCTTTTATCTAATCGCTGCGACGAACTAGTTAAGGCTTCCATTTTTTGTCTCTTTTTAGAAGTGATTATCGATTAAATTAGCTGATTGCTGGAAAAGGAAAGCCTTCCAACTGAAATGGGAGTTCGACTAATCAGGTGACGTCACTACGGTAAACGATGAAACTGAAGATTACTGAACGATAATTATCGTATTTCCGCTGAAGTGAAGCTGATCATGAGTTTTCCATAGTAGAAATCTCGCCATCTCATTTCCAGAAATGACTCACTCTCGGATTAAATTACGTGCAGCAAAGGGTTATTACCTTTAAACGCCATTAGAGAAGTGAGAAATGTTTTCCTAGATAAAAACGGGAGGAGAAGAAATTAATCTGGCTTGGAAGGTTAAACAGAAATCGAATGTAGCTTTTACGAAAGAAAGAAATCTAATAGATTTATCTGTAAAATTTTGTAATATCAACTGTGGTCGTCACTTTTGTTTTTGTAATTAGTTTTTCACATTGCTTGCTTTTCCTCTATTCTTTTCCTCCTTTTTTTTCCCCCACTTCTGGATGAAAATTTTCCTTGCAGATGTTCAATGGAATTTTTTTTTTAATTTTATAAAATTAGTTTATAAGCCTCTGTGATAAATAACCTTGTTTTCTGTAAAATTCGTAATGTAACTTAGCATTAATGAAATAAAAGTAGCGCTCAGATATAGAATTAAAAACTTCATGTTTTTTTTAATTATTATAAAAAAAGTTAACCATGAATCATGACGTATTCAGGAATGAAAGCTGGTCTAAACAGATCAGTCAATGTAAATTTCTTGCATGACTGCCTCTGAAGCTCGAATTCGCAATTTGAATCTCCGAGACCATAATAATATGAGGAAACGTTATTATTCACCCCTCGTAGGTAAATTTCTACTATAAATTTAAAGCGAAACTATAATCACTTATTATCTACTTTTCTGATAATAAATCGTAGAAGTAGTACCAATATTATTGAGTGTGTTGTCAGAAAAGGACTCATTCACAGGTATCCTCTTGGTTGCTCTTTAAATAATAGAGCGATCTTTTTAACTCGGTACAGGGTGTCCGAAAAATAACTTCTTACTTTGATGAAATGAGTCGCATTTCAAATAAATGCTTCAAATACATCAGTACAAAAGTACTCGTATATCTCTTTTTTTGCAGAGAAATTGCTAAATCGAAAAAATAAACCACTCAAATATTCTTGAATAATTTTAGATTTCTCTTGCTTTGATAAGCGTGTTACATTTGCATATGTTGTAACTTTGAATTTATTTACCAACTCAAAAATTGTTTGAATTTATGAAATCTGTTCATAAATCGGCTATCAAGGACGTTCTGTTTTATTCGCGTCACTCTTTGTGAATGTGAGAAAAGATATTGCAAAAATAAAATAATTTTGTATAACACGTAGTTGTAATTATCCAATGGAGATATTTACGTAATTTCCGTTCTTTTTTCATCAAACCGCGCAATTATTTTGGAACACTGTATTCGCTGCAATTTAGAGGAGTCCTTCCTCTGAATATAATTGAAGTCTATCCATGGCAACCTGAGAAGCCAGGTCTTTTTTCCCAGTTCTTCTTTATAAATGAGATTTGGTATTAAGAAATTATCAAGTATCCAAGATTCGACAAACTTACAAACACGAAAGACAAAAAAAAAATATATGCTAGTAATTTAAGAAATTCGCTTAAGTTCGCCTTAAGTCTTTTTACTTCTGTGGATGAAATTATATAAATATAAATGTATATTATTAGTACACTTTTACCATTGGAAGTATTACAATCTTATTTTTGATTTATTTAATTGTTTATTTTATTTTCGCGGATCTCGTATTTTGTGTAATTAGAACAAAAGAAATTACTTCAGTACTTAATTGCTTCTTTCTCTATTCTATCTATTGTCTACTCGCAAATTAAATCCTATTTTGATAAAAAAATGTTTAAAATAACTTAAAAAATGAATCAAATGAAAGCCGTAGTGTCTATTTTCAGACCCGAGAATATTCCACGGATTTGCGTTTTTCCGTTTTTTTTTTTTTTTTTCATTTCCCTGAAGTTAACTTAAGATGTTTTCTGAGTGCGTGTGCAATATAGCAAGGTCTAGGAAATTGCAACAAGATAATTTTATTTCCTCTTTTTTGTCATTTTTTTCCTATAATTTTTAATGAATATACGCAGAAGATCTTTAAATTTACATCATGTCATAGAAAATTGAGGTTGCATTTTTAGAAATCCACCCCTTTATCAGTCAATAAAATAGTCTCAGTTTTGATTGGGGACCTCCTTCCTTGAAAGTTAGTGCAAGAATTAATTGAATATTTCTCTGGCATGTTTATATGAAAGTAATGTTTGACGGTAAGGAATCGCGGATTTGTGTTTCATATGATATACCTTGTCAAGGGACAAACATATACAGTGTGATTCGCCGAGTATACATAGTATCTATTAAATATACAGGACGTTTCAAAAATACTTTTAGAAACTTTGGGGACAGGTTCCTTACACCAAAACAAGAAAAAAAAGTTCATAGAAACATATTTCGGAAACTCCTTCATTGGACCTCACCCACACATAAATTCATAATAAATCCTCGAAATGTCCTCCTCTTGCTTCTAAACACGCATGCACTCGTCGAATCATGGGAGTGTTGCACCTTTTAAAATACTCTTTGACGGTTTCAAATAGTTTCGCAGGCTTCCATAACACGTCGATGGAATCCGGAGTTTCCGCATCCGGATGGTCTGCAGCATAGACCAATTGTTTAAGGTGTCCCCAGAGGTAATAATCCAAAGGATTGAGGCCATGGAACTCGTCCTCCTGTACCTATCCATCTGTCATGGTAGATACCAGTGCATCTCAAACACAGACTGAAATGTGCTGGAGCTCCATCATGCATAAACCACATGTTTCTTCTTATTTGCAAGGGTACATCTTCTAGTAGGGTGTTCTGAATAAAGTTCCTGTAGACAGCACCTGTAAGACGAATGTGAACAAGTCTCCCTGGCAACACAACGCCATCTGGGATACAATGAGTCAAACGAACATTAATAATTGGAAGACGAAGGATTTTCGGAATATGTTTATATGAATTTTTTTCTTGTTTTGGTGTAAGGAACCTGTCCTCCAAAGTTTGTAAAAATATTTTTTAAACACTCTGTATAATAAACTGCTAGTCTTAGAATATTAACTGACCGAGGCATAAAAGTAAACAGGACAATAGGTGAAATCAATGTACAAACACCCGGCGAACAAGAGATGGGGTGATAAGTGATAAAATGTTCCTGGAGGAAAGAAGGAAACAACAGAGACTCTCTGACTCTGGTTTTGAGATGTATCTTGAAAGTTGTTAATTCTTCTGTATAGGTAATATTTCAAATACACTACTCTTTGTGAAAGTTGCAGCAAGTCTTAAAATACCATACGAAATGCCAGGAAATACGAAGCAAACCACTCTCTTTCTCCCTTCGAATTCTCCTTAAGCGCTTTTTCAAGCTCGTAGGCCGTCCAACTTCGTCACGTTTATCACAATGTGCCTCATAGCGCTCACATCAGCACATCATTACCATAAAGACTTGCGTTCTTCGATGAATTTCCATTGGAACAGGCAGATGTGCTTGACAGGAAAAACTGAATGACAGCGAGTAGTATCGTCAGCGGCAATGCCCTTCACTGTTCTATCATGATGGTTTTTTAAATTTTTCCCTTCTGTTCGAACGTTGCATTACAGGGTGTAACAGAAAGGTTAATCACATTTCAAAAATCTATATTTTTTCTTTCAAAAAGGAAGATATAGAGATGGGCGACATATTGAAACGATTGTAATGATCTTACGTTTTGTTTATAAGTGTTCTCCTCCTGCTGCCAGACACACATCTAGCCTATAATCAAATTCCTCCCATACCTACTGAAGCATATCTGGAGTCACTTTACGAATAACAGGAGCTATCTTGACAGGAACTGACGGGACCTATGTCTTCTAGATGCACCCTAGAGACCTCTACCGGCATTGAAAAAATAATTGACGTTCCCCTCTTTCAAATGGTGCCTGGTTCATTGACCTTCGAGCAACAGTTGCCGATCTATTACTATTGAAATGTTGAAATGTGAAGAACCTTTATGTTACACCCTATATTTTGCCCCTTTAGAACTAGCCTTCCCTGTGCTCTTCGATGTCAGGCGTTAAGAACAAAATTGTCGGTGGATGAAGACTTATACAATTGGAAGGCAGACATTGGAGGCATCTTATAGCACATTGTCCCCTTGGCGATCGCTCTTCCACAACTAAGTTCATTTTAATTCCTGACCACAGACCACTTAATGACAAGAGAGAAAGTAATTTTCCTTTCATTGACTCTGACTTAACCATGGAAGAAGTGACCTGAAATAGATTCACTTTCGCTTCATTACGATTCGACTCATCCGCTAGTGTATCTTTTATTTCACAATTTCTCGGGAGCTTCGCTTCCCATTCTACTTCTTCCATGATAGATAGAAACAAAGTGTATGCAGAGACTAGGAGAAATAGCATGTACCGCGCACCAGGTGACACGAACTTCGCTGTGGTAAAGGGTCATTTTTTCCAAACAGCACTCCTAATGCATACGTCTAAGCATGGCCAACGGGTTCTGATTTATTCCTATATAAAGAATACAACTAGTTAAAATCTTTCGGCGCATGCGAAGAGTACAGGAAATAGTTCCGTAGTATTATCCTGCTACACGGCATGTCAAACCTCACGTCGAGTTTAACATCTTGGCACCATTTCCGTTGGGAGGTTCTTACTCACTTTCCATACAGTCCCGACCTCTTCCTCTGTGACTTTTTCATTTTCTGACCGCTGAGATCCGTGCTGCAGTGGAGAAAGCGTTTCTGCTACAGCCCACTAGTTTCTTTTCTTAAGGTATGGACAAAACTTGTCGAGCGTTGGAACTGCTGCCTGATCAACAACAACCGCTGTCTTGACAGTTGAAAGTTTGCCTTGAATGTATTGCTATTGAAAAGCTATCCTATTAAATCAGCTGTGCTGCATTCTGTTTTATTAGAACAACAGTCCTTACCGCTTTTCTGTGGTTGGTACAAAGGGCGGGGGGCATATCCGCAGTTTTCTCATGAGCGGAGTTGACATTTTCGGGGATGTAAACTCTGCCATTTTGCCGATTTTAAAGTTATTGTCGAAATTAAGGCTTTTGGAGTCGTTTTTGTTGAGGGTATATTTATCAGATAAAAATATAAGAGAACTGGTGTGGAATTGCCTATTACAGGAAGGGAAACCCTCTAACCACAAAGAAACACCCGAGATATCAAATGCGGGATAAGAATTTCGAAGGCTATGCCTCCATTCTCAACGGCAAGATTGAGACTTTTATGATTTTATTTGCTGGCGAATCTTTTATAATATGCATTCCATACACGATAAGTGAAAGGTACTTGTATTTCTCGAACGTAATAAGGAAAAGAAAAAAAAGTATAGAACGTAACCTAGTATACAGGATGTCTACTTTCAAGTGATCCACCCAAATATCTATAATTCTATTAAAATTGCCAACAATCTGTTAATACAGTGCTATAGGAAAGTGAGGATGACTAATCTGATGCTCACGTCAAATTTGACCTTTGACCTCTTTAAGGGGTCAAATAGTAACGTAACTTTTTAACCATGTAAAATACAACAAAAAGTGGCAATGGAAAATTTGTAAAACACACCATGTTTACCCCTAAATCAGCATTTTTAAATAACTTATTTCTTTATTTCACAAGAAAATTACAGAAAACGTTCAATTTGAAGCAATGCATAATTGATATTGTAACACCTGGTTTTCATGCACATTAATAGATGTTGTTCGAGAAATGTTTATACATGCGTATTGAAATTCATTCAAGTCTCTGGGAGGAGGTTGATACACAGCATCCTTCACATACCCCCACCCCACCAAAAAAAAGTAATCCCATGGGGATCAAATCAGGTGACCTTGTGGGCTGCCGAACAGGACCAAACTGCCCTATCCAATTTGTTCCAAAAGCACTTTTCAACAGCTGTGACACTTCAGTAGTTCTGTGGGGTAGTGCCCCATTCTGCCGGAATCATACTTAACGAAATTTAGCCAAAGACTTTCTCAACAAATTTTCTGCCAATCACAAAACACATTTTGAATAATAAGATTAGCATATCGTGTACCAGTCAATGGACCAATTACTGTCGAATTATACAGGGTCTTTATAATTAAAGTTCCATTTTGACATGGCCATAAAAAAACCTACTGGACCAAAAGCTATAATACTTGGTAATATTATACAAGAGGGCATGGGAAGTTTATACCCACCAAAAAAAAAAAATTGGTTCAAAAGGTCACCACCAGCATGGAATGGCGCTCTATGCAATATTCGTATACGAAATTAGACACAAAGACACAGGTTAACAAGTCTTTAATCGTTACTAAAATTAGTTACATGACTAAAATTATTTTTAGTAACAATTAAAG
>JAHWFO010018799.1:1648852-1689609 GCA_023313115.1 Rhysida immarginata
TTTTTTTTGGTGGGTATGAACTTCCCATGCCCTCTTGTATAATATTACCAAGTATTATAGCTTTTGGTCCAGTAGTTTTTTTTTATGGCCATGTCAAAATGTAACTTTCATTATAAAGACCCTGTACATTCCGCACCAGACGTTAGTTAACCATCTATCTTGAGAGTTTGTTTCCTTGTTAAAATGTGGGTTGGTTTGTGACCAAAAATGTAAATTACGGTTATTTATAATGCTATCTTGAGTGAACGCAGACTCATCATTCCAGTTATTAAAATGCCTGTTGACGTCTAACTTAACAAGCATAAAGTTACAAAAATCCATCCTCAACTTTTGATCCTGCTCTCTTCCAAGTACATGAACAGGGGTTAGATGGTATGGATGATAACCCACATTCCGCAGACGCATTTCTAACACTTGCATGAGGATTTGCTTCAAATAGGCGATCACATCAATGTCATTGATGGTTCTATGTAATTGCCTGTTCTTCGTAATCTGTTTATTATTCATGAAATTGTGCACTCCGTGAATTGGATTGATGAAATCTAGTGCAATATTCCCGTGCAGCAGCACGATAGTTTCTGTTGCATTCACCATAAATTATAATGAATTCCATCATTTGTGCTTTACTGTAGGCAGGCAGTTTTGACCATTTGTATCAAAAATGTGTGTGCATTACATTTGATTATGCGTTACTATTTTACTCTTAAATGTTACCAAAAATAACAACGGAATTGTCCACTTGGGAGAAGGGTGAAGGAAAAATATGAAGCAGAACGCTTCAATAAACTGTCTTAAAAGTTTTTTTTTCCTAATTTTCATGTAAAATAAAGAAATAAGTTATGTAAAAATGGTGCTTTAGGAGTAAACATTGTGTGTTCTACAAGTGTTTCATCGCCGCTTTTGTTGTATCTTACACGAAATTAAAAAGTTACGTTATGATTTGACCCCTTAAAGAGGACAAAGATCAAATCTGACGTAAGTTTCAGATTGCGCATCCTCACTTTCCTATAGCAATGTATTAAAAGATTGTTGACAATTTTAATAGAGTTGTAAATATTTGGGTGGATCACTTCAAAGTAAACACCCTGTTTATAGAACTGAAATGATTGATTGCACGGTTAACGCGGAAATATCACATGAAGCGGATCTTTATTCCGACTCCCTCTTTCCAGGAATGAATTCTTGGCGTTGCCCTTCTGTTTTTGGTTGAGAGAAAAAAAAACCGAAGCGTTGACTTGAGGATAGATGAGTGTGTGAAAACTGATGAACCGTAGCCGAGCTTCGGAAATCAAAATGGATTACCGGAAATGCTTGCAATATTTCAACTGAACGATATGTTTACCTGTAAATGCTTTTAAGTATGAAATATCTTCTCTCTCATCATTATACGTCTGTGATAATATTACTCTATTCTTATTTGTTTAATCATAGCATTATGAACGGATATTTTTGGGTGCAAATTATGATGAATATATTGCTCAATAAAATACAGTCCTCGTCCTTTTCTCTTATAAATATCCGTTTATCAATAAAATACAGTAAAAAATAAAAAAAATAACTAAAAATAAACATCAAAAATACCCTTTAAACTTTGAAAGCTGACATTGGCAAACCAACTGCAGAGCTGAATATGCATTTTTTAAATTATATTTGAAATTTGAATATAAATAACACTCATGGCAAGCACAGTAACACTATTGACAAGCACGTTAACGATTTTGACATACGGCAATTATTTCAAAGAGTAATACCCTTTCTTTCCTTATTTAGAGTAATATTTAAAAGAAGGAAGCAGTATCTCTGTTCAAAATAAAGTTATATTTTCATTGATTTGTTTCCTCAGACATGTAAAATAACTATTTTAGTTGCAGCTATTGAGCAGTGCATAAGCCACTGAAGTGGCGTGGCGTATTTAGGGGGTTTCCTGGTTGCCCAGAAACCCCCTTTGTAAAAGGAGGGTCGCCATAAATGTGGAAAAACTATTAATGAAAAATAACTTTCTAAGCATGCACATTTCAATGTAGAATTATTTTTTTAGTAGAACAGTTCGCTTATTCCACGTGCACAGCGTTTGTTTATTGTAGAACAGTTCGCTTGCATGTGGCCAGACGGGGAAACGGATGCTATATGCAAACTGCGCGTTATTGGAGAGTCCTAACAACAAAAAGAAAAGCGTTAATTGACCCCTTAATGTTATTCTTCCTCTCTTGAAACAGGGGTGTATTCTCCTCTGAAGGGACAGACAACAAACTGAAAGGATTGACATTCCGCGGGGTGAAAGATGAACTTGAAAATGTGCAGATGACCAGAAATAGTCCAATCCTACAATTTCAGTTTATTTTCAAAAAACAAGTCTTGCAATGTGGCAGGGAGCTCGATCTTCTTACTGTGCTTTCCCAGCTGTGAAGCCGAACGAACGTTTAGCATATTACGTCGAGTCAAAACATATTATGAGGTCAACTATCACAATAATTAGCACTGTTGCACACTCACAATGCTATTTCAATGGACACACAAGAATTATTATATAAATTTTTTTGTGAAGCATAAACGAATATGGAAGTTGAAGATTTTTTTTAATTCTATTTGAAAGGTCATTTTTTTCTTTTCAAATATATTGATTTAACTTGTATTTGCTTGATTGTGTAATGTTTTTACAATAATTTTTTTTTCGAATTGATTGGTTAAAACCTATAAACTTACTTTTGTGTATCACATATCACAATAAAATTGATTTAAATAATTTGTTTATTGGAAGATTCTGCCTTTGTCTATTACACCTTGTAGTCGGTCAATTTTCTTATAAACATTTTGTTTTGTTTGGGTTTTAAAATAATTGTCATTAGTGTAACGATTTTAAATATTATACGTATATTATTCATAAGAATTTTTTCATTTCCATCGAATATTTATGTATTAAATTATTTTTTATCCGTTTAGTGTTTTTATAAGATTTATAAATTCCTCTGTCTCATTTTGTTTCTTTATCTTTTCCAAGGTGGAAATACGTAAAATTAAAATTTAAAAATAAAATCGACTAACGAAAGAATATATTTTTTGTGCCAGAATAAAAAGAAACTTATCTTAGATATTTAGTCCTTTTTAGGGTTTTAGCATCATCTAAAACCCTCTTAACGACGGTACAGGTATATGTAACATGTATATCACACGCCATAACATTTGAAAGGACACACCCTAGAGGCTTGAAATTTTCTACACACGTAGGCCCTATATAGTAGACGGAGCGAAAAATATAGCGAATCCTCTAGGGTGGACCACATGTGTTTTTGTGGTTTCACCAACTGACTTCCTTTCATTACGTTTGAACAGATTATGACGTCAGAATTTGACTATTTGACGTCAGAATTTAAAGAACTTTTTTTGAAATATAGCGAATCCTCCCGTTACTGCTCGTAATATTTTGATGCCATAACTTTTGAAAGGATTGACTTAGAGGCTTGAAATTTTCTACACACGTAGGCCCTATACAGAGGACGGTGCGAAAAGTTTAGCGAATCCTCTTGGGTGGCCCGGGGCCCCTCAGGGGCCACTTGTATGAATTTCATAGTTCCTTTTTTATCTTTTGAACAAAGAGGGCAAAAATCCTGAAATTTCGTAAATTTGTAGTGCGGTTCTAAAAAAATAAAAGCTATATACAAAAAAGTGATAAAAGCTTCTAGGACCCCGCCGGAGGTCTCGAGGCCCCAAATTAAATTGAAGTTATAACATTTGCAAGGAACGAACTAGGAACCTGAAATTTTGTATATTTATAGTGTGGTACTAAAAAAAATATAGCAAATATACAAGAAAAGTGATGTAGGCCTATGGGGCCCGCCAGAAGACCAAACGAGCCTTTCAACCCAAACCAAACCTCAAACCCCATCAATGCCGTCGTTAAAACACCGTCGCCACAGTCCCTTCAAGAGACACCAACTTATCTATTTCCACAAAAACTCGTCTATTCACTTGATTTTCGTTCATCAGCCGGCTTAAAAGAAAAAACCTATGACGATGACGATGTCATGATGGCGAGTGGACCCGACAGGAAACGTAGTGAGCATACCTGTTGAACAGACCTCTCCAAGTGAACGCCTCTTCGAGAGACTTCGAAAGAGATCTGATGTTTTTGCATGGAATAAAAAAGGTACTGCATCAGTCTGTGGGAAATCAATAAAAGGATCAAACATTAATCATTTAATAAAAGACGTGTTATCACTTGACTCTAATCTGATGAAGCCACCATCTGGACGAAATCTGTTTGCCGACATGTTACATCCTATCAACACCCCTGAAGAATTAATCATAAATCCAGGGTACCGACTCGCAGATACACCTGACGTCAAAGCTTGCATGGTTGTGTTACTTACGATCAATACAATTTAAGGAAAAATCTCAGTTTGTAATACTGTGATAAAATTTTATTTTAATCGCTGTAAAAATTTGAATAATTAATTTGAATGTAATTAAATGTGAGAATGCGTGTGGTTGCATAATTTTATTTATTTATTTAATTTTTATTTATTTATTTATTTATTAGAGATTAAAAGAAAACGCAAACAAACACAAATTCAATTTGAATTCGAAAAATTTATTTGAATAAATGAATATACAGAAGTTGATTAAAACAAATAATTAGAATAATCAAACAGAAGAATTATAAGGTTGACAGCATTGGTTCCATTTGGACTTTTGACAGGTATTAAATTCAGTGTTGTTAGTAAATTTATCTTTAATGATTTTTGCATTTCACGAGCGCGTTGTTTAGAATCAGTTCGTTTGTACAGAGTGTTTTTAAACTTCATGTTAAAAATGATAGGGGCGATGGAATATACGATTCGAAGCAAAAAAGTTCATATGAACATGGGTCCGAATTTTAAAGATACCTGAGATATGAACAGAAATAAAAATGCCGCCACTAAGACTCATTTTCTTTGACACTTAGGATAATGAAGTTTGAAGAAATAATAGGGTACATAAAACTGTGTATACAGTTCGAATTCCACTGAGTAGTTTCAGAGTTACGCACTCAACATCATAACACGTGATCACATGTAAGAACTAACCACCGCATGTTACGATGTTGACAACGTAAATCAGAAACTACTTGTTGGAATTCGATCAAATTTTAACGGTATACACAATTTTATGTACCCTATTATTTTGCCAAATTTCTTCATCCTAGTTGTTGGAGAAAATGAGTTGTTAACTAGTTGATCTTAGTGGCAGCATTATTATTCCTGTTCATATCTCGGGTAACATTCAAATTTGGACCCATGTTCATATTAACTTTTTTACTTAGGGGTGATTAAATATTCGATTCTATCATTTTTAACATGAAATTTAACAACACCCTGTATAAGTGTTATTCAAGATGATATCCATAGAATAACCCTTGACCGCTCATTTCAGGTGATGGCTGCGCTATTCTCGTGATTTAGATCCATTTTCCTGAGTGTGTAAACATGAACGGGTGGAATTGTGGTTGAGGAAACATTCCAAAAGAATCAAAGATGTATGCTTGTTGGTCGGAGGGTTAAAAGAAAACCACCCTGTGGGTACCTGCTTTACTGGAGTCATCTATAAATATTAGCTATGAGAAAGCATGGGTTAACGGTTTTGAAGTATAGTATGAAATCGTATAGCAGCCCTAATGCCACCGCCTCGAGGGATGTTGTCCCAGCAGTCACCAGTGCCCAGCAGTCAGCAGTCACCAATTAAGCCACCAGTGCTCAGCAGAATGACTACGCCCTGTCCTTCGCCGAGGAGGTCCAAGGCGACACCGCCACCGTTGCCTTGTCCTAGGACACCTGGAAGGGAGATGCTGCCTCCTGTGGTCCGCAAAGCTATTCTTTCTCCTCCTTCGCCATGCGTTGACGTGATCTCGGAGGATTATCACTCTACCAAGATCATCGCAGACGATTTGTTATGCTCCGGGTTGGTATTTGCAGTGGAGGAGTTTCCATCTCTTCCTCCACATGTGCATTCATCAATATCGCAGCCTCTGCGAATCGCCTGTGTGTCTGTGCCTGCTAAAGTTTCATCATGTGCTGGGGCTTCCAAGCCATCAGCGTCTGCTCAGGGGGACCATCTTGCGACGCCTAAGAGCCCTGTGTCCATCCCGTCCCTGTAAGAAGAAGCCACGACGACATCGCAGCAGAAGGGACGGTATTCCTGTGTCCTCTTCTTCTGGAAGAGACAGCTGCGCTAGCCGTCAACGCAGCCCCTCTTTCTCTTCGTGTTGTGCCCAGTGCCCTAGACGGAAGACATCTATGCCTCCTCCCTCGGCAGTGAGGCTTTAGTCTCCTTCAGATACAGGTCAGCCTCCGTCAGCTTAATTTTTCAGTGAAGGTCATCTCTTCAACGTTCGTTCCCTTGGCTCGTCTTTTAAGCCAGTGGTTTTATCATCTTTCATTGCCCTGTAAAGGCCGGATGTTCCCAAAGGAGCTCCGACCTCTGGCCTGCGCAGTCAGTACCCATCAGCACAATTCTTCATTAATTCTTGTCGCCATGTGGGCAAGGGGTCGCTTCCATCATCTTTGACCCCTCCATCGTGGTGTTGAATTGTGTTTTTAACTGCGAGTGCAGGGTGATCTCTCTAGACCTCCTTCTATCTGGTCTTAAATTCCGATTGCTTAATGTGTACACCCCTTGTTTACCAGCAGAGAAAAGAACTTTCTTTGAGGACCTGGACTACGACCTGTGCTCTTCTTTGCCTGTAGAGGTTGCTGGGGACTTCAGTTGTCATCCGGATGAAAATGACATCTTTTCCTCCGGGTATGTTCACCAGTTGTGCCAGCAGAACGCACTTTTCGACCTCTGGGCGTCTTCTCATTCCAGCCAGCGTGGGTCTACTTTTCATCAGGGGCCCTCTGTGTCTTCGAGGTTGGAACTTTTTCTCGTGGACGCCACTTTTGCTGGCGCACCGGGTTCAATGGAGGTCATTCCATGCTCGTTTTCTGACAGTGCCATCAAGTGGTTCCCAGCTTCCACTGCAGGCCCTGCTTCGAACAATTAGTTCCTGAACGTTTCTCTGCTTGACATCGAAAAATACAATGGAATGTTCGTTCAGTTTGTGGAAAGATATTTCCACAACCTGCCTCCGACGCTAGCTTCATAGCTTACTTTTAAAACCAAGATTTGTCGTTTCTTCAGAAAGATTGGGTTGGATGCCGCTAGACGCAACTGGCGCCATCTCCTCATGCTGCAAGAAATACTGCGTCTCCACCGCTGTTCCATCCCGAAGGTGGAGTATGCTGATGACATACGTCAGGTGAAGAGCGAGATCAGCGCTCTAATGATCCGCACGGCTGCCAGCGCAGCTCTCAGGGCCAAATTGTCCTGGGTGTGTGAGGTCAGGCATTTGTCATCAGTTGTGTTCGCCGAGGAAAGGCATCGCGCCAACAAGGAAAGATGTCATAGCTTGGTGGTGAAGGATGGGATAGAGAAATCTGACTCTGACATCTTGTCCACCTTCCACTCCCAGTTTTCATCATTTTTCAGCCACCCGAGTCTTTCCATCCGACACCACGACGCATAGGATCGAGGCCCTAACACCTTTCCCTGAGAATGTTGACCTGTCCCTTCTCCGAAGATAAAGTCCAGAAGTTTCTGCGGACGACCGTCATCAATTCAGCCCCGGATTACACAGCATTACGACTCCTTTTTCATTGCGACTTGGAAACTTCTTTGGGTCCTGGTGCAAGTGTTTAATTCAATTCTTAAGGACCTTTCCGCCATTACATCGGACTTCACTGTGGGGAGAATCATCTTGCTCCCCAAGGTGCCAGACCCTGAACTTGTCACACAGTGGAGGCCTATTACTCTACTCAACACTGACTATAAGGTCTTCAGTTGTGTACTCCAAAAACGGCTCAAATGTTTTGGCAACAAGTTCTTCGATCTGGGTCAATCCTGCTCCATTCGATCTGCAGGATGTCTGGCAACCTGATCACCATCAAATGTGTTATGGAGGAAGCGCGTGTGCGTGGTCAGACTCTCGCCATGTTAAGTCTTGACCAGGAGAAGGCCTTCGAGAAGGTGAGTCACGTGTTTCTTTTCCGAGGGTTTCACCATCTTCATCTTCGGAAATTTGCTGCGATTATCTCAGCACTGTATGCTTCTATCACATCATGTGTAGCGAATATTGACTCCACTTCGCCTTTTTTCGAACAGTCCAAAGGCGTCAGGCAGGGGTGTCCCATCTCTCCCCTCCTGTACATCTCCTATTTGGAGCCATTACTGCAATTTCTTACTCGCCACCCAAATATCCGGGGTTATGATTTGCCAGCTGCTTCCATCGACATCCGTACGCTGGCTTATGCTGATGATGTAGTGCTATTTGCATCTGATGTTTATTTCCTGGGCATCTATAAAGAATCCTTCGACCTCTTTATTACTTCGATGGGAAGTTCCATCAATCTCGTCAAGTCTAAAGGCATCGCTATTGGGAAGTGGATGGTGGACTATCTTCGAAATTTCCCAATAACGTGGTGTGAGCAATTACAGTGCTGGGGTATGTTTTTTTCCTTTTTATCCGATTTGGACTCTCATCACTGGCAGGTAATTATCAAATGTATCGCCGCCTTGACAAACATTTTCGTTTTACCACCTCGATGTTTGTCAAGGCAAGGTTCATCCAGACCCACGTTCTGACGATATTGACTTCCAAATGCCTGTTCGCCTTGCCATCACCATATCTTTTGAAAAAGGCACGCAGTGCGAATGGTAAATTGTCTGTGGGGTTATTCAGCTGTTCGTCATCCCATCCGTGCGGAGCTGCTCTTTATCCCCTTTGATGGGGGTGGGTTGGGCCTGCCAGACATCTGGCGATACCTCATCGCGGCCAGAATGGCTGCCTTGATTCGTGCCTTCCTCCTCCCTCCCCCTATTAGAGCCAACTTTTTATTTTATGCACTTGTGCTTTTTCTTGAAGGTGAACAGGCTGCCTTTTCAGTCCACGCTGCCAGTGACGATCATCTCATGTTCTCCGGCCTTTTACCACTTAGTCCAGCGAGACCTGTCATCCTTCCTGTCTGGGCTACGGCAGCTTGAACCACAAGACTGGGGAAGCCTTCGTCTATCTTGGTTCTTCCAACGATTTGACCAGGGTGCGACTTCTGACATTGTGCGCTGGCGAGTGCCTTTGAGAAGGCTGTTTTCATTTTTCTCTGGTGTTTGCTGCACCATGGATTCTATTCTCTCCAATGTCTACATCACTGGGGAGTTGTCAGATCCGCTGGTTGTCAGTTTTGCGGGTTGTCTGAAACCATCGCTCATGTGTTTTATGAGTGCCTGTTTGCGCATTCCATCTTGGATCGCCTGTCATCTCACTATGGTCTGACTGACTTTACAGGCCAGTCTGTGCGATTCCTGATGGACAGCTCTACCGGTGCTGCGTGTAAGCTGGACCTGGCCACTTCCATCGCATTCTTGAACCGAGAACTTTGGCTGGCCCGTCAAGAGATATTCTTAGGTTCTCATTTGTCAGCAGCAGTCATCTGGAGGAAGGGTGCCATCCATCTCAGGTCCTTCCTCTATCTCGAATGGCATCGGCTAGGCCTAGCTACGTTTCGGAGACGTTACTCACCTTCTCAGCGTCTATGCAAGGTCATCGGATGGGACTCGAACAACATCTCGTACGTCTTCATTTCCCCCCTCGATATTGGTGACCTACCGGTGGGTGAACAGGCATCATATAGAGGCGTTTATTTAAGAGGTGCACCCCTTAGGGGCTGCTTGTGCTCTTAATGCATGTGCGTCCGGGCATCCTACCTGTCATCTTTGGATGCCCGCTGGAGCTACACCATACGCTTCAGCCTACTGAAGCATTAATTTGTTTCAGTTCCAACAGCATTTTCAAGCCACATCCTTTTGTTGTGTTCTCTAAGTGCTGTAGTGCGTTTGGATGTCCCTCTCCCTTGTGTCTCCTAAGGGAGGTCTACACCTTTGAACTTTGACTTTTTCCATCATCACAGTTTGCCGTCGGCGCATTCATGAAGGGGTTGCTTGCCCGAACGGGCCTACCCCCCCCCCCATCTTCTTACGTCGGGCTTCCCCGCTGTTTCAGTCCTGCAAAGGCTTTCCTCCACTGAATCGAGGATGCTTTGCAGGAACCGAAATGTTGCTGAGCAGATAGTAGATGCTGACCACGTCAGAGTCGGCCAGACTACTATCCACTTGGTTCAAGCAGACCCTGGGCATCTCACCATCCATATCCGGGGTGCATCGCCGCTGATGGCCGAAGCTTATTTGAAGCACTACATGTCCGACTACGGGGAGGTGCTGCGAGTATCCTATCCAGAACACTCCGACTACCCCCTGCAGAAGAATGGTGACATTCTGTTGAACATGCGTCTTCAAAAAGACATTCCTGACTCCCCTGTGCTGCACGGAGAACGTGTCTTCGTGGTTTACATGGGCCAGAGGCAGTGCTGCTGGTATTGCAAGAAGTCCTCCCACGTCCGGAAGGACTGTCCTTTCCTAAAGAAGTGCGCAAAATATCATCCAGTGCCCGGAGAAGCCACGTGCATCGCTAGCAGCTCCAATGCCACCGCCTCGAGGGATGTCGTCCCAGCAGTTCACCAATGATGACTTCACCAGTTAAGCTGCCAGTGCCCAGCATAGTGACCACGCCCTGTCCTTCGCCGAGGAGGTCCAAGGCGACACCGCCACCGTCACTTCGTCCTGGGACGCCTGGAAAGGAGATGCCACCTCCCGCTCTACCGTCTCATGTGGTCCGCGAAGCTATTCTTTCTCCTCCTTCGCCATGCGTCGACGTAATGTCGGAGGATTGTCACTCTGCCGAGGTCATCGCAGATGACTCTTTATGCTCCGGGTCAGTGTTTGCAGTGGAGGAGTTTCCATCTCTTCCTCCATCTGCGCATTTATCGATGTCGCAGCCTCTGCAAATCACCTGTGTATCTGTGCCTGCTAAAGTTTCATCATGTGCTGGGACCTCCAAGTCATCAGCGTCTGCTCAGCGAAAGTTGAAAGTTCCTTATGTTTTCTAAGTTGTTTTCTAACTTAGAAGATTGCAAACAAATGTTTTTTTAGACATGAGTTTTGGGCTTTGACAAGTGGGTATACCATTTGCTTCTCTTGACTTACAAGTTGATGTTGTAAGCATTTACCTTTTTAAAAAGGGCGCTGCTACTTAGATTATTTAACCTATAAAAACAATTTTCATTACTTTTGCACATTTGCAAATAACAATGTTTTCTGCAATTTTAATGTGTTGGCCACACAATTATTTTATTACTTTTCAACTGTCAGGCTGTTTAATATTCAGCTTTATACTGAATCAGCTTTGAATTGGTTTTAAAGTTTACCTTAAAGACTACATATGAGTAGTGGCTAGTTGACTTATTTTCATTATGCTCAGATTAAGAAGATTATTCTTATTTACATTTTTGATCCTATCCACACTTGATCCAGTGTGTGTTTAGTTATGCTATTTTTTCCACTTTGGAAACATGTGCTAATTTTGTTCATAACTCTAATTCATGTCTTCAATTTTCTATTGAGACAAGCAATTATTCTTATGGATTATATTATTTTATTAGTATTTTACATGATTCTTATCTAATTAGAATTTGGGAAGTTATTGGGCTTTGTTTTAGTTTACAGGCTGTAACTTAAACACTTCTTATTTTTTTACACATCATTAGTTGTGTAACTAAAACTTAATTTATTTGGAAAGTATAGTAATTTGTGATTCAGAAAGGTAGGCCAAGAATGAAATATCATGTACAGTTTGTAGAGGGGAACAATATTTTTCCTATAAACATGGAAAATGCATCCTTACGAGATAGGAATGGATGTGCGTTACCCGGGCGGCAATGGTAGGGTCCATGTAAATTAGGATCTAAACATGTAAATTGTTCGTGTTCTCTCCTTTAAAAGAGAGGAAACGAAACATGTAATTCCATTGTAATACATGTCCGACCAGTTGACAATCCCGATGACCTTGTAGCTAAAATTGTTACAGCGTGTGGAGAGGTCAGTGATTCTCCGGACATCTTTACCAGAGTTCGCGAGAATCTGGTCCGCAGACTAAACACCTGCATCGAGGCTCAGGGTCGGCATTTTGAACACCTACTGTAATGTCATTCCTACCTCGTACAAGTTGCATTATCTCTATATTAGGATACATTTCCGGACCCATGTTTATAGGAAAAATTTTGTTCCCCGCCGCTACAAACTGTACATGGCATTTCATTCTTGAAGTACCTTTCTGAATCGCCCTGTATATATATATTGTATTTAACTAAAATAATATTATTTCAAAGAAAACCTATTTAATTCTTATTTTATCTCATTGAATAAATTGCTTGACAATTATATTTTGTAGTCTGATTTCTTTCCTCTACATTTATCTGGCGTACTAAGTATTTCATTAAATTGCAGTAACTTTTATCTTAGTTTTTTTTTTAAATAACACAACGCATTGTACTATTGTAAATGATGTTTTTAAATTATAAAATCCACTATCGATCACAAGCCAATTTCTTAAATTTTAACTTTAAGTCACCTGAGTTGTGACATAATGTTTCTTTAGTAACTATCTTTAATATTTTCCTTTTGACCGAATGTGGTCTTAATTTATCATTTTCAAAAAAGTGACAGTTTCGGCGTCACACTCCCATGGCCAGTTGTACGTAGCCTGTTCCAGAGTCAGCTCACCTGACAGTCTGGTCATCCTTCAGCCAGAAGAAAAGACAAAGGCTATTGTTTACAAAGAGGTTCTTAATACATGAAGAAAAGGTATAAAAACAAATCCCGAAGCCTTCAGTTTCAAACTCCCATTTTAAGGATTTCCTAGAAATATATAGGTAAGAAAGGCTAAGTCATGAGCAGTACGAAGCCTGCAGGTAACATCTAGTAGGAAATAAAATGTAAGATAAGAAAATAAGATAAGCATATTCCTCCCCCTACTCAACTCAAAAAAAAAAACTACACGGGCGTCTCTTTTAATTATATAATTAAAAGAAAATAATTTACTGCCCAATTGAAAGTGGACACTTTCGACTTTAGACGTTTTGTCCAATATCTAGAAAAATACTTGACGAATTATCCTGAAACTTCAGGGTAGTAAAGAGCATGTACACTTCATATGTTTTCAGCGAAGGTTTTATCCAGCAAAAAATTGAACAAAAAAATAATGTTTAGCATCTCCCTGTAAAAAAATAATGCTTCAAATGCTAATTAGCTTTAGCATATGATTATGAGGCTTCTTTTACTTATTTGTGCTCATTTGTATGAGAATAGCACGTATATTTATGGAGATATAAAGATTTCTTTAAAAAATATCGAAATTTTTACGTAAGTTTTTTGTTTATAACATGCAGAGTTTTCAACCCAATACAAACCCATTTTCATGAAAAACTTGACAAACTACAGTGGAGACAACACCCTTCAATCAGATATAACAATATTAAATATTTGATGAAATATGAGCATGATCAAGCGATACCAAAATGTCTTTTGCATAATTCATTAGCCAAATGTACAGAGTTACTCTTATACTCGTAAAAAGCCCAAGCAAATATCGTGAAAATTCGGACAGATATCGTCGATAGAATAAGTTGAATTTCAGTTGCTTCCAAATTTTTATGGTTGGACCGGACGCCAGTGCCAACATCTTCTCCTTACGCTGGCATATTGACTTCATTGGAGAAGAAGTTGGACTTCATTGGAGAAGAAGTTGATTTCTATTCTGTTGTCTCTACTGTAGTTTGTCAAGTTTCCTGATAATAGCATTGCATTGGGTTGAAAACCCTGCATATTAAAAACAAAAAAACTTACGAGAATATTCCGATTTAAAAAAAAAATCATTTAAATCTCCATGAATTTACGTGCTATTTTCATACAAATGAACACATATAAGTAAAAGAAGCCTCAAAATCGTATGCTACAGCTACAACACATTTTAACAGGATGATCTCAAACTTTTTTTTTTTTTGTTGTTGAATTTGTTTCTGGTCCACTATTTGCCTCCGGGATAAAATCTACGCTGAAGCAGAAGGATAATTCGTCTAAGTATTTTTCTAGCTATTAGACAAGATGTCTAGAATCTCAAGTGTCCACTTTCATTTGAGCAGTCAGTGTATATGCATACATAATATAGCATATTTATGTCTGTCAGCGATAGATTTGAGATCGCCAGTTGAAATCCATGCATGTATGACGTATTTTTTTTTCGTTTTTATAACTTTTTAAGTTTTATCTTCACCTTATATCTTGTTATGTGATATTTTTCTGCATTCTTAAGTCTCTGTTTACGTTTTTTTTCCCAAAAATTTTGCTGTAAACCTATATATCAAGCTTCATCTATTATTAAAAAAAATTGTAGCTCTCTCCTCTTTTTGCGTGGCAACAATGAACTAACTATCTATGATCTGGTTCAACAATATTTCGTTAATTATTTACTTTGAATGGATGACAATACCAGAGTCAATAGAAGAAATGGTATTATAGCTCTCTTTCAAAACATTGTTATCGGCCTCGGTGGCTCAGTGGTTTGCGTGATCGCCTCTGATGCCCGAGTACGCGGGTTCGATCCTGGCCGAGGACGACGAGGATTTTTCAGGGGGAAATCCTGAGATCACGCACTTCCTTCGGAAGGGAAGTAAAGCCGTTGGTCCCGTGTAGTCGTTTGCCGGCTGCACGTTAAAGAACCCTTGCGAGGCAAAATTTGCGGCCCCTATAACGCCGTCCTGAAATGGCCATAGCAGTTGAAAAGGACGTTAATACCAAACAAACCAAACCAAACCAACCAATCAAAACATTGTTAATGTAGACTTTCGCGATGCTCTTTAGCGCTTCAAACTCGGAACCCGAGATTAGGTGTCTGCTATTATTCACGCTCAACAGCTGGCGCTAGTATGGTTAAAGTCTCTACATTATTAAAGATTCATAACATAGTGTAAGTTACGAGTTCAATACAATTTTTTTTTACTGACTCTGACAATACTAAAAAACAAATTGACCGTTTTGTTAAAATCAAATAAATAATCGTTGTTTAATGATAAAGGGGGAGGCCGTGGCCTGGTGAGCTTTCACTGAAATACAACTTCTAACAAGTTAAGCGACACCAGACACGGCTAGTTACTAGATGGGAGACCATCAGTGGCACACGATCCTCAACACCCCCTTCCCCCAGGCTGCTATAACCATCTTACAGCAGTCTTTAATCAAGATTCACCCAGGGACCCAACTCGTCATCCTCAGGCCATACAGGTCCTGGATGGACGTATTGGATTAAAATAATAATAATTATTTTTCCAAAAATTATAACATTCAGTTTTCATTTATTCTCAGTATTTGAATAAAACAACTTATTGGAGTAATAAAAATTATCCTGATAAGATTAACGTATATGTCTAACAGCTTTCTCAACTATTAAGAGCGAGGACAGTGATTGTGCATTATTCGCCATTTCCCATCGAAGGATGTTTTAAAGCCTTGATTTGTAGATAAATGCATTAAAAATTGAGTTTGATTTAACTTGGGCTTATAGTAATCAGGTGAGCAAATGAACTTTTCAAATATATCACTTGCACGAGCATGGTAAATCTCCTGTAGCTTCATCTGATAAGCAAGATTTGTTAAGAAAATCAAAGATCATTCTCCTTCTTAAACGTATGCTAAGAATTCGTTAATTTTCATTCTCTTCACGTTAAGATCTGTCGCGGGCAAAGCTTGTTCGGCAAGACGGAGAAAACCAGTTTTAAACTTCGCGGGGCCTTATGCAAAATGGAACCATGATATCCCTGTTACGTTATTTGACTACTAAGACATTTATTTTTAATTAAAATTTATATCCAGTGTGAAATTATACATATGCATTTGTGTTGAATTAGCCGGCTTGGTGGCCGAGATCAATGAAGCGCAGGTCTTAATGTTTTCGAAACCAGCAAGTTACGGGTTGAAATCCCGTTAGGGGCATGGGTGTTTGTGTTTGTCCTCTGCTACCAACCCCCTGTTGTTGATGTGCTACTGTTGGTAAATTGAAATATGGAAATCTATTAGACTCAACACAATTTTTATTAAAAATAATGCTAAGACGACAGACATTCTTGAGACACAGAGGATGGCAAGCATTTTTTGTTTCAATTTGCTATCAAACAACCGTTTATAATAAATTTCGACGAAATAATACTCTTTTGTGGTTATGTTTATAGTCCTATATATGTTGAAGAGAGAGAAAAAACACTATATGAAAATGAAGAATTGCAGTTTGTTTTTTTTTGTTGTTGTTTTTTATTTTATTACAGTAAAACAAAAACTGAACGGACATGATTTTATTTATCATGTAGAGATTTCAAATTTATCTAATTATATAAAGTACTTTGTATGCATATAATCGATTTTTTTTAAATATAAAAAATTTTAAGGGTCCCGCGCGGGGCCTTGTACAGAGTTCGCACATTCACGAAACCATACCTGATGTTGATGACGCGCGAGTTGGTCATCTTTGCTCCATCTTTATCTGAAGGCATTTTCCTAACAATTTGGGTTCATTTTATGTAAAATTTCAATGATAAAATGATACAAATGACACTTCTATTGTGCATCCAGTTTCTGCATTTCGTTGCTGCATTAATAACTAAAAGTCAATTATATATTTATGTTCTAATTCAAGGTAATCGAGTGATTAAAATGTGACTTGCGCTGCCTTTTCTATGCTTTCGTGCAAATATGTCGTCTTTAATAAGGAAATCATTTCGCAGAAATCGGAGACCTTAAGAAATTAGTAATAAGGTAATTCGTAAGTCCGGATGCTAAGTTCATTAGCGATTATTTTGAGTTAAATATTTAAAATTCTCGGAAATAAAAATTTCAAAGAAATTGGATTTGCACGTGCTTTTCATTTCTCTTCTTATTACTCATAATTTATTCTTTGTCAATTTTTTTTGTTTCCATTTTTGTTAAAATCTTTTTTAAAATAATGAACTAGAGGCCACTGCTTTTGTTTTTTAACTTAGATCAATATATAATTCAGTTAAGAATGTTAATATTTGTTTTACATTCAATAGTTCTTTGTAATCATCAAAAATTTTAATTTTTTACCGTTTTGATCACAGGACACATTTTTGAATGAAGATACACACTAATATCTGAATTAGGATAAAATAATCATCGAGGTAGAAGGGACTATAATTACTGAGAGAATATTCTGTCCTCAAAAAGTTTCTGCGAATTGGAAAAAAGGAATGCAATTTAGAAAATAAAATGCAAAAGATTGTGACAAGGGTTATGTGGGTCAGTCGGACAGATTATTTAAAACCAGACTAAGCGAGCATGAGCTGAGTAATTGTTTTAATGCTCTTAGTTATATTATCATAAACCATTTTTAACTGCAGTGTATCGCCTTTTATAAAAATATCATTATTGCTAGTTTTTTGACGGATCCTCTTATTTTTTAAATTTATTTTGATGAAAATTTCTTTTTGTAAATGTTATTTTTGAACAGAGCAGAAATTACCATAAATCCTATTGGCATTGATATAGTAATTTCAATACAGTATGAATTTAAGGCAATTAAGAGGAGAGTCCAAACTGCGAGAATTTTTTTAATGTTTAGAGAAAATACTTGAAAATTTTTCAGTTAAGCCCTGAACACCGTGAGCTTTTGAATATCCGTAATTGCGAACTTGATTAATCCCGAGCATCCTTTTCGGACCTAATGAAGGGTTTGGTTCTTTTCGTCTCTAGTAGCGTAAGTAATTTAATTTTAGCAAATTTTATCTGTAACCAAGATTAATGAGATCAGCGGAAGCACATCCGTAAATAATACAATTAAAACCAAAGCAAGTCTCTCTCTCTCTCTCTCTCTCTCTCTGATCAATCAATTCTTTTTCTTTTGCTTTACGAACCCTGATTAGAAAATTTTCGATAAAGAATCGTTTCGTTTTTGCTTATTTCTTAGTTTTGTTTTTGTTATTTTTTCCCGCAAATCGAACTTAATTTCTACTTTATTATTTCCATATGGCAATATGCAAAAATTAAAAAAAGATAAAACAAAAAACCTCAAATCAATTCCAATTTTTAACAAGACCCATGAATAGAATTTATAATCAAAGAAGTATACGTTCGACTTAAGAAGTAATCGATATTCTTATCCCTCCAACCGATTTTTATGTAGAAGTGTTTGCTTTAATCCTGTTGAAACAGGGAGGGGTAATGCTACAGAGTAGAACTTAAGGAAACTTTTACATTTTCTTGCATCCGCTAGTTTGTTACTACATTATATGGTTGTATATCAAGATCATTGCTGGGTGTTTCTTTTAATAATACCTTTATTGGACTTTTGAGATTTGTTTTTGATCCTGTTTTTATCTGAGGTTTTCATTCTTAATCTGAAATATCGATAATTCAGAGGATCATTTTTTTGTTTACTATGAATATTATATGCTATAAATAATATAAAGTATCACAAGACTGAAAATCAACGGATTCTCCAGCGATTTTGGCACACCTTCTTAATTCTTACGGATTAAGCATCAGTGATTGACGATCGTACAAGCGTCATTAACACGTATTGCAAATAAAAAAAATAAAAATAAAAAAAGGCTTTGGCAAGTTAGAGCTGTTGTACAACATCCTTTTTTAGGTTTGTTCTTAATTAGGCAGCGGTCCAAATTTGGTGACAGTTGTGTTTATGAGGTGTCAGTACCAGCTCTTTCGCCACCAAATTCTCATTGCAATCTCTGAACGCTGGATTTCACTTTTGCGTGCGAAAATTTAGACCTCAGACCAGCATTTTAAACAGGCAGCAGTCTTACCTAAAAAGAAAGAAAAGAATTAATAATTTTAATTTCTTGAATTAAGAGTTGGATTTCCAGGTATCTTTACAAAAAAGACGGATAATAAAAAATGATGATAATTTAAAAACCTTGTCTTAAACATCATCTTGTCTATTCTGAAGTTTTAAGATGGTGAGCTTTCAGGGACATGGGAAAATCTTGAGATTTTATGTGAGAAGCACTATTTTAGCTGAAATTAGTTTTAATTCTTAAAAGTATAAGATTAGAGAAATTGATTCAAGTTTGTGTATTGCCTGTGAATTGGCGAAACTAAGTGAAGGTTTCTTTATCTGCATAGGTTCATGTTTTTTCCTCATCAGGAAGGACAAGATATCTAAGAGACGAAGTGCAACTCTGAATTAAGACTTTATGCCGATTATTACGGATCTCTATGCATTTGTGCCATAATAGAGGAAATATTAAACAAATATCGTTATTGCGTGAAAAATAAAGCATTGAAATCTTTGATTATACGCCCATCTTAGTTCCGAAGATGATTCAAAAACTATGTTACACCTGTCGCCAGCTTATGGTAGAATTTAGTCTTTGTATGGCGCATACACGAATGAAGTTCATATCCAGGTTTTAACAAACTTCGAGAGGTGTTTAGGAATATAAGGGTTGGGATTTCGACATTTGCATGAGACTTTATGTTCATTTTGACCCACAGAATAGCGATAGGTACTTTTGATTCATCATTTCAGAATCACCCTGTATATCGTAACGATATCCAACGGTTACATGGCCCTAGGGCGAAGGAAGTGCATATCCAGCAGAAAAAGTGTAATCCAGCAACATTACTAAATAGACTGTTTAGTAATGTGCTCGAATGGAACAGGAAATTGGGATTAAGGTTATCCTATTCTCAGACATCCCTATCAAGTCATCCGATGCCTCTTCAATAGATTTTTGTGGATTCAGTCTCCTTAAAAGAGTTCTCCATGTAAAACATCGAGAAACTTTGTGGATTGTGAGAAGCCTGTCAAGAGGAGTGGAACAGTATTGACATCGCTGTTCTCCGTAGAAGCATCTTATACTGGAAACTATGATGTTTAGAGATTGATAGAAAAAAGGCCATCACATGGAGCACAGTAGGTGTTGGAAAAATGGGTTCCAATAGAACTACAGTAAATCTATTCTCGTCACCATAAACATGAAACAACCTTTCGCAGATAACTAGATAAAAAATAATGCAAGTAATATACGTTCTATTGTTATATGATAAAAACAATAAAAATTTCGTTATTTTTGAAGCAACCTCGTAGAATAAATACATATTCGGAGTCTTAAGTCGCTCATTTTCTTTAAAAATTTGGTTTCAAAGTCAACGATTCGCGAGGATTTTGATAGAATTAAATTTGGCTTCATAAGTTCTAGTGGAAAACCATTAATATACCTCAACGTGGGCACTGCCTTTTTCGAAACAAGCGAGCCATCGTTTCAAGCTTTCTTGGATGACATTAAAAAATATTTCGGGAGTAACAGAAGCGTAAGCTTTTCTGATCCCTTCTTCTTGGGTGGGAGGATCTTACGGTCCGGTGGCATAGCCCCACAAAAAGAAGATCCGATGAGCGAGCAGCTCATTCGACGGAACCACGGCAACCAATCCTCCGATTTTGAATAATGAGCAAGGAGAAGTCTTGCTGAAAAATGACTTCTTTCAAGTTCGGCACAGCTGGCGGTATCCCTGAAGCAATAAATATCTTGACTCTGAGCTAATACCTCACAGATTATTTTGATATTCTCTTCATTCCGCCCACTCAGGGATCTTCCATATACAAGATGAAGTTTGTTCTTTACGGATCTGATCATCTGAAACTTTCGATAGGGATGGTATTTCTCTCGTTGTCCGTGGATCGCCCTTAATTGTCGCTGTAGTTTTAACATGGATTGACAATACTTCTTGCCATGCAGCAATTTTATAACTCTCCTCTAGATTCAGAATGGTAATAGGGAAAATAACCCTGCGCAGAGTTTCAAATATACTGTAGATTCAAAGAATTTTCAAGCTCTTAATAGGATTTTACTACATGATGAAGATCGTTGGTCGATTACCTGCAAAACGATAGATTTTTGAAACTCCTTGTATAATCATGTGAGAGTCTTTCCTAATTTAATTTTTTGAAAACCCTTTGAATTAGGTGTACAAGGACTGATCAAGAAAGACAGACTGTTTTTATTTCACAGATGTTTATTACTCTACTTCAATGTTTACATGATATTTTCTAAAGTAGTACCCTTCTACTTGAATGTACTTCTTAAAGCATTTCTGCCAGTCCTCGAACACATGATGCAGACCATTCTTTTTCAGGTCTTTAAGAATCGCCTCATATTACTTGAGTACTGCTTCAGAGTTCTAAAATCGAATGTCCCGGAACTTTGACTTTAGTGACGTGAATAAACAAAAAGCCACAGGGAGCGAGATCAGTGCTATAAGGCGTATGTGACACGCAAGTTATATTGAATTTAACCAAAAATTGCATGACTAGATTCGCGACTTGAGGTCGTGTGTTGTCATGATGAAGTCGTGATCGTTTCTTTGCAATATGTTACGCAGGAAACGTATCCTTCTTTGAAGTCCTGAAACACCTAAACACTGCTGCACGAGTAGTCTATCTTCAGAGCTGCTCCTCTTTCATCTCCTCCATTTTGTGGTATGCGAAATACAATAAAGAGCATTGCTTTTAACCGAATGGTGCGACAATGCTTGTGGATATTATACATACAAACTCCGTTATTTTCAAATATTCAAGGTACAGACATGTAACTTCCGCCAGAATTCTATTTTGAGGTACGAGTTCAAATACCATCTTGGATATTTTTGTTTTTCTCTCCGTAATTTTTTAACATGCATGTGAATGTGTAATTCATTTACTTATTATATTTCCGATTTTCCAATTTGCTGAAAGCGATAAAAATCTATATTATAAAGCTGCGTTCACAGTGAGTAAGGTGTGTCGAGCAGCGAGTCCTGGACAAGGAGAGGAAATTGTATAGGGGTGATCGAAGTCTGAATAGGTTATACTTCAATCTGATTTATACTCGACTCGCTGCTCTTATACTGAACGCACCCTAATTATTTCCAATCTTGTGATTATCGAACGTTCATCATAGATCTTCTCCTGTTACTGTGGTTCTTCCTGTGTTTTTGTGTAACATTCCTCCACAAGACCTTTTTCATCTGTGTTTTGTCTACATGAGCTCCACAAGACCTTCGTTTCATTAGTGTTTTGTCCACATCAACTTTCTATTTCTCCACATCGGGTGACCTTTATTCAAGTGTTTTTATTATTATTTTTATTTTTATTTATTCTAATTAAATTGGAGTTCATATTTTTTAATTAATTATCATTATTACAAAGCCTACAGTAAACGTGTACATTTTATTTCATACAACCAATACAACCAACCGAGAGTACATACATTAAGTTATTTTTCGATATATTCTCCATATCGGTTTAGGCACTTGTCGGTTCGTGGGATGAGTTTGAATATTGCCTCCTGGTAAAAATACTGTCCTTGCGTGTTCAGCCACGTTGTCGCGAAGTGTTTCATACAGCCCAGAAGACTATCATACTGTTGAAGCAGTTTCGCTGGGACATCATCGAACACCCTCCCTACAGCCCCGACTTCGCTCCAAGTGACTGTTACCTCTATCCTCACTTGAAGGAGCACCTAAGAGACCGACGATTCGCTTCAGACGAGGAGGTGAAACACTTCGTGACAACGTGGCTGAATGCAAGGACAGGATTTTTTTTGCCAGAAGGGAATATTCAAACTCATCCCATGAACCGACAAGTGCCTAAAACGATATGGAGACTATGTCAAAAAATAACCTAATGTATGTATTATCAGTTGGCTGTATTGGTTGTATGAAATAAAATATATACGTTTCACTGCAGGCTTTGTAACCTTACTTTTTGATCACCCCTCGTATAAAGTGTAAGCAACTATAATAAAGTTTATGAATTTTTTCCTCGGAAATTTTTTAGAAGTGCGTCGAATGGCTTTGCACGGGTGTTTAATTCGATGAAAGCTATTCGTGGAATATTTTTCTATCAAAATCGGTGAGTCTGAGTACGTGGAGTCTCCTTGTTAGTCTATCTGAAAGTCCCCTTTAAGACTGACGGAAAATTTTCCTCGAAATAAAATATATTGATAAATAAGTGGTTTTCAACGATCCGAAATTCTAACGAAATGAAGATTTGGCAAGTACAGGTTAAAATGGAAACGCTGATTAAACGTCAATTTTGACATCCAGTCTGTAGACGAAGAAAGTGAAGATAACCATGTCTGTCAAATAACTGATAATGAAATGTCAAGATTTACTCGTGTGACGAGTACTTTGAAAGACAGACGAAATCTATTTCTAAAAGAAAATCCACTAAAGAGTTATTTTCTAAGTCTGTGGAAGAAGGGAAAACTTGACAAATGATGTAATTCAATATTCGATAACCTTTTTGGATCACATGGTATGGGAGGTTAGCCAAGAGCCATTTATTATTTTGCTTTTGGAGGGCCCTTACAGAGACGAAACTAAACGTATATTGGAAAATTCAGGTATTGATTCTGGCGTTGCTTTCCATGAATCCGTGGAACATGTTGTTGGATCAAACAGTCGGTTATCGTTAACAAAATAAAATTATTATACATATGCTTTTCCAGTCGATTAAATTGAAGTTTAATCTGAAGTTTCACTTTGCGGCGAATTAAAACGATATAAACAACAATCGTTTCTTGTGAAAAATATAGTTAAATTTTTGAGGGAAAAACAAGAAAGTGACTAATATATTTTTTTCATAGGGAGTCATATAAATTTTTTTAATTTAAAAAAGCAGGGAAGTCAACTTAACAGAATGTGGATGTTTTAATAAGAACCGCCTGATTCAATCCTTTTCTATTCAAATCTTCTGGCAGGCGCGATTTTCTTTTTTAGAACGTCTAAGATTCCAGCGAAAGCCCTTTCGGTGGTTCGCCCATTTCACTTAAAAGTCTCCTATTCTCTTCACACCAATTTCTCATTTTTACGAAGAAAATGCGCCTTGCAAAAATAATAAAACCTTTTTCAAATTGGAAAGCGCTTTTTTGTGGAAGAGTGGGGAGGGGGGGGGGATTTTGTTTTTGTTCTTTATTTTTCAACGTGAGCCTCACTTTATTGGCGTGCTCTTGCCGGCTCGCTCGCTCGCTCGTTCTCCCTCGTACCTTCACCTAACCGTGAATGAACAATTGATGAAGAGAAATAAGGTACCAAAAGAAGATTGAAGAGCGTCCATTTGGCCGGCTGCCAGAAGGGACCAGATTTAGCTCGCGCCGACACCCGCGTGCGTCTCCGATTTAGCTGGAACCGTCGTCCTGTTCGATCGCTTGCTTTTCTCCTGAAGACCGAAATATCTCCTCGGCGCCCGAAATAGAAAGACGGAGAATTCCCGCTCTTTCTCGGAATGGAGACCGTTTTCTGACGCCCTACAAGGAAGATAAACACAACGTCAGCTCCCGACCCCTCCCTGCCTCACCACTTTTGATTGATTAACGCCTCAGCTGCTACTTCAAATGCACTAATCCTTCCCCCCAAAAAATGTTTCTAGTAAATTAAAAATAGGAGAAAAAGACCCATTGCGTATATTAAAAATGTAGCCAACCTCTTCCCTCCTAATAGTTGGGACACCGTTTGCGTAATGTTGTCTCTCTTTCTCTCCCTCTCTCTTGAGGGCTAAGTCAAACAATTCCCGCGATTGTTTTTCGCCCTTAAGGAGAAATAAGAAGCTATTTACACTGAGGTTTTCTTGTAATCTATATTTATATACGATCAACACGTCTGCAGGGAAAACTATTTTTCAGAAAGCTTACCTGGAAGACACAGAAAAGGGGACAAACAATGTATACAAGATGTAACTCTAAAATTTACCATTACATGGCGTTGTATTTTTTAAGAATTAGAGGAAAAAATTAAGAGTTTGGTTGCCTAAAAGTTTTAAGATATAAAATTTGAACAAACTGCAGAAGAGTGCTTGTACTGCTATTATCACTTTGAAGGAAGCTTCATCAATGTAAACTTCAGAAATAAAGACTGGATTCCCTATCCTGTCAACGGATCGTGCAGGTGCAATATGGCATTGTTACCTCATAAACCATTTTAAATGCTTTTCTCATTGCGTACGCGAAAGAGCGTCAGCAATCTTATTGCGTTTTGTGAGAGCTTCTTACATTATCAAGAGCGTTCATAGCTAACAACACAACTCAGAAGTAATGCCTTACATGTTTTGTTTTTCTCGGCCAATAATAAAGATAGGAAAGTACAATTTTGCCTGCTGCAAATTTGAAGTCCCCCGCGTTTATATGCGAAATTGCATGCATTCCAATAGATAGCGCAGTTGTTGTAATCTGTTGAAATGAGAGTCTGCGAATGACTGGCGTTACATATAGCGAACTGTAATTGAATTCTTGGTCGCAGAGAAAGAAACTGCGGCGAACATTCACATTTGTTGGTCTATACGCAAAAACAGTAGTCGATAGGAGCACTAATTAGGGAGTTAAAACTTCAGGAAGTAAGACAAAACTTTACATGTTCAACCGCTTTCTGGGTGTTGATGCGTTTCTGGCATAATGCCGTACAAGTTTATGGGAATTATATTGAAAATTTTTTTTATATATTTTGAATAAATACTTAACAATGGAAAAAGAATTTGGGAGAGGGGGAGGGTATTATTTTTTGCGCAACTCTCACATTTTCTTCAAATCAAAACGGCATCGAATGATGGCGAAAGCATCATTGCATGTTTATAAGAAAAGGAGATTAAATGAAAAATATGGGACCCTTTCTCATCAGGTTTTCTTAATCTTAGAAATAACCCAATTTAATTTTCCCGCGTTATCTTTGTTTAGGAGCATGCGAGCTGTCAAAGATAAGCCTTCATTCTCGTGTATTCTCCTGGGCTGCGTAAACGCTCCTTTATCTCTCCAGCTTCGAGTGTTGCGTAGTTTCAATGATGTCTACGTAACTGCGCCAAGGCTAAATGGGGGTGTTGATTGAGCTTGCACGGCTTAAGGCCATCGAAAATGGATTGTAAGGAAGAGGAGGGTCTCTTAATGTGCCGATTCTAGTGATTATTATAACTATTAATAATAAACAGAACTTGAACGTTGCAGTAATCAATTTAATTGGACACGCTTCGGTTGTTTTTCAATCCATTGAATTTCAGTGCAACATTGCAATTTGGAAATATAGGACAAGTGAAATCCTCTCAGAAATAAAGTCGTATTTTTTCCTATTTATTTTTGAATGCTTAATGAGGGTGCAAGTGACTGAGAGTTCGCGTGCCCTAAATTTTGCGTGCCATAATTACAAACCAGAGCTATTTAAATTTTAAATCAATGGATCTTCTTGGAATTTGGGAGTTTTAAGTTCTTTGCAATTTTGTAAGAAGATTTTTCAGTCTTATTTTCAGCTTGCGAAATGCTGAGCAGTACGTTAATTATATTTCAGTTTATCATGAATTTATATTAGTTACACTGTACTAGCATAATTTTATGGACAAATGTCTAAATATATATTTTATCTATGTCAAGATATAAATCATTGTCAAAAAATTTATTGATGAGTTTTTTTTTTTGTTTGTAAAATGCTAATAATTCTATCTTCGTAAAAAAAATTTTTTTTTATGTTTTATGATCTTCGGGATTTTCGAGACTCAAACTAGTGGTTAACTATGTTTTTAAGTAGATTCCACTCCCATCATCCCTCCCTTTCTAGTCCTATGAATATCGATTAGCTGGACTTCAGTCTAGTCAAGATATAGTCGCCATCTATTGGAAGAATTGAATCTGTACAATGATAAATGAAAACAAGTAAAACGCTCATGGAATTCTTGCTCTCTTCCGTTGTTTATTTTAAATATTTTTATTTAGCATTTCTATATAAAAAAGACTGGTAAATTTCCAGCTATCATCTTAAAGTAGTTAAGTCGAATGTCTTTCAGCCTTTTTAACATGGAAAGCTGGTCATGATCCTCTTTAAAATAAACTTCGTCTAATCAGCTACTTCCAAGACACGCCGCTTGTCACTTAAAAATAGTTCAAGTTTTATTTTTTTCCTTTTCATACATTACGGTAAATTAAAAAAGAGTTAACTAAAGGGTATTACGTCATATAACGAGAATAAGTCTCATAAATTCTCTCTCTCCCTCTTCCTTTTCACTCTCTTCTCTTTACGTTCATAAATTAATGACGCCAATTTCCTTTTCCCACTTTTGCATCGCCTTCATCTTTCCATCTTCTCGTTTCATATAAATATTCGTCGGCCCTTTTTATCTATCTGTCTCAGCCTCAATCTCCATCTCTTCCCTGAAACATTTCGCCATTTGACTCCCACTCCCGAATTCCCCTTTGTTAATGGACCTCGGCTTAGCCATGAAGGTCTTTTTTATTTAAATTTTATTTTTTAAAAAAGACGTTTCAAGAAGAAGATTATTCATTGGGACGAAAAATAAACTGAATATAAACAGAGATCCTTTTAGACATTTCATTTTATGAGGAATTGGTTTAAAAATATTTTTGATGTTAACTTGGAGTGTAACTATTATTTTAAGTATTTATTTTAATAAGTTTAGTTTAGCAAGAGTAGGTTCTAATGAAAAGTTTTATACATTAACTTTTGACAAGGATGTTTGCTTTGATCTTCGATTTCGTTTCTTCTCGTATATTATTAAAAAGAAACCTTTCACACGCGGAAACAGAAAGTTTTCAAGTAAAAACGCACTTATTCTGGCTTCTTTCCAAAAGCTATGAAAATAAAATAAAAATTATAAAGTGAAAGAACAGCTTTTACTTTATTTTTTTCCTTCTTCACCTTGAGATTATGTTTGGTTTCAGTGGGTTTTTTTTTCCCCTGTTCCTTTTTTTTTTCTAAGTGACAGCTGCACAACATTGCTCTCCGTCTGTCCAGGAAAGCGCAACCCAGTCAGCGGCCGCGGGAAAATGATTCTATGGCTTTCTTTTAGGGCATTTTGGCACATAATGGAAAGATATTAAAGCAGACAAAAAAGGATAAACGATTTAAGGATCGTGGAAAGTAATAAATTAAAAATAACAAAGGACATTAGCGTAATTTATTATAAGAAATACTGTAATGAAAATTATTCTACGAATCGTCTCTATATTTATTCAACGAATAACCATTTGCGAAACCTTACACATAAACGCTAATAAGAGAAGCCTAACTTAGAAAATTTATCTTCATTTGACTTGCTTTTAAAACATACTTAAATTCTAAAACATATGTTGTGAAAGAAAGTAATATAATATCAGTAGTATCAGTAATATCAGTTGATATAAGTAGTATTAATATCAAAGAAAGTAATCAGACGTTGATTCACGTGTATGTGAACGAAATTGGAATGCGCGTGTTTCACGCGATTTTTGTCGCGAGTCCATGTTATTATTGTCACGTGAAGCCATTCCCGAGAGAAACAAAATCCTTATTAAGTTTTAGACTTGGAAGAAACAACGCCATCTCAAATATCCCCGTTTAGGAAAGGGTATACAGAGTGATTCACGGTGAGAGTAACAAGGTTCGGCATTTTGTTGGTGAGGTCAGGTTGAGTAAAAAATTGGTCGTATTCCAATTAGGTACAGAATTACAACGGAGCAAAGTTTCTTAGTGTAGTAGCAAACGAGTAAACAAAGCACGTGTTATGAACTTATAATTAATATTTAATTGAAAAGCATAAGAGTATACTAATTATATAAGAGTAAGAGTTGAATTCTGTATAATTATTTTAAAAAATGATAACTCCATTTTGATTCAAAAAAAAATAGAAATAAAATAAATATTAAAAGCAGTTAAAAAAGTCACCCGATGTGGAGAAATACAAATATTGAATTAGACGAAACACAGATGAAACGAAGGTCTTGTGGAGCTGATGTAGACGAAACACAGATGAAAAGAAGGTCTTGGGAAAAAATATTACAGGAAAACATAAAAGAAACACAGTAAATAGGAGAAGAAAATCTGTAATATTTCTTCACAAGACCTTCTCAAAATAATTATATATAAGAGTATACGATTTAGTATAGCAAATGATCAAAATGTGCCCTTTGAGCCTGAATACAAGGACGGCACCTACGAATCATCGAATCATAAACACAAATTATGGCATAGTTATTAGGAATTTAATTGCCTGGATCAATTATCCGTTTGAGTCACTGTTCAGGCGGTATGATGTTACGAGTATTGATGTCAAACGAGTGATTGTTAGTTGTTTTTGGCTCTGTGTGCTGGTGCATTATCCTGCTGGAAGGAGCCATCTGCAAGCGGATAAACTGTGAGCATGAAGGGGTGAACTGCAACAATGTTTATGTATGCTTTGGCGTTCAAACGGCCGTCTACAGATATTATAGGACCCAATGCATGCCAAGAAAGCATTCCCCACACCATTACTCCACCTTACAAAGTCCGCACCAATTATGAGTTTTCGCCGTATTCTAGGCCTTCAATATGATGCAGCAGGAACATAGATTCGTCTGACCAGCCAAACTTTTTCCAATCCTCAATGGTCCAACCCACAGGCGGGCGCGCTTTCTTTTTCTTCTTTGACAGCATTGGTGCCCGAGATGGCTTTGGTTACCCATTCGAGCCAAGATGCGACTAGTTGTCCGTTCTGATATTGTTTTCTAGCTACCGGGGTTGTAATGAGTAGTAATTTGTGCGATTGTTGCCTTTCTGTTTTCGCGCACAAATCTTGAGATTCCCGTCTGGCTCTTTCATCAACAAGGAGTTTCCGTCCACAGGAATCACGATGGCTACAGGATTTTTGTTCTTTGGCTCACTCTTGATAAACCCTTTAAACTGTGGCGCGCGAAAAGTTCAAGAGAGTCGTTTTGCACCTACCACCATGCCACGTTGGAAGTCAGTCAGATTACTGATTTTCTCCATTTTTGCTATGATTTCATGCTTAACTAACAGGAGAAAAGTTGCTTCAGGAAATTTATGCCGTAATTTGTGATCACGTGACACGCAAGTCACTCAATTTGTATCTTTTGCGAGGTGTACCTAATAATGTGGCAGCTCAGTGTAAAGCACAACAGATGGTGGCGCATGGAGTTTCAGTAGCAATACAAATAATTCCAATTTCTTTCACAAAAACGTGAATCACCTCTCTGTATACGAAGCTTTTACTGCATTTATTTTCAGGTGACGTTTGAACAACCAGTCCATCTACTATATGAAGACAGTGATGAATTATATAAATACTTTTAATAAAAAAATGAAATAAATTTTAAGAATCGTACGAATTATCAAAAAAGACTGAGTCTTGATCATTCATAATGCATTATATGGTAACCGCATTATGAGAGACTTAGAATTAGTAAATTAGATTAATTGGGGCCGCGTTATATGGAAACCGTGTTAGGTAGGCAGTTTTGCAATTCAATTGGATAAACAAAATCATGCCAACACGCGACCGTCTATAATATCGTCAAGTTGTTGTGCCATCTGTTGTAATCTTGCATGGTTTCTGAATTGACAGAAGATTTCCTTGAAAACTGAAATTGGAAAATTGCATGAAAAAACAGGGGCATTCTCCATTATTTTGACCATAAAAGTGTAATAGAAAAATTCATGCTATAGGGAGACCGCTTAAAATTAATCGCAATTTTTGTTCCGCGTTATATGGAAACCGGTCTGTGAGAATATCGCATTATAAGAGGCATAACATAACCGTGCTGTGAGAATATCGTATTAAAATAGCATAACATTAGAGCTTATTATAAGTCGTGTAACGTGACTGCTTTAAATCTGTAGTTACTTCGTATAATAATTGAAACAATATGAAGATTAAAAATAAACCGAAAACTTCTGCTGATCTTTCTAAACGTGCAAGCGAAAAGTGCGCATGCGGTTGATTTTCACTTGAACGGAAATCCGGCGCGACCGAGGTTTTCCACCGAAGACGCTTTTAACCTTTGAACGACCAGTTTGACAGCCACGGCCTCGCCTTTCGTGACAGACATTTGACAAAAGAGCGAGAAATTGTCCGGATTCTTGAGACGAGACGCGTCTGTCAGTTGTCGGAATGTGTCGCCAGGGTTCGTTTCGACCCCAATCGATTGGACGGAAAGAACATGAGTGGTTGGGCATGCTAACGAGACCTGACATGAGCGTCGTCGCGTTCACCCTTTTTGAAACGTCGGCGTAAACAGCAGGGGCTAACCCCCCACATCCTACCTTAATCCACCCTCGTGTTTATGGCCCTATGCCAAGAGCGGGAAAGGCGGGAGAGAAAAAAAAGCAAACGAAGACGAAGGAGACGAGAAGAAAATTTAATCGGCTAGTGCTCTAAGAAGGGAGCAAAAAAGAAAAAAAAAAAGAAAAGAAACGAGGCTCGTTGCAAACAAAAACCAAGAAAAAAAATGCAAGTGCACCTGGCCAAGAATCGAACAAAATGTAAATTAATTCGTGTCATTTAAATACGACGTTGATAATATAAACGCCTTTAATTTAATAATAGTTATTTATTAAGTCTACGGTTGTAAATTTAAAAATCGTTAAAATTATGGAAAAATTAAACCAAATTGTTGCTGTCAAAAATGGTTATAAAGGCTACGCCATTGTAAAGAACAGGTTTAATCTGACACCCTGAGACCTCCACATTATTAAAGAGGTCTTGATATGAACAATACGTAAGACTGAACAATTACGAGGGCGTTTTGAAAAATTTTGCCTCCTATACGATGGCTTCAGCAGTTTGCGAGATACGAATATGAAACTGTTATGAGACGAAAGCCTGATTCATTGAGTATAACGAAACCTAGCAGTGTCCATTTACAACGTCACGCATACTCATAATAGTTAAGAAAATGGCGTCGTACTTAGACGTTCGGTTGAAACAACATGTAGTGACTGAATTCCTTAGCGCGGAGGATTGTCTACGGGTGGATGTGAGTACTATCAGAAGGTGGGCAAGGAGTGCGAAAGCCATCAATCCAGGAACAACAAGCCTGCATGGCTATTCTAGTAGTGAACGATCTGCAACATCTGAAGGGTCACCGTTACACCAGTGATGAGGAGATGAAAGCAGCAGTGCCTCACTTGTGCCAGCAGTAGACGCCCGATCTCTTCTTCGCCGTGTATGGAATGAAAAAACGTGTCCAACGTTGGCGCAAGTGTATCGATAAGGATGGTGACTACGTTGAAAAATAAATCGCTGTCTGGTAGAGGACATTCCAAGCTTTATCATACGCATAGCTCAGATAGGTACAGTGGGGTGGAAAAGTAAGTAGACAGACGTCACATCAACTTAGAGTTGCTATAATTTTGAAACAAAAAAAACAACATAGTAATCAGATTTTAATCTTACGAGGGGCGATTGATAAATAAGGTCTCCATGGCTGTAACTTTTTTATTTGTTAACCGATTTTCAAAATTCTTTTTGTATCTTATACTCACATTTGTCCTCTATGTAATGCACTATTCACTTTTCGACATAGTCCCCATTCCTTTCCAAGCATTGCGCCAACGCGTGACTAGTTGGGTGAACCCGTCGGAGAGGAATTCGGGAGTTGTTGTCGACACCAGGATTGAATGGCAGCGTTTACCTCGCCGTCAGAACCAACTCATGTCCCTCTTTGGGGCTCTTTCTTCTTTGGGAAGCGGTGAAAGTGGCAATGTGCAAAGTCTTTCATTTTTGAACTGTAGGCGCTGCAACGTCTCTGGTGTGTGGTGACTCGTATGCGGGCGGACGGGTATCAGGTCAGTTCGTCGAGGGTCAATTCGTCGAGCGTCAGTTCGTCGGCGTCAATTCGTCGAGCGTCATTTCGTTGAGAGTGTCAGTTATCGTACTCCAGAAGAGGGTCCAAAGCTGCCATTCAATCCTGGTGTCGATAACAACCCCGGAATTCCTATCCGACGGGTTCACCCAACTAGTCACGCGTTGGCGCAATGCGTAGAAAGGGATGGGGACTATGTCGAAAAGTGAATAGTGCATTACATAGAGGACAAATGTGAGTATAAGATACAAAAAGAATTTTGAAAATCGGTTAACAAATAAAAAAGTTACAGCCATGGAGACCTTATTTATCAATCGCCCCTCGTACAAAGGACAACCATTACACTTTATTCAGTCCAATTTTCGGGTATCTGCTCCTTCTACAAACAATAAACAACAATAATATCCAAAACCTACTAAATATGGATGGGCAAAAGTAAGTTGACAAAATGTGTAGCAAGGGAACTTTTGGGAAAGAGATCTCATATTATCCAAATGAATTTACATAAACTGTCGGAACACCCCTTATATCAAAATGGAACACTACTAAAGCAGGTTCATTTCTTTCGATGCAAAATGGGAAAAACTCTGCTGTGAGAAATTAAAAATTATTAAAGAGAAAGCAAGTGGCAAGTTTTCATTACGTGAAATAGCTGAGCGAAATGGACTGTCAGCAGAAGGTGTAAGAAAAATCTGTAAAAATCTGAGGAGACTGGTTGTGTGCAAAATAATCCAAGATCTGGAAGACCCAGAGTGACTATTGATCGTGAGGATCAGTTAATTGTGCGCACTATAATGCAAAATCCCTTTACAACGAAGCGTCAACTTCAAGAAAAGTTAGAAATGAAACGTGGGGAAACAATTAGTAGTAGAACAATAGAACGATAGGACGACGACTCCATGACAAAGGATTCAAATGCCGGATTGTGAGACGGAAGCCTCTGATCAGTAAAAAAAAAAAATCAAAAAGACAGGTGAAGCTTGCCCTTGAGCATATTAATAAGCCATTAAGCTGTTAGAAGAAGATTTTTGTGGTCAGAAGAAAGTAAATTCAGTTTAGTTGATAATAAATGGAAGAAGAGAGGATTCAGACAGAATGCAAATGCACATGACAAAAAGGAACACTCCGAAGACTATTAAACATTCATCGTCAGCTATGGTGTAGGGATGTATGAGATTTAATGGAGTGGGTAATTTGCATTTCATTAATGGAATAATGGATTGGTTTGTGTATACGGACATTTTGAAGTTAAATTTAGCAGAATCTGTAAATAAATTGAAACTCCCACGAAATTACATATTTTAACAAGTAATGTTCCAAAGCATAAATCGAAGCTTCTGGTTGAATGGTTTAAAATAAAAAAGAAAACTGTACTGCCCTCACTTAAATCCCATAGAGCACTTGTGAGATTTATTGGACCAAAACGTGCCATTATTATCACGGAACAACCTCGATGATTTCGGATGCAAACTTGTGGACACGTGGAAACTAATATCGAAAACTGAGATCCGAAATTTGATTTTGAGTATACCAAAACGCCTTGCAGTCGTTATCAGAGCCAAAAGTGGCAATACAAAATATTAATTGTGATTTTAAATTATTTTTATTCTTTGTCAACTTACTATTGCCCATCCAAATTTAGTGGATTGTTGGATAATATTTTTGTTTATTGTTTTTTAGAAGGAGCAGAGACCTGATTACTGTTTTTTTTATTTGTTTCAAAATTATAGCAACTGTAAGTTGAAATTGACGTCTGTCAACTTACTTTTGCACCCCACTGTATCTCGCAAATTGCTGAAGCTATCGCCTAAGAAGCAAAATTTTCAAAACGCCTTCGTATGAAGCATTGTTCAGTCATGTTGGTTCAATACCGCATTGAAACTATTATTAATATAAGAAAAATTATTTTGAGCTTGATTCTGAATGGAAATTTTATATTCTTTAGGCAAAATATATACTAAACTTTCTCTTCATTGAGCAAAAGCTTTGTTATGAATTAAAGGAATTGTTTAAACAAGATCTTTGACTCCAGAGACCGTCTGACTATACAGAGTGATTCAAAAGTCCGCACCCTTCTCCAATGTCAAATATATTCGTCGTTTTAAAATATTATATTTATTGGTAAAATAAACATACAAAGGCGTGGTAAAGTAAAAAGATATTCGTGATATGATCAAGTTTCGGCTGCCACGACGAATAGACTTCCTTGGAGTGCGAAGGAAACTTTGCCAAACACATTCGACGTTTTCATCAGAGGTAAGAGGTCGATCTTGAGTTTCTGATTACACAGACAACCTGTTTCTTAGAACGCTTCATGCCATTTTCTAATGCTCTTAGCAATAGGGGCTTATACAAATCCCGAATCTTATAAGAAATTCGCGCTAGACTGTGATTGCTGACTCGCACTTGTTAAAGCGGAGAACGCTAAGCGCTTTCTCTTGCTGGGGAGGCGTCTACCGGCGAACTCAACAAACTTGACGATCCCCTGTTCCCAACGGTTGCATAGTTATAGCAGTTTGAAATCGGATACGGAATTTTGGATCACCCTATATTAATGCAATTAAGATTAAAAAGTATTTAAATTCGCCGAGTTCTATTGAATTGTGCAGTCGTTAGAAAATGGTGAAGGTAATGACTAATGACTTTGAAAGGGGTGGTTGTCAATGAACCAAGCACTGCGACCTCAGGTCTATTGTACTATCCCCTAATGACGATGAAAGAACGATTATGAACGAGACAAGCACAAACATCCATGCCCTAGGCGGGATTCGAACCCGCGACTCGCTGGTGTCGAGATCGGAAAGACCTGTGCCTTAACCCTCTCGGCCACCGAGCCGGCATGGTGAAGGTAAAGTCTACACAAGCACTTTATAAAGAAAGGTGGGGTTTCGTAATCGAATAAAATAGCCATATCCCCCTTACACGGTGCCACTTGCGGCTTTCCAAGATGCATTACTCATAGTTCTTTGATGTATGGATCCTTGGTCACACGGCACAAATTCCTTCCATACCCGAAAACGCATGTGCGGCGTTATCGCCTATAGTGCTTATCTTATCCGACCACGATCCTCAGATCTATATGAAATATATTTTTTGTCACGTGTTTCCGATGCGGAAGCTTTAGGAACTGAGGAGAGGATGTTTTATCGCTCCGATTCGAAAACGAACGTTTTCATTGACGCAAAGCATCATGGTAAATGATGACACGTAAATGCTGTCTTTATCGAATCCCCACAGGAAAATATAGCATGGCGTGCGAATGGATTGACCACGGGAGAAGGTTGTCCTCGTCATTTGTAGCACGGCCAATCCATCGCTGTGGAAGAACAATTGAGGAACAATCACATTCTTGTCCATGTGAAGAACGTTTAATTGTGTCCAATGCACAATTCCTTTGGCAAAGAAAGACGGGTCGTGCACTGTTAACAAAGCGTTCAATCTCGTTGGTACTCTATCTCTAACAGTGTAAGTGTGATAGCTTGGCGCCCCAGATGATGCACTTTGGCATTAATGTGAAATGCACTTTGGCATTAAAGGTGTGGCAGGTGTTACCCTACTAGATAGAGTGTACAGCAGCACAATAAGGGAATCTTTAGGTGTTGAGCCGCTACTTCTCCGCATTGAGAGATCTCAGTTGCGCTGGTATGGCCACGTAATACGGATGCCGCAAACTAGTCTTCCTAGGCAGTTGTTATTTTCCAAGCCGGTGGGTAAGAGACCAAGGGGTCGGCCTAGAACCAGGTGGCTAGACTACATGGAGAATCTGGGTTCGAGTCGCTTGGATATTACCAGGGAGGACATGCGCCTGATGGCGGAAGATCGCGATCGCTGGAGATCCTCCATAGGGCTGCTGCCCCCGCGACCCTAACGGATAAGCGGGTTTGAAAAGTAAGTAAGTAAGTAAGTGATTTCATCTTTGAAGATGAGCCGTTCTGCAAAACATGTTCCTCCATCTTCGACTGCATTTCAACACAAAAGTCAATTCTCTTCACTTTGTCTGATGCTGTAAGAGCCTGCAGCAACCGCAAGTTGTACGGCTTATTTGATAGCCGCTTACGCACTGACGCTTTCGGCATGTTAATTCTCTGCTTCCTCTAGCCATTGAATTTCGGAGAATTCGCAGAAACGCCTCGTACAGTCCGTTAATATTGTCGTCAGCCATACGTGACCAACCGAAACTCTTGCTTTTGCACAGTTATCCCGCGTTCACAAACTTTCTGTACCAACTGCAAATGTTATCCTTATGTAGCGTTGTCGTACGTCCTTTGGGTACGAAACTCCCGCTGCACTGTAACAACGGATTCGGACTCCTTGAATCAGAGTACACAGAATGCCTTCTCCTACTTATTTGCCATTTTGGAAATTGCGGCCCCCTGGCCCATTGGCGCAAATTACACACAAGTAGCGCGGAAAATAGCCATGTTCTTCGCTCACGAAACCCCGCCGTTCTTTTGTAAAGACGCTGTATTTAATTATTATCTGACAGCATAGATTCCCACCGCAGCTGTTACAATTAATTGCTATTAATCGCGTTCAGTAAAGAATGAGCTATTGCATGGAAAAATGGTGCGGGAAAAGTATACAACATGTAGAACTATTAAAAAATTGAGTCATTCATATTCGGGGATTATTTATATTTGGATCTCATTCATGACGATAAGCGCTCTTTTGCATTCAATTAATCGCTAAATGATCGCTATCTCGAGCAAACATGATGACTATGGCGTTTCTTCAGAGAAATTATTCATTTTTAATATAAGACTGTAATGTTGTTATTTATAATACTTTATCTTCCTTGGCATCATATCAAAATCTTAGTATTAAGTGATAAACAATGAGTCTGTAATCTATGGGAACAAAAAATACCTCGAGCCAGTCTGAATTAATGGATTAATAAACCCACTTAAAGTCCATGTACATTAAGCATGCCATTATTGCGTAGTTATGACAAAAGTAGCAATTTCAAATTGCGGAGATAAGGAACTCGTGAATTCGTCGTTTGGACTCTCCAGATTCTTCTTTGAGAGCCTCTCAAATTTACCTGATATTGAGCGCTCTCTTGCGACGTTATGAACACACCAAATCAACGTTCTCCTCAGATAAAAGGTTAAGTTCTTTATTATGTATAAGTTCCAAGAAATATTTAAGACAAAGGCGTTAAAAATCATCTCTGTTGAAGAGCGACTTGCCATTATTTTCGATTATTAAACTAGATGAATAAAGCAAAACTTCGCAAATAAAATTTATTTTTCTTACCCAGATATCATTTGGTGACAATTTTGGAAGTCTGTTTTATTTTTCTTTCTTTAATTTTTTTTTTATTTTTTAAACTTTAATCATCAATGACGGTTAAACGCGATTTAAGCTTAACTATAAAATCTTTTTTTTTTTTTTTTTTTTTTTTAGTTTGATACTATATTTTCAGTAAATAATCGATTTTATTTCAACCAATGAAGTAATGGAATAAAATGGATAAAGATGCCCCCCGTTTCTGACGATGTAAATTTTTTATGTCTTAAGTAAAATTTAACAATTCGATATTGAGTTTCAGTACATAAATTAGGGATTCGTGTATTAAAACTTTGCAAAATAAGGCAATTTTAAGGAAACAGGCGGATAATTGTTCACACTGGAAAAATGCTATCATTGTCATCAGAGATTGCAAAGACGCCCAATCATCAAATTGTAAATAATAAGCTTTTTTTTTCATGATTACAACACTTTCCATGAACTTTATCTTCTTAGTTTATTTTGCCCTTTTTTCTAGGCAAGTTTTGGTTTTATAGTCTATAGTGTATTTTTTAAATATGGTTCAGCTCTCATACGGCCATTTTAGCACATTATATAACTCAATCCAATGACATTTTTTCTTCGTCATATAATTAAAGTCAAAGCAGCCATCATCATTCTTAGCAATTGCCCATATCATTTTACAATGCAACTTTTGCCATGGGTACACCTGAAATAAGACAAAATGCTGCCTGTGCTGAAGATATTGCTTCATACTATCCCAAGGTCAGTCACAGTCTGTGTGAGATCTTAGTTTTCAGAAATTTGACAAAACAAAATTGAGGAAGTGAAAGTAAGTAATATGAGTGAGAAGAGAAAGTAATATTATCACTCTATTTAATGGTCTGAGAGGCGCAGGGGGAAACTCTGTGTATTTTAGGCAGAAAGATGCGCATTCAAATGCCTGCGAGAGCATAATTTAAAAATTTTTCCAGTCATCTTTTGTGCAGTAAAAGCACGTAGAACAAATTTTTGCAAAAAAAAATTAACCGTCTAAATAAAATAAATATTTTTTTCCAATTTTTTTCCGGCGCAAATCCAAGGTGAGACAATTAATAAACGAGAATGGAGCAATTTAACAAATACAAGACATATTTCTGGCAAAACTGTTTAATATACAAAATTCTTTTTTTAACGTTGGGAGATAGTACATCCAATTATAACAAATTGCTCCAATAATATAAAATTTAAAAGTTAATTTTTACTTTCTTAAAAATTTGGAAAAAGAGCACTTACGTTTAGAAGAGCATGAGAAAGCGATAAGACTTAATTATATTGATAATGCCCTGGCCAGACACTGCTTTAGTATGGGACATAAAATTAATTGAAAACGTTAAAGCTTTTATGCAACCTTTTATTGAAACACTAGCTGAAATACCCGGCGTCGCTCGGAGAAAAATATAGTTTTCATATTTATGTATACAGGGGTGTTCTCGAATAACGTGTACAAATTTGGGGGGGGGGTGATAGAGGGATCAAATCTAAGCAACATTTTCCTCTTTCATTTTTCTCTCTGGGGCATGGTTTTTGAGATAAAAGATGTTGGATGTCGCGTAGAGGTAATATGCCACTCAATCCCTGCTTCTGGAACACGTCAAAATCATGGTCAATCATGTAATAAAAAGAACAAAAACACATTGCATACAGTAATAATGTGACTTGTTTTTTATGAAACATGCAAATGTTTTACAATAAGTGTTCTAATTGACTCCCTCTGGCATGAATGCATGCTTTGCAAAGTCACCGCATGGACTGACGTACACGTTTAAATGTTCTTGGTTCTTCGCGAATTTGGACCGCAGCTACGGCGATTTGGTTACCAGGTCTTCATCGGATCCCACAGGTGTCTCGTATACCAATGTCTTTAAGTGTCCCCACACAATATAAACAACTGTTTCCTGCAAGTAGGATTTCAACATTTTTTATCTCAAAACATTGTCCCAGAGAAAAAAATGAAAGAGGGAAATGTTGCTTAGATTTGATCCCTTTATCACGCCCCTCCCCCAAGTTTGTATACGTTAATCGAGAACATCCTCTATACAGAGTCCGCCAAAAAATGTATACACACTTCAGTAAAAGAAAAAAAATAACTATATAAAAGTTGTAACACTAAATTGATACAGGCTTCTACAATTAGGACAGCTGTTCAAAGTGATTATCATTAGCGTTGAGATATTTTTGAATACGGCGAACAGTTGCTCAAATCCATTTCCTAGCAAACTCTATCAGTAATCTCGTATATCTATGTGGCAATGTCTTTTATCGGGATCGCGTCTTCATTCAATACATGTAATAGTACTGGGGTGTAAGCTTTCGATTTTGCTGTTACGGAAAAAATTATAGATGATATCTAGGAAAGTGCGTATAGACTTTTTTGGCGGACTCTGTAGAAAACAAGTTAAGAGGAAAAAGGTTTTATCAAACCAAGCTTTTATAATGTTTTATTTAGTGGCAACAATACAGCTTAATTTTGCAACAATAAACAATAGACAAATTTACTCTCGCCATAACGAAATGTCCAATTGTTACAACAATCAATTCGTAGTAATGAGTTAGTACCATTAGAACACGAACCAATGAACCGATTTGAAATTTTTTTTCTTTATCATAAATTGTCATCGATTCTGCATAAGTGTGTCAAATTGCAGCTTCCTAGCTTGTCGGAAAGTTGGTTTAATATTGATTACAAGATTTGACCTAAACAACTAACACAGCAAAGTTGATAAACTTGAGAATAAAATAAAACTCTTTTTCCACAACGAAACAGGAAATGAACAAAAAGAAAAAGACCGAAAATAAAATGAAAAAATACAACCTGAGTCTGTAAGCGCTTTTCGAAAGCTTTGCTTTCATCATTCAGCAGCCAAGGAGCACCTCGAGAGAACTTGAGAGAACTGA
>JAHWFO010018799.1:1690009-1728830 GCA_023313115.1 Rhysida immarginata
GAAAAAGAGTTTTATTTTATTCTCAAGTTTATCATCTGCATTATCCACATTAGATTTCTAGACAATTTAGTTACAGCAAAGTTAATAAAAGCTTATAATAAAGGAAATATGTATTCCCGCGCGAAAGACTTGCATCATTGTTGATTAAACAAAGCAAATAACGACGTCACAATTTTTAACTCTGGCAAAAATCCGATTTAGATAAAATATAAAAGATACATTGGTTCGTGCAAAAGACTTGCATTCATTGTTGATGCTGCTTCACGGAACAATCGCAAAAACATCAGGTAAAGACTACTTGGTTTACTTTAAGACATTTATTGACAGCATGACTTTTCAAGTGTCTGCGATAACCCAATTGGTAGAGGCGTCGACCGTGACAGTCCAGGTTCCTGGTTCGAATCCAGGTCGCAGAATTTTTCCATCCATTTTTCTAATTGATATCATTTACCTGATGTTTGGAGTTTGCTCCAGTTTAATTTCTTTATTTCCTAACAGTTTACCAATTATTGGAATTGCAGAGTACGCAGACACAAACGATCATGTACATCCATCGCCACCCAAGAAGAGAATTTTGGAATTGTTGAATTTTTAGATAAACAAATGAAATTTTAAAGGTCATATCACACGAAAAAGAAGAACTACAGCTATAGCCAGGGTTGAAGAAACCTTCTGAAGCTACACACTTATTGCAGCGTTCCTACGAGCTATGGAAACGTGCAAAACAGATTTGTCCTCAGTCTTAACCCTTCCAAGTTCGGCTATAACGTTCTTTTTGATGTCCTCCATATTCTCAAATCTGTGTCCTCTCAGACTTGTTTTCACCTTTGGGAAGAGGAAAAAGACTGGTGGAGACAATCTGGGTAATAGGGGGATGATAAAACTACACAATTCCGTTACTGACTAAGAACTCCTTAAGAAGCACCGCTGTGTGTGATTTGTTATTATCGTGCAGTAAGAACCAACTCCCTTTTGCATGAAAATGTGCCCATACTCGATGGATTATCTTAATCAGACGCTGCAAAATCTCCTTGTAGTACTCCTTGTTGAATGTTTGTGCAGACGGAAAAAATTCCTTATGGATAATGCCAGTGCTGTCAAAGAAAGTGATGAGCATTGCTTTTGTTCTTGACTTTTTAAACCGAAATTTCTGTTTTCGCGGAGATGTTGAGGACCGTGTTAGGCCTCATTCACACTGGCGCGGCAACGCGTCCTCCGTCAATGCGTTCGTCCTATTATTCATTGTTAGCATTTGGAGCGCATGCTCACAACAACTGTCAACAATGAATAAGACGACGGAAGCATTGACGGAGGACGCGTTGCCGCGCCAGTGTGAATGAGGTCTTAGGCCCATTTTGTACTGTATCGTGTTGCCACCAGACGGCGCACCTAATCTTTTCCCTTGTTGCCATGCGGCCATCGCTCGTAGAAACCAGAGACCGTTAAGTAAAGAGACCAGAGACAAATGAAAATAAGAGACTGGCAGTGACCTCCCCTCTAGTGGTGCCTTCGCGCCGCCATAACGGGATTGGCAAGAAACAGCTGATCGCCGTAGGCAATGCATGTGAATCAATCGCAAACATTTATTTTTTCTAATATCTACCTAAGATATCTCGATGAATTTATTATGGAACCACCAGAAAAACTTGCTCTATTAAACAAAAAAATAATCATTTAAATCGGCCCATCTGATAAAAAGTTATTTGATGATAAATAAAGTTATTTTTAAACATAAATTAAAAAAAAAAAAGTTTAAATGTAAAAGGAGGAAGATATTATATTAAACCAATTAACTAGGAAAATTCTCCTCTATAAATTATAATTTTAAAGTAAATAAAATAAAATATACAGATTATATCAAATTACCTTCGATATGGAGTAAAATAATAACTCACCAGACCATATTAAGGTTACTATCTCTTGTCTCTCTTCTAATTTCGATCTGTATCTGTTGTTTTTTTTATAATTTATATTAAAAAGCAATTAATTTACGAAAATTCTCCTTTATAAATTCCTTTATTTAAGGTAAATAAAATAAAATATACATATCAACAATAATTTGGATTATAATTAATGAACTGTATATTTTATTTTATTTACTTTAAAATTATAATTTATAAATGAGAATTTTCGTAAATTAATTGCTTTTTAATAAAAATATAAAGAAAAAAGCAAAAAACAGATAGATCAAAATGAGAACAGACAAGCGAAAGTAAACCTCCCCCCCCTTTTAAAATAACCCTCATTGTTGTTCTGGCGCGAATCTATTGTTTCATAATTTATGAAAGAAAAAACATGCCTGTCAGTTGTTATGCATATAATTGCACAAATCGTTTTTTAAAAGGATCTAATATTTCATTTCACAAGTAATCATGTGTATTAATAATATGTTAATAGTTTATTACAATATGTGGATTAATAAACTGATTATTATCAGTGCTAATTATTTTATTCAACTGAGAATTATTTCTTCCTTTTTTTGTTAAAAAAAATTGAGTACCTTTTAAAAGTATTTTAGGTTACCAGATTTTCTTTTAATTTAAAATTTTAAAATCAATTAGCTAAAATTTGATAAATTATGTTAGGTTTGTTTATCAATGGTAAGAAACACTTTTAAATATCTTCCCAGTTTAAATGTTCTGACTTTATCAACATTCCATTATTGTCAGATAAACAAAAATTAAAATGACATTTTTTTTATTTTCTTAAAATAATTTTGTGACACAGCTTGTTAAATTTTTTAAAGTCTAAACATCTAATTGATATTTCAATAAAGATAAGTATTGTGATAAACATTTTTATTGTGATGAATGCATTAAAAAAACAACTGTCACTCAATAAATGAGCACCAAGCTCGTATAACCAGGTATAATATTTGCACAATAGATTTCCAAAGGATGACATTCTTCGTAAATAGTGGATACATCTTATTAGGCGTAAGAACTGGAAGCCAAACTCTTATTGTTCAGTTTTCTTCATCTATGCTTTCACTTGTCTCTGGCTAAGCCTCCATTATTACAATAACGAGTTGTAGGCGCTCTTTTAAAAATTCGTAAGGCATTGAATCAGCTATTGAAAGTCATTAAAAGTCTACGTTATCGTTAGTTAATGCAATAAAGTTTTTTTAAAAAAATCAGAAAACAGGTTACGCTTACTAATACCTCTCGAAGTCATGTACAAAAACAGCTGAAATAACATTGAGAACATACGCCACCTTACGTTTCTGCCATCCCCATAATGGAGATCGCTGCACTTCCGGTGGCACCAGTAGCGCTCAGCAAAATGAATAGGGCACTGCCAGTCTCTTATTTTCATTTGTCTCTGAAAGAGACTTGGCATTTCGAGCTACTTCCTGTAACGAGTTTTCGACTAAAGTAATTTTCGTAAATCTGACTGTTGGTGCGATTAACCAGACGGCGCTGTTTGAAAGTTCGGTTTCATTTTCCCTCGTCGCGTTGATTACGAGACGAGACTTCAAGGAGAAAAATTTGAGTTTTCATGTAACGGGCTTCATGCAGAGACCGTTAAAGGAAAAAATAGCTTTCTTTAACGATCTCTGGCTTCAAACCTTCAGGGACTCAAAGGCTGAAGTTCGGCAATAATCGTTCACATCATTACAGAAAATGTGCATTCGAACAATATCAATATTAACTAAATTCTTATTTTAATGAAATGTTATTAAGATAAATTAAGAATTTGAGTAACATGTGTGAGCTTCGTCCACGATTTAACTTATCTTAAAAAATAATTCGACTTCCAATGAACATATGAGTGCGATGATTAATTTAAAGGTAATTATAAAGATTTAACAATTTTAGCAATTAAATTAATGTTTAGCTTTTCTGAGGGTCACTGATATATTTTTAAAGTGGCTGATTCCTTAATTCTGAGTTCTATCTTTAAATTACCATCTTTGAGTCACTTTTGGATTGCAAAATAATTTTTTAAGCATTACAACAATTGTAGCAAATATGACAGTTAAGCAAACCTATTTTTAAATGTCTGATGTTTTGTCCTTCTAATGTGATGTTATTAATGATGCTATTGATGATGTTAAAGCAGTGCTCCGGTGAAAATATGTACTTTTTTAAATATAAATTTTCAGTTAAAATTTAATGTTTTTCATTGATTTATATATTGAGAATGTCAAAATATTTGATGATAATGATGGCTCATTTAGTTGTATATACTTGTTAACAAGAAAACTGTTGTTATGGTGATATTTCCAAGATGTAATCAAAATATTATAAAAGCTTCTTATTATGAAATTTTGTTTTAAATTATTAATCGTAACTTATTGTAATCACGTTTTCTTTATTTTCATTTTTTTTTAAATGTATAATATTATGTATTATAAAAATATTTTATAAAGTAATGTATAATTAGAGTTTATAAATATTTATTTTATGTAACGGAACATTTTTGGTAAATCTTGCTTTTACTGTATAAGCAAGGAAAATAAATATATTTTTAATCATCAGAACATTGTGTTGTATCTAATTTTGTTAAATAATTAAAGGATTTTTTAGTAAAATAGTAAAAATTAAAAAATTAGAAAAAATAAAAATAGTAAATATTAGGATCTTATTTAAATAAAAAAACAAGTATAAATTTTAAACTAAGCAGCAAAGCCTGCCTAGGTATTGACTTCGAGATTAGAGGCGTTGCTTCTAATCTCGGAGACAACAAGCAAGGTCGGCTTTGTTGCTTAGTTGACGTCATTTAATGGCGCCGAAACTTGGGAAATTTTTACGTAAATCATGAACTGTCCCTTGGTAGATGTTACGTAAATCACTAATTGTCCCATGACCGTGGTGACGTAAATCATCAATTGTCCCTGAAGTGTTGGTGCGATTAACCAGAGGGCGCCACGCTGCAAACTCATTACATGAATTAGTATAGGAAAAGAGGAAATGCCAAGTCTCTTTACTTAACGGTCTCTGGTAGAAACACAGTATCACCATGGATGAAGAATAACAGGATAACCGACTCCTATGCGTCGCATGTAAGTTGTGAAACAGTGGCGCCCTCAAGTTATTTCAGTGAAAAATATGGCTGCTTACCATGGAGTTGAAGCGTGCGCTGCACCAAATTGTTCAAATTCTAGGGCAAAAAACCGCAATTTTTCGTTTTTTCGATTTCCTAGAGATCCGGAAAGGTAACATACTTCATCAAACATGCATAATTTGCTCTTAATTCGATTATTTTCGAGAAATGGCGAGTTAGTCATACACGTATTAATTCACGTATTGTGTTTGTTTACATTGGGAGATTTAATTTTACACATGCATGCAAACAAATAACATTTTCAATATCTTTTATTATTAATTAGGTGTCTGAAATGGATAATCAATTGTCATAAAGATCTAGATAATCAACATAATTTACATAAAGATTGCTGTGCGCAACTCATTTTGAAACTTCACAGTTTATGAATAAAGATGAGAGGTATGAGCAGACGAAACGGAAATAATCGTAATTGATTATAAGAAACGTCTAACCATGTATGCATGAAATAAAAATTGTGGGAATTGTTGAAAGCGATTTGCATGACTTTAATTCTGTCAATGAAATTTATAAAAAAAATTTGAACGCATTGATTTGTTTAATAATTACTGACATATAAGAAAACATTCATAAACTACGTAGCCAATTTGTGTATGTGGGGAGTCAGGATTTGACCAGTTATGACCACAAAGGGGAGGGAGGGGGATCAAGTAATGACCATGTGGTCAAATTAACTTTAAAATCGTTCAAAATTCTGCATTTTAATATCTTTGATTGGGGGGGGGGGGGGTAATTTCTCTGACCATGTAATTTTTAGAGGGGGAGTTCAAATATTACCGTCGATGACCAAGAGGGGCGGGGGAGGCAAAAAAAAAAGTGACGACTTGGTTTATGAACGGTCCCTCACACTAAAAATCCAATCAGTCAATCAAATCAACCAATCAATCTACTAACTAGATAATCCAATCAAGTCCAATAAAGGAATTAAATATAATAAATATTAAAATACTCATACTTCTTCATCATTATTATTTCAGAAAAAGATTAATTTGGAATGCAGTTCCAACTTTATTTGAAGTTTCCAATCCACCACCTGTGATTGATTGTTACAAAAGGTCCCTTCATCGTGAGCTTGCGGCACCTGCAGCAGTTAAGAAACGTAAATGCTCATCAAAATCAAAAGGCTGATCACCATGGCAACTCCATCTCGCGAAGAGCAGATTATTCCTGTATCTTATTCGCCTGACGTATCAAGAAAAGATACAATGTTGACTCCAAGGAAAAAGAAAGTAAAACGCCTTCTTCAGAGAGTTTACACAAGAGCAAGTCGATTAAGGAAAGAGAGCAGACCAAAAAAAATTAGCAAAGACTTGCTTGTAAAGTATGCTGGAAGCTATTTAACTGGATATGCGTTAAAATTTTTTGAGATGCAAATTAAGCAATCGAAAAGGATAACAGTTAAAATATTGTTATGCCTGAAATAATTTTTTGCCTCATTAAAATCGTAAAAAATTAAAAAAATTTTTAAAACATTTTTACTATAAATGTTACTGTTTTTGTAATTATTTTCAAAAAATTAAAAAAAGTTTTGAAACATTTTTATGAAGAATATTACTACTGTTTTTGTAATTATTTTCATCTTTGTATTAAATCATTTTCATAAACATTTAATAAAGAAATTTTTCTTTTTGTCTAAAGCGTGGTTCCCACTAGCAGAAAACAAGAGGGCAGAAACAAGGGCGTATATTTTTTTGCCTTTTTACATTCTGCTCTTGGAGGTGTCCCACATGGCAGAAACTCAAAAGGATGAGACAGCAGAAATTCGCTACCCAAGTGCCATCTCTTGTTGTAATTTGCATTTTTGCATCACATTTAGTGCACTGCAGCTCGTTAATTCCTCTTACTTTCGATTTTTAAAACAAAATGGAAGACCTCTGTGCAGATGCAATGGTTGCGCTCAATTATTTAGCTGTGGCTGCTGCTTATGTAAAAAAAACAAAGTAATAAGAAGAAGAGGCGTTTCTGGGTACGACCCATATTTCAGAGGAGAGATTCTCGTGGTGTGCAGGTAAACCTGCTTCAAGAATTGCGGACAAACGAACAGGAATTTTACTTTCAGTGAGTTTGTTTTAGTAGACTATTATTAATCAAATACTTAGCAGATTTATAACTGGAGACGACCTTTACTTCTAAATAGATTCATGAGGATGAGTCCACAACATTTTGATCAAATTCTGGTCGTTGTTGGACCATCCATTGAAAAATCGAACACCCCATGGCGGAATGCATTGATACCAGCTGAGCGACTTGCAATGACATTAAGGTACAGTTACTATGGGTGACATTGGCCTTCAGTGTAACTTTGGTCCACTGTCTATAGAAATGTTTGGATTTCTCCCTTTTTTTTAAAGTGTTGTTTATATACAAAATAAAGTTTAATTGTTGTGCTGTCCTCCATCTATATGACAAACAGATAACCATGAGTTTCAGAAAGAGGCCATTTTCCAAAGTATTCATGTGCTTTTAATCATAGCCTATAACAAGAAAGGAAAGCCTGCCCATTAGTGCTCCAAATGGTGATCCAAAATGTAATAGTGTGTAGAGTTAACTTCCAGCACCGCCTCTAATTAAAAAAATAACGTACGATTTGCTTCTTTGAAATTAAAAATTATAACGATAAAACTGAACAATAAAATTAGAACGGTCTTTTCAACTTTACTGAAAACGCTTCACAATGTTGCACGGGGATCCGTCGATCTCCTTGAATAGTCTTGCTTTAGTTCATTCTCCTATTACTATTATGGTCATTTTAAATCCCTAGGTTTTGTAATTTAAGCTTGTGAGTCAACATGTCCCCCAGATAAATGTATAAAGAAGTGAGGTCGGGTAGGCAAGGTGCCAAAAACAGTACACCTCCTCTCCATCTTCTTGACGGGTACAGAAATACCAGGATGAAGGAGGAACTTTTGGAAATATCCTATGCAACAGTGTTCTCAACCTTTTTCTCTCTGCCGAATGGCAATATATTTAAAAAAAATTTCACGGCCTGGTAACATAATAACGTGGTGTGATCAAAAATTTCCGGGACTGGTTCATTTAAAGAGAAAGCTGCTAACCTAACATAACCTCCGAAAGGTGCTTTATGCTATGTGTCTATCTGTCTATCTATCCGTCCGTAACTCTTAACTTCTTGAAGGCTATGAAAGAATCTCAAAATCTGTTTTCGCCAATCGATTAATATAGTTCATGACACGAACCAATCACAAATACGCTCGAAATCGGTTCAATGGGACGTGCACAAATGGTACATCTTTGACCCCACCTAACAATGCTAAGATATAGTAAGTAATACATCAAACAAATCGAAACGACAAGCTATAAGCGATTGTACCGTTATGAATTACTGTTTTCGCCAATCGATGAATATGGTTCCACGCATGAACCATTTTGAAGATGGTCGTAATCGATACAATGACACGTATTATAACATTATAACACCCTCTAAAATTTTCAATGATAAGATGCAGCAAGTAGTACATCAAACAACTCGAAATGACAAGAGTTAATATAACGTTTTTTTAAACGTTTATTCCCATGCATGCTCAATCGAGTTCACACCCTGAGATCTTGCTGGCCACTGGATGCATTGAATATCCTCACTTTGCAGAAAGTCCACCACTATCAGAAATCTGTGCATATGCATTATCGTCCATGAGAATAAAATGTGGACCCATGGCACCTCTGAATCCTCTAACGTGACCTTCTAGTGAAATTGTTTCAGTAGTACATGATTTAATGATACCCTTATGGTACCATTTGGAAATTTTCAATGCAAATACACTGCATGTAATATATGAAACGACTCGTAACGACCTGCCATGAACAAATATATAAGAGTAATTACAAACTTTGAAGATGACTGAATTTGATTCAGTGGTGCATGTTCTGATGACACCAGGATAAGATTGAAAAATTTCAATTCTAAAATATGTAATATATCAAACAACTCGGAATGATATGTACTGAACCAATATATAACAGTAGCTAATAAGTTCGTAGACGGTCGATTTTTATTTAGGGGCACTTGTGCCAATGATACCACTATGGTCCCATTGAAAATTTTCACCACTAAGATATGGCATGTAATACATCAAACGATCGTAACGACCTGTTATGAAAGAATATATAAGAATAATTACAAAGTTCGAAGATGGTTGAATTCAGTGGTACCTGTGGTTGTGATAGCATTTTATTTAATATTAATTTTTTTCTTATTACTAGACTAGTGGCTTGTAATTTGTAGCCATTATTCTATGCCTCTGGTTGATATATGCATATTTGGAGTTAATATTAAGTATCCACTAGTTTCTGAAATGATCGAGAGTGGACCAAAGTTACACGAATTGGCTATACTTAACTATTTTGACATTTTTATTGCTGTGCATATGCAATAAAAGCATCAATTTTAATACTTTTAGATTTTTGGCTACAGGCAAGACATTCAGGAGCCTCAGCTACTCATTGAGAATTGGAAGATCTACTTTATCAAAACTAATTCCCGAGACTTGCACAGCTATTTGGGAATGCCTGGCCAAGAAGTATATGCATTTTCCATCCACTGAAGATGAATGGAAACAGAATTTCAACAAAAGTGGCAACTACCCAACTGTTGTGGCAGCATTGATGGAAAACACATCAAAAGAAAATGCCCAAAGAATTCAGGCAGCCTTTATTTTAATTATAAAGGAACATTCAGCAGTGTGCTGTTGGCAATTGCTGATGCAAATCATAGATTTATCTGCATTGATTTTGGGCATTATGGCTCTGAAGCAATTCTGGAATTTTCATGAAATCTGCCTTTGGAAAAGGCCTTGTAAACAACAAACTAAACCTGCCCCATTGTGAGAAGCTTCCCAACTCCAACATCACATTTCCTTACTTTATCATAGGTGACGAGGCTTTTCCACTGCGACACAACCTGCTACGGCCATATCCTCGGCGATCATCTTTTACCAATCCTGAACGAGCATACAATTATCGGCTATCAAGGGCGAGACGGGTAGTAGAGAATGCATTTGGCATACTGTCGACCAGATTCAGAGTTTTTTTAACATCCATCAAATTAAGTGATGAATCTGTGAACGCAGTTGTGTTGGCAACATGCGTGTTGCATAATTTTTTAATTACTGAGACCACCACTTACTTACTGTCCTCTGGGATCCATGGACTCCGAGGATTTGCACCACAATATCATTAGTGGTGAATGGAGGCAACAAGTACAACCTTCGCTGCAACAAGTATGAAGCAATATGTATAGTGAAAATGCCAAAACACTGAGAAACATATACAAGGACTATTTGTGTACAGAAGGTGCAGTTGCATGGCAAAATAAAATGATTGGCATAGAAGACACTGAATCTTCTTAATTTACCAAAGAAACCAATGGCCAGAAATATTTCAGACAATCTTTTGAAAGCGTTAAAATAAAAAGAACTATATTACTAACACATGCTTTACATTAATTGTGTTATATGTACAGAAGTGAAAGAGGCAAATGATAGCATCTATTTTTATTAAATATAAAAGTTTATTAAATATAAATCAACTGAAAATTGAAAAAATAAAAGTCAATTAAAAAACTGAATGATTATAGAATATATAATATAATATGGAATATGTGTAATAAAATATAGAATATATATAATAAATAATAATAAATATAATTAATTAACTTATTATAAAGAAATGATTCAAATTAAAGGATTTGTATATAGATGAAAAAGGAAAGGGAAAAATTGCACACCTGGATTCGTATCAGGAACCGAGAGTCTCTAGCTCATCACCTCTACTAATATTGGGCTATCGCAAATTCTGGAACAACTAAGCTATTTCCAAGCATTCTAAAGACTACTAAGAATCCTGGGCACAGAATTTTTCCTTTCCTTTTTCATATTTATTGTTATTATTTATTATAAGTTTCTTCTTCAATTAAAATATATTCAATCTTGTGAATAACATTTTGCCTGTGTTCGTCATTTAATAATCTTAACCTATCTTCCAAATGAGCACAAAAAGAAGATATCACAGCTCTTTGTGGTCTTGACATATTAAAAAAATTGGAGATAGAATTTGAAGCTTCTTTAATTGATTCAAAAGCTTCAAATACAACAGTTCCCTTCTTAGCTTTTTTTTTTATGGATTGATGATGAGTTGGCCTGAGATGCTTGGACTGAAAAAAAAAAAAGTTATATTTGCTATGAAAATTTAAAATCCTCAAATATTACACATGGAAACATTTACACATAGAAATATTACTATGGACAGTGGTAACTATTGACATGAGCAGTAAAACGTAATTATTACCTAGACAAGCATGGTTCAGTAGGTTCTTCGTCATCATGAACAGATATTGCTAAGATATTATTTACTTCCTCACATTCAGTTTCCTGATCATTTGTTGCTTGCGAGAAGTGACTACGCTTTATATCAATTTAAATTATCCATACCTTTAATTCTTGACAGGAACATGCTTCAAGAAACCATCCAGCAAAGGGTATAGTGTCCAATTACACTGGTAAACATCCTGTGTTCCAGTCTACAAAGATGTAATAATAGTGAATGTTGCATATAGGAATAATAAAAGAGCTTAACAATAAAGAATTTATTAATCCTTCTGAAGGATGTTAAGAAATTTAATACTTCAACAAAATAATTTAACAAAAACATATTCATTATAATTAATTTACAATGAGGTTAAATTCATTAGGAGACAATTTAACATTAATTTTGAATTCATAGGGCCAAAAAGTGGAATTTTTAACAGTTTACGAGCCGAATAAAATTTGAACTAAATATTTTATGTATTTTGGGACTGAAAAAAGATTACTTAGCTGAGCACGAGAAATTTCTTGTAACAGGGCAATGATGCTGAAAAAATCCTTAAGCGCCAATCTCCTCGTGTGAATATTTTGTGGACAAGGCAATGACGCTTAAAGAATGCCAAAAAATGTCCAAGACTAATTTGTGCTGCAAAGTTCTTCTAAGTTTGATAAAATAATTCAGTCCCAATAAAACACATTATTACTTAAGTAAGTGGAAATAAAACTTGGGGGTGTGATTACTTATATTGATGATTGGAAGATGTTATTTTTTTACAAATTACTTAATAGTTGTTTAATTCCTCCATAATATAAATTGTCAAAATTATGATAATGAAAATACATATCAAATAAACTAACAAAAGTCACTTAATATCCACTGGAAGTCCTTGGAGATTCAATAGATGAATTTTAGGATGCAATTTGTTGTCCTGCAATTAATGTTGGGATGTCCATACAGATTAATGCTAGAATGTCAACTAGTGGAAGCAACTAATTTATGGAAAGCAGTTCATCCAACATGTTTTTAGGGCTAAGGATTGCTTCAGTGGTAGATGATGTAAGAAGATAGTCACTTTTTGGGACAGTAGACAATTAAGTTAAATAACCAATATAAAATTTTAAAATGTTTTAAAATTATTTTATATTTGTTATTTAATTTAATTGTAAGCTGTGCCAAAAAATTGGCTAACATCTACCACTGAAGCAGTCCTTGGCTTAAAAAACTGTTGGATGATCAGCTTTGCATAATCTAGTTGCTTCCACCAGTTGACATTCAGGCTTTAATCTTTAAGACATCCCAACATTAATTACAAGACAACAAACTGCATCTTAAAATTCATCTATTGAAACTCCAAGGACTTCCAGTGAATATTAAGTGGCTTTTTATTTTATTTGATTTGTGTTTTCATTATCATTATTTTGGCAATTTACTTTATGGAGGAATTAAACAATAATTAAAAAATTTATAAATAAAGATTTTACTGTATTGCTTACCCCACTCACACTGCTTTGTTTCATTTTTTTTCTCTCTCTTGCATATCTGTCTCGTTGAATTTTCCACTTTTTTGAGGCTTCATCACCTACATTGAGCATAAAAACAGTTTACATAAGCTTTAAACAAAAAATAAATATAAAAATTAGTTGAACAGAATACAAGCATACATATATGCACACAAACAGATAGCTACAATGCATACATTAATACCACTATTACCTAAACATATTATTTCATTATTTTTAACATTACTTTTAAAATTACTATATTTATAAATTATTATATTTTATGAATTGTTTTACATTATTTTTCAAAATTTTTTTTTCAAACGTTGCTATTTATTTATTATTACCTTTATTTATTTATTTATTTATTTATTTATTTATTTATTTAATATCGTTACCATTCATTAATCTAATAATTTGTTACTGCATTTTTTTTGTCTGTTATTGCTCCTTGTCCGGATTGATGAAATGACTGATGAAGATGAAGTGTTGAAATATGTTGGCTAATTGCCAGGAGAATCGTTTCATTTAACAATAACTTACTATTATTTGCTAGTTCTGGATCATTATAAACAAATCTTACCATATATCATATAATCTATAAATCGTTAATCTCAACCATGGATGAAGAAAAGAGATGATTATACATTTTTTTGTCTTTTCTTCATCCATATCTCAACTCACACTCACTCATATGGCTAAATATGACCTAATCAAAGAGATGATTATACATTTTTTGTTTCATCTTGTTTAAGAATTTTGCAAAATTCACTCGATCCACTTATTTCAATAACCATTTTACGAGGAAAAATTTTAAAAAAATGCAGTGATAAGTGTTCATTTCACTGTAGCTTATAAACAAAGATTCAACATATGCTACTCACATAAATTTTTAGTTTAAGAGTGGGTCAAAATTTCTCCCATACGCGAGCTGAGTGTCCGACAGTTTTATTTTGTGAGAGAGAGAGGACGTCACCACAGAGATCGTTTTCTATTGGCTGGTCAACGGTTTCTGCCCTGCTCCTGCCACAAAAAGTTGAACTCAACCCAACTCCAAAAAGCAGTTTTCAGTCGGGCAGAAGAGACGAAAGCAGGAAATGACATCATAAATTTTTTCTGCCTTGTGGTTTCTGCTGTTGTTTTTACACTAGTGGGAACCACGCTTAAGATCTTCAACATCATCTTCAAATTAACGTAATAATTTTTTTAAACTAATTTAATTCAGTCACGTGATTTTTAATAAATTTTCACAGAAGCTAACTAGCATCTAATTGATTTTATCAGATTTTGTAAAAAAAAAAAAAATAAATAAATAAATTATCTCAATAAAACGAGCATTAAAAGAAGCATTGGATTAAGCTAAGAAAGTGAGTTTTTCACTGAAATAACCAGATGGCGCCACCACAAGAGAGCTTGCTGGGCTCGCCTATGGAGTCGGTTATCCTGTTATTCTTCATCCATGGTATCACACACACTCTCGACATCATCCTTCATGTAACAACCACGTTATGTTTTTCTCTCCTACTAAATGTATTCTAATATTTACTATGATAATTAAACCTTTACATTATCTACCCTACCTTGTACGTTGATTCATCTTATTACACAACAATTGGCGACGAGGATGGGATGTAAATCAATGAGATGTTCAACGGAACCACGTCGATGAAACTGGATTGAAGAACTCCGCAACAAAGACGAGACGCCATTTCGCCCGCTCAATTACGACTCCAAGCCATCTACTCATCTCCACAAGGCAAGTTTCTTCTCTATTAAACAATCATGTCTATCATTGGCACTCTCCAACCCTTCGATGTCGATAATCCAAAATTATGGGACATTTATGCCGAGGAAGTTAAATATCTCTGCGCTGCAAACAACATCGTGGAACCGGAACGTAAGCGAGCAACTCTGTTAGCTGTCATAGGCCTAAAAGCCCTCGCCGTTGTTCGATCACTTGTTGCGCCGGCGTTGCCTGAAATAAAAACTTTTGACGAACTCTTAACTCTGTTAAAAAAATCATTATGCCCCGGCACCATCAACAATATTTCAACGTTTTCAATTTCACAAACGAACTCAAAGAGAAGGTGAATCAGTAAATTCATTTGTCACCGATCTTCGTCAACTAGCAGATCTATGTAATTTTGGCGCTACTCTCGACGAGCGTCTGCGAGATCAATTCGTCTGCGGAATGAAGGCTGAATCAACACAACGACGACTACTTTCTGAATCGGTACTGATTTTCACACAAGCTACACAGCAAGCGTTATCTGCTGAAACTGCAGCTGTCCAAGTGAGAGAAATCCGTGCAAACGAACGATTCTCTACCTCTCCACCCGAAGTCATCAGCAACATACAACGTAAGAATATAAATTCAAAGTTCAAATCAAGAAAGAACACGTCTACTAAAGAGACAATGCTTCTACCGACATCAAATATTGCTACTTCCGCACAACATGTTCAGAAAGAATGCCAAGGATGCGGAGGCCGACATTCCCGCTCAAACTGTCCTCATAGAAACGCAACAGGAGGAGTTAACACAGCCACTCGCGAATATGTTATTAATCAATTGTCTCAAGAATCACCCCCACATAAATGCTCCGTGACGCTACAGATAAATGGACTCAAATGCAAAATGGAAGTTGATTCCTGATCGGTATATTCCAATTTCTCTGAAAACTTTCCGAGACCTTAATAAGAATGAAAATCTTAAACTCACCAAGGTGCCATTTGTGCTATGAGACTACCAACATCAACACATTGAATTCAAAGGTCAGTGTTGGCCTACAGTTGAGCATAATGGATTTAAACAAAATCTAGGATTTCTAGTCACGTACGGAGACAAATCAAGCCTTCTAGGTTACGAGTGGTTCGCACCTTTAGGAATTACCTTATCCGGTGTTAACGAAACAAATCAGATTCAGTTCAACAAGTACTGACTATGCTAATATATTCACTCTTGAATTGGGTTCATATCAAGGACAACCCATCTCTTTGTCTATCGATCCGAAATATCCACCTATTCGTCTTAAAGCAAGACCTGTTCCACTGGCATTACGACCAAGAATTGATAAAGCACTCGATACTCTTGTAGAACAAGGAGTCATCATGAGAACCAATTGACAACGCCTGTAGTTCCAATCATCAAGCCATCAGGTGAGATTCGCTTATGTGGTGACTATAAAATAACTATTAATAAAGCAATGCAGGATCCCCCTTATCCAAATATGCTGTTCAACAATTGCTGACATCTATACCACCTAGTTCTGTTTTTGCTAAAATAGATCTAGCTCAGGCTTATCTTCAACTACCTGTCGATGAAGATTCATCAGAGGCCCAAACCATTATTACTCATCGAGGAGCTTTCAAAATCAAACGTTTACAATTTGGTGTTTGTGTCGCCCCAGGTATTTTTCGAAGTGTTATGGATAATCTTCTGTCAAATCTACCAGGTGTCATTCCATACTTCGATGACATTCTTGTCTGTGCTTCAACACAAAACGAGTTAGCAAAGCGTCTACTCCAAGTTCTGTCACGCATATCAAATGTAGGTCTACGTCTCAACAAGGACAAAAGTATATCTAACGTCCATGAAGTAGAATTCCTAGGACATACAATTGACAAAAATGGATTCCACCCTTCTCAAAATAAAATCAAAGCAATTAAAAGTGCTCCGAATCCAAAGAACAAGAAAGAACTGCAAGCTTTCCTTGGACTTCTTAATTTTTACGATAGTTTTATCCCAAATCGAGCAACTAACTATTGCAGAACCTTTATATCGTCCTTTAGACAACGAAAAACAATGGAAGTGGACTAGTTAGTACACATGTAAATGCTTTTTCAAAACTCAAAGCGATATTGACTTCAGAAAAGGTACTCATTCCTTTCGGCACATCGAAACATATTACTTTGACGTGATACATCGCTATATGGAATTGGTGCAGTACTCTCTCAAATTGATTCTTCTGGAATAGAAAAACCAGTTGCTTTCTCATTTCGTACTCTAATAAAGCAGAGCGTATTAAATAAAGTATTTTGACGTGTATCAATGATTATTTAAGCAAACAAACTTGTCTACATTGTATGTACAAACACATGCTCGACTTGTTGGATAAAAAATAAGTACTTTTGTTAACTTCGCTTAAAGCGGCCACCGGTTATTGTGGCCACTTAAAATTATTCACAACTTGATCGTGAAGCATTAGCTATTATTCATGGTGTTAAACATTTTCATCAGTACGTATATGGACTAAATGTGTGATACGTTCAGATCATAAATCGTTGTTAGGACTATTTACAACAGATAAACTTACTCCCACCATGATGTCTCCCCGTATGCTGAGATGGTCTGTTATTTTAGCCGCATACGATTTCAAGCTCGAATACTGTCCTGCAGGAAAAATTTCTCATGCTGACGCCCTTAGTCGCCTCCCACTCCCAACTAAAGACTTTGATCCTCCATCTGTAAAAGAAATCTTATTTATTGAAGAATTCGAGGAATCCCCAATCACTGCTACGGATATAGCAAAACACACTGCAAACGATCCTATGTTAAATCAAGTTAAACATCACGTTTTAACGGGTTCGCCTATACCAAATGATTCAAATGAACTAAAACCCTATGCTATTCGTTTTACTGAACTCTCAGTCCATAAAAATTGCTTATTATGGGGATGTAGAGTAATTATTCCACCAACTCTTCGTACTAACATGTTAAACGAGTTAGACTTACCTCTTCCAGGCATTGTAAAAATGAAGGCCCTTGCCCGATCTTATGTATGGTGGCCATCTATGAATAAAGACATAGAAACCATTGTCAACAATTGCTCCAACTGTCAGCTTACCCGACATAACCCTCCTCAAGCTCCAGTTCACCCATGGGAACGTACGACAATTCCTTGGAGTCGTCTACTCCTTGAGTTTGCAGGTCCTTTTCAGGGACAAATGTTTTTTGTTCGGGTCGAATCATACTCCAAGTGGATTGAAGTTCGTCAAATGCAAAATACGTCAGCACAAGCTACAATTGCGACGCTACGTGAAATTTTCGCAACTCATGGAATTCCTGATTCAATCGTTTCAGACAATGGACCGCAATTCACATCTCATTTTGCCACGTTCACACAAAAGAATGGAATTAGCCATATAAGAATATCGCCATATCATCAAAAACGGTGTTGTCCCACCACATGTCCTAAGTGAATGTTTTTGTTTCATTTTAATCACGTGTCTGTGTCCTGAATTTTTTCTTAACTCTTACGGAAACTTTACCCATTTCATTGTTAGATTGCCTTAATGAGTAGTGGTGGCATAGATTGACATACAGGCTATGTGACAAGCCCACAATGACACCTCTCTCAAAGTCACTGAATTCAGGTCGTCCTCTTATTTGCATTCAAAAAATCGTTTATCCCCAGGAAAGGCCCAAGAAGTTTCCAAGTCGCATTAAAGAACGAGTACGGGATGCCGTCTAATCCAGGGCTGGACTGATGACGGCTATCAATCGACAAAAACTTGTTAACTTCATCTTCGGAAAAGGATCGGGTAATTGACAGGTCCTCAAGCAGAACGAGCTGTTCAATCTATGAAAGAAAGTTTAAAACGTATCATCACTGGCGACTGGAAAAAACGTTTATCAAGCTACTTATTATCACAACATATTACCCCTCATTCGTCTGCAGGGCTGAGCCCAGCTGAACTTTTATTCAAACGCCGTCTACGTTCATGCTTGGACTTGACGCACCCAGATAGCATGGAACGTGATACTAAACAATTTACTACTACCGCTCGCCAATTTTCATCTGGTGCTACTGTTTATGCACGTCAAAGTGGAAAAGAATCAGCATGGATTCCAACCATTGTACATCGCAGACTGGGTCCAGTTATCTATGAAATTGCAACACCCACTAGCTTCGCTCGAAGACACGTGGATCACATGTGCGCTCGAAACAGCGTAGCCTCACCTAGTAATGAAGAACTTACTCCACCTTTCGCAAAATCACGAAACGTCTTCTTCGTTAACACTGCAACAAGACGAAGAACAATCACAAATGTTTCAAAACGATACAGCAACTGCGACAACACTCCCGACAGCGGCACTCCAGGCTCGACCGCAACGACAAAGCCGACCGCCATCCTGCTGAAGGACTATGTACTCTCAATCAAGGGGGAAGGTGTGTAATGTATCGTGTTGCCACCAGACGGCGCACCTAATCTTTTCCCTTGTTGCCATGCGGCCATCGCTCATAGAAACACTCTCTCACACCAGAGATGTTTGTAAACGGAGACCTGGCAATAGCTCAAAAATGTGTAATAGACTCTATTACTTTATCCGTGCTTTCGGATTCAAAGATATGCTATTATTGACTTAGAGGGCGCTGCGTAAGTTTCGGTTTGAATGTTTTGGTTTCGCTTTTTCAGGTCACGTGTGTTGCAACCGTCGAATCGACGGCGTCGATGAAATCAGACTTAACCGTATTTCTTAACTCTCTCTGGTTTCAAGTGTACTTTGCTTTGTCGTGCAAATCTCCCCGACGATTTCGGCATAATTCATCGTCACAGTATCGAACGCGGGACGACATTCAATGCACGAAAAGGAATGCTAGTAAATGGATATGACACATACAAGCATCGAGGTAAACTTTGCACTTTCGTATCGCCGATAGTTGTTTCTGTCAATTCCATTTTCAAGCAGAGCAATTCCTTTCGTGTATTGAATGTCATCCCGCATTCAATATGTGACGCTAAATTATGCCGAAATTGCCGGGGAGAAAAAAAATATGTCGTTTTTTAATATTATTGTGTATCAGGGATAAGGAAGGAAAGGAAAGAAGTGAAGGGGGGACGTTTGGTTTTAGTCGAGGCCAACGATAAATACAAGGCCCTGACGCGGAAAAGTCACCTGACTATAGTAGTCCGACCAACAATCAAACCGTCATTGTTTTTAACAAACGAAAAAAATACTGACTGTTAAAAATAAAGATTGAAACAATGATGATTACATTGTTATTCGGACTTCCATGGTCAGGTGACTTTTCCGCGTCCAGGCCTGTCTTTCTAGTTGGCTTTGGGTTTTAGTAGTATGACATCATATAATAATCAGATTTGTCTTGGTAAGCTTATATGTGCTAACATTGAACCAGATGGCGTGACGATCGAAGTTTGAATGGGAAACTGAAGGTTTGAATTTTAAACTGAATTCTACACGAATTTCTCATTACATACGTTTGAATGGGAAAATGAGGAAATGCTAGTGGGATGTTCACCTCACCCGTGCTATCATGAATAGTAAGCTTACTGCTCAAAATAAAACCCATCATAACGTCTGCATTCATATAATACGCCGAAATCGATCATTACACAGTAGATTTCAATGTCAGTTTAAACGATATACAGATTTCAATTATTTTATTATACCTGTTGGATCTTTAACGGTACATGTACTGTAACTAAAACTCCGAACTATCTATCGCTACATTTCAAGCTCTAGGGCAGCGCCATCTTGCAACGCACTAAACGACTCTGCTCCTAACCTAGGGTCATTTGGTGCGCGCACGAAACGCCCGGTAGTGCGCGCACTCGCGATGACGAACACGCGCGGGTTCCATGGCGAATACGTTGGTGCATTTAGTGGACGCACAAAGGCGTTTAGTGCGCGATGTCGAACGCGCCCTAGGTCTCCTTGCTTTAACGGTCTCTGTCTCACACACACTCTCGATATCATCCTTCATGTAATAACCACGTTAATATTTACTATGATAATTAAACCTTTACATTATCTACCCTACCTTGTACGTTGATTCATCTCATTACACAACACATTTTCCAAGCGACAATGGAAGACTCGCATCTTCTACACAAGAAATGTTTCTTTGTCAAATTGTGACGTAGGAGATTCGACAGGAATTACGTCAGAGGAAGCCGGAGTTCGGGTTCGAGTGAGAAGGGGAGAGAGAGAGAGCGATCCGGAACGGACGGAGCAAAGGAGGGACGGAATAGAAGAGCCGCATCGACTTCGATAGCTGGTTACGTGAAAGAGTTCAATAAAGAATGAGGACTCGCATGGCATAAAGAAAGAGCCATGGAAGAATATGGTATGTGCCAAAAGCCGAAACGAAGGCAAGTGAAAGTTTGCATACTTCTTTGCGAGAACGTGAAATTAACGTTCTTTCCGGTCCCTTTCGCATAGTTAGAGCTCCAGTGCGCGAATTGATAACGGGCCTGGAACTTTGGTATTGGAATGATAATTCCACCAACGATAAAGCAATGCAAATATGGATACTCAAACATTTATAAGGAATTTTTCCTCATGGCCGGAAAGCGTTCTCAAATAAAGCGTTTTTTTTTTTGTTTTTTTTTACTGCAAGATTATGTTGACTTTATCAAGATTTTCCCTCCAGAATTGCGTATTGGGCGGTATTGTTATTTAATCATAACTCATTGGATAAAGTATGCCGGCTTGCGTTTTGCTTGTATTGTTTTGGATTTATTGGCTTCGGAAGATGTTAACTCTTGTACTAAATTTTTCTATGGCTTTCTACAGAATTGATACATGTAATGTCCTTATTGTAATTTTTTGTCTTAGCCAAAAGTATTTGATGTGACTTTGATTTATATTTTTGATCTATTGATATTTAGCCATGCCCCTTGGACTTTATCTAGTTCCGTTTATCTTCTTCTGGATCAGCCACAATTATCTCATTCCGGCATCAGGAGATGCGATATTGGACAGCCTCTATTCTGTTATCGTCATTTATCTCTACTGTGCGAGGAAGCAGTTTTCCCCATTGGTTATGAATTATTGCAAAATTCATTATTCATTTTTCTGTGTGAACAATTTACATGTTATTTACCTATTTAATTGAAATGTCGTTGATTTATTTGCACAGCCAGTTGTTGTTAATCTTTTAATGTTTTGCTAACTTAATTAAAGTTAGAATTTGTTTTCAAATTCTTGCGTTAATTCTTCTGTTGTTAAGGTAGAAATATTGTTATCGTTTTAATAATTAATTTGTATCTGACAGACCGCCATTCCATGCTTTGTCGTTTTGTTTCGGGGTCATATTGTTAGTACCAGGTTTCGTCACAATTGAATCCATAAAGTTCGAGTTGGCATCTGCGGCCGCGATTAATTTCGTGCAAGCATTCACTCTGTTTCATTTTTTGCTCATCTGTTAAGAAATGTGGCACAAACCAAGCACACAGTTTCCTTTTGCTCAAATCTTCTATCAATATTCTTTCTCGTTAATGTTTAAGACTACTTCCATCATTTTAAGGTTCATTTCCCGATCACTTAAAAGTTCTCTTACCTTCTCGATCGTTTCTGTGTTCGAACAGATTTCGGGCGTCCCGTGTGTTCGTCGCTTTTTAGCTCTTCCCGGTCATCACTAAATCTAGCGTACCGTTCAAAAACACGTGCACGAGATAGTGCGTCATCACTTGTAAGTTTTCGTAGCGGTTTTTCCAAGTTTAAAACAGTACTTAATGTTTGCCCTTTGTTCCATGTTTAATATAGGAACGGTCAACTAATGACTGCGTGCGGTTGAAGCACGAGAAAATATAGGCGAGCCCAATTTTGCTGTTGCAACTTGTACATACGGCAGCAAGCATGGTTTATAGATCGGAAACACGCATCGTCGTGGTTGCGCATTGCTGAACACGTTCAAAGTAGTGTCAGTCTCGTTTATTAATTGTCTAACCTTGTAGAATCTAAAGATTCTCTTCGTCTCCTTGATCTCTCGCGACTAGACGTGCCTCTTCTACCGCGGCTTACACTGGCAGAACTTTCTGTATCTTCTGGTGCAGTCAGTGGAAATATCTTTGAAGAGCAGATTTTATAGGATACGTCTGTACTTGTAACAGCGGGCTTTTATCACATGTCATTGCATGATACTCATGACAAGAAACAAGACAAAGAAGCACCAATAATAGATCGAAAACGAACAAGCAATGCCTTTGGCCTGAAGAAGCGCTAGGCCTACAAAAAAAATGAACCCAAAAATTTAGGTTGAAAAAAATTTAAAAATATTTCATATAGAACCCAAACTTTAAATTAAATTAGTATTACAAATTATACAAATGAACAACAATCTACCAGCGATGTATTAAAAATTCGAGCGGATTCGGAATCAGCGCCTCGATTATAAGTTTCTCCATAATCTAGAATGTGTTAAGTTTCTGTAGATTGTTTTGTGACGTCATCAAACACATTTAGTGACATCATAAATTGAATCGTGATTAGAACCCTTGGTGGCGAAGAATATTTAATTTCAAAGAGGTGATGTTTTCGGAAAAATTACCATCGATGGAATAAAAATGAGCGGATTCAGAATCAGCGCCTCGACTTGTGATTTTTCAAGACTCAGTAGCGCCGGGGGTTGTGAAGGCTTCCCGTATTGTTATGGAAGCGATATAAATGTTGAAAGCAAAGTATTTTCTGGCTCCAACTGCATTTGATAAGTGGGATCATCTGACAATCATCGAGTGAAAACTTGCAGGAATTCTCCTTAAATCGAAAACACGCATCCTGAACGTTCTTATACAGTAGTATTCCAGTTTGATACCATGCATGTTCAATAAGTGATCGGAACACTGGCGCAGAGAGAATAAAATGCACCAGGCTAACACAACTTAATAAGCTGTTCCGGTCTGATATTTGTGTATCTTCATCTTCGCCATGCAATATAACAAAATTGGCAATCTCACGGTGTAAATATGATAGTTAACTTCTCGTGTCACATAGTTGGCAAAGTGGTGTGCATTTAGATTCTATTTACGCCTGAAAAAATTGGAAAAAATGCTTTATTTTATTTGGACGCTTAATGTTTTTGCAAAAACTTGTTTATACTGCACAAAAGGTGAAGGGAAAAATTTTAAAATTGTGCTCTCACAAGGACTTGAATCCGCACTTCTCTATCTAAAATGCAGAGCGTTTCCCACTGCACCTTCAGACCATTACCTAAAGCAGGGCCGTCCAAATCGTGCACGTCGCCCGCGTGCAACATAAAATGCTCGCGGACAAAGCTCACGGGCAAAGCCGAGGAGATAGTCCAAAACTCAGGAGGGGAGCGGGTATAGTTTTTCCTATGCAGTGTTGCCAGACTTTAGGGGGCGATTGCATTAAATGAGGCATTATTTCTTTTGTTACTGATGCGTGCTTGTTTTTCGTCTCGCATAACATGGCGCACTTTCCGAAAAAGCATAAAATCACTGAACCAGTATTTAAACCGGAGTGGGAGAATTTTTTTTTTTTTCATTGTTCACAGATCGGATTCGAAATGCTTAATACAGTATGCAATCGTGTCCTATCGGGGAAAAAAATACAATTCTACCTGACATCGAGAAAATTGTCACATTAAAACGAAAGAAATAAAATGGTAAACTGCCTCGTTTTTTTAATGTCGAATTGATAATTAGCAACTCGACTTTAAGGAACTGATCAACCTAATGTGCAACAGGTGGGTAAGGAAGATTTTTAGCTGCTCGCGGACAGAAATCTTGGACAGCCCTGACCTAAAGTGATAAATATTCCTGTCTCTTATACGCTTCCTCCAATTTTTTTTTTGTCAATTTCTGAAAACCAAGGACCCACATAGTCATGTGACTGACCTTGTGGGAAACTATGCACCAATACTTTCAACACACGCAGCATTTTGCCTTACTTCCAGTCTACCCATGACATGGTGCATTGTTAGTCTTCTTGCTTGTCTGTGTTGGGGTTTTTTTGCACTCTTTATCTTTCCTGATTTTTTATGTCTGCTCTTAACGTCTTCGCCGTTGAGTATGTTGAATATCATTCCATGAAGATATTTCTCTTTTTTACTTCCTTGTACGAAGTAAAGGAAGTATTGTAATCGCGAAAAATTTCGGTTTTAAGTTTTCAAGAGAAATATATATTTTGAACACACCTGATTCCATTTTGACATGTTTCGTCGTGACGTCTGTACGTACGTGTGTTTGTGTGTGTGTGTGTGTGTGTGTGTGTGTGTGTGTGTGTGTGTGTGTCTTTCGCACTTCTCAAAAACGGTTAGGCGTAGAATGTCGAAATTTTGTATTTAGGATTGTTGTAACATGTAGTTGTGCACCTCGCATTTTGGTTGCAATCGGCTGGGCCAAAAACATGTGTTTTGGTCATTTCCCCAACTGATTTCTTTGCATATCTATCGAGTTTTGATTGCGTGGAGCAGTTTGTGACGTCAGATTTTGACTGTTTGACGTCAGAGTTTAAAGCACTCTATTTGGCAACAAAATCTGAAGAACTTCATTTGAAGTTCCCAAACGGCTACTGTCAAAATTTGTTTCAACATTTGGAGTTTTAGACAACAAAGAGAGACTGAAATTCGTGTGTCAAGAATAATAATGAGAATTTTTTCCCAAAGAAAGCATTCAATAAAATTTCGTACAAGGGAGTATTGTGATGCCGAAAACAGATTTTTTGTTTCTTGTCTTTGGAAGAGGAACTTTATAGAGAGGAGAGAAGATCATTAGGATTTCTAGAAACAATCAGAAAATATGGATAATCAACTGGGGAGGCCGTGGCCTGGTGGGCTTTCACTGAACACAACTTCTGTGAAGTTAAGCTACACCAGGCACGGCTCGTCACTGGATGGGTGACCATCCGTGATAGCCAATCTTTACCCCCCGGCTGCTATGACCATCATGAATCCAGGTCCATCTAGGGACCCAACTCGTCGGCCTCTGGCCATACAGGCCCTGGATGGAGGTATTGGATCCAATTAATTAATAATAAAAAAATAAATAAATAAATAAATAAACTGTATGGCAGGGTCAACAGGAAAAACTGCTAGTAGTGGTAGAATGTCCAGGATGACACTGAACATCTGTGAACTCGTGATTACCATTTCTAGTATAATGGTAGAAAATGAAAAGGGAGTCAGTGTAAAGACCTCTTTGCTAAATTTGGAGCAAAGATGCAGAGAATGTTCAAAGCTAACTTCGTAACAAACAATGTGGAAAAGGGTCCGTTATACATATAAATATATGCCTTATTTCACATATATTAATCGACTTAAATTTTATTATTGAAAACTATTCGAGGCGTGTAGAAATTTGTTACGTTTCTTTGAAATTTCTTCAGAACGAGAAGCAAAAAGAAACTTGTACGATTTCACTTTTCTGGATTTAGACCTAACTGGCCCTCACCCTGCTACATTTTACAAAATAATTTAAAAGTCTGTTAGCGCTAATTTAAAAATAATAATAGTATATATGCGCAATCTGTGCGCATTTGAACTTCTTGGTTTACCATTATGAATGTTAGGTGTAATATTCCTAGCTAGTGCTTAATACCGTCTTAATCGGGCCGAATAACTTCTGGGATGGATTGGATATCATTTAACAAAATGCTTTATAGAGTGTAAACATGTGTAAAAATTACAAGATGATATTGAAACGAGTTGAGTAAATGAAACAAAATATCATAAAAGTAAATTAAACGGTCTTCGATTTCCTTCTTTAAATAATAATCTGTGTTATTTGATCGTTCAGAAGATCCCCAAACGAGCTCTAGATATCTGATCATCAATTAGAGCATTAATGTATTTGGTTGTTTTATTATTATTACTTTTTATTAATAATACACAAACAGGAATCTTGTTGCAAATGAATTGTTCAGGAAAGAAATATGTAATGTGCTGCGTTTTAAACGAATTTGTTGCTTAATTTTTTTTTAAGTCTAACTTGCATTTGAAAGGAAAATAAAAATCGTTTATGTTAGATGAAATCTACGCGTTATTTTTATGTGGAATTTCCTTGCCTTTTTTATTTTACTTTAATTAAAGATTGTTTTCAAGTTTTATTTCTATCACTTAAAGCATATTGGCAACAACATGTTTATACATTATTATTTGGTTTATATTTGGAACGCGTAAAACAATGAAATATTGATGACTCGAAATGTTTAATGAATTAAATGGTCAACTTCTCATTATTTGCACCTGTATAGAGATTTTTATGCATATTAGATTGGGTGGTGTCGTATCTTCTGCTCACCTTCAGCGATTTCCTATTTTTAATCTTTTTTTCGTTTCTTGAGTAGAAGAAGAGCAGCGGGTGAAAATGCAGGGCTCCGCCAAAGTAATTGACCTATTTTTATTTATTGCTATATGATGTTATGGAATTAATCTCACGATTATGGAAATCGATCTCGCCTTCTCTAGCATATTTAACATAGAAATAAAGGAAAGAAACTACGTCAGCATTACTTCTTAAGTTGCATCGCTTGGTAAGGCATAGAAGAAACGGTCGCTCAGTTTTAGAACGAAATTTTACAAATAAATGATAACATTTCAAAATATAAATCTTTTAATTGCAGTAGGTGCATAAAAATAAAGGAAGTGAAAATAATTTATCCCGTTTTGGAAAAAATAATTGAAGAAATTTGAATTTATTCTTCAGGTGAATATTTTCTCATTTCAAGTCTCTGCAGTGATTTTTACATTCAAAGAAATAAATTTTGAATACGTTTCTATGTTTATGCCAATATTTGCATAATTCCAACTTTGATAATTTTTAGAGTGCATCAAACTTGAGCGTTAAAAGGCCGGGAGGTTGGGAATGGCGGTTTAATTGAGGGCGCGTCAACGGCTCGGCAATTGTGCGCCCTTTGCCACGGCGTTAAAAGATTCGAGAAAAGCTGTTCAAATGAGCTGAAAGGGTTAGACCCGCCCAAAACAAGGTGGGGCGAAGAGAGGGCTTTTATTTCACCGTTTCGTCCTAAACGCTTATGAATAATACCTAATCTACCGTAAACTTCAATTGGGTTGTATAATAAAATGAAAAACAACGTCTGATTTTTATGGATTTTAATAAATTAATTTTAATAAAAAGTGCCTCAGCATGAAAATAAGAGTAAAGTTAAATTTTGATGCGGACAGTGTTAAAGCTTTGAAATCAGGACAAAATTATTGCAAATATTTAAAATACATAATCCAGCCCCTTCCCTCTTACACCCCCCCCCCCCCCCCCGCCTAAAAAACGAAGTTTATAGCTGATAAATGACGTCATAGAACTAATACTACTAAACCTCTGTATATACAGGGTGTCCATAAAAGGTCTGACATATTTTATCTGTGTATTACCAAAAAACTAATAAAGATAAACAAACGGATTTCAATATATAAAACTGTAACTGAAAAAGTTTTATTGTGTTTCACAATTTCGCCGCTAGAGTGCGGGAACTGTATATCGGGGTTAGAGTGCCTTTATAACCAGAGTGTGGCCATACGCGGAACAGTTTTCTATTGGTTGTTCATTGTCACGTGTTATTTTCCGCCATGTTGTGTCCAAATTGCGAATATTTAGCATAAAGTTTGTGTGGATCTAAGACGTTTTTTTGTAATTTTAAAAAATTTTAAAAGATTTTAGTGACCAAAAATGTCTTCCTGTGCTGCAGTAGGGTGTTCTAATCGCTCTAAAGATGGTTTTATAATGAAACGTTTTCCTCGCGATCCAGAAAGACGATCGATTTGGGCCGCAAAGACGAAAAGAGTAAAGTGGAAACCTTCGGTAGTAAAAATCAAATATTTCGATATATCGTATTTATTCCACTACAGTCGCATAAACACCTAAATTTGGGGATTGTTTTATACAACAGGATAATATTAGCGCTGTAACGACCAGCGGCGGGGTTCAAACTAAATTAGCATATAATATACACTATATGATCAAAAATATCCGGACACCCCTCACAGATCATCGATTGGCCCAATGTCACATGATAATGACTTGCACATCATTTAAATAGCTTCCCGCACCTTCAGACACAACTCTGCTTGGACGTTGGCAAGAATGGGTCGTTCGGCAGAGCTCATTGAGTTCCAACGTGGAACCATCGTTGGATGTCACCTATGCGGCAAGTCCGTGCGTGACATTTCCAGCCTTCTTCAGATACCCAAGTCAACAGTAGGCGATGTCATTATGAAATGGAAGACCCGGAGATCAACAACAGTTCAACAACGAACCGGTAGACCCAAGAAACTAACGGACAGAGACCGTCGAGTGCTTCGTCGTGTCACCCGCAGCAACCGGAAGTCCTCGGCGGAAAAAATTGCCACAGAGTTTCGAAACGCCTCTGCAAATGATGCCAGTACCATGACAATTCGTCGGGAACTGCACACGATGGGATTCCATGGCCGTGCTGCTGCCCACAAGCCCCACATCAGCAGGGTCAACGCCAAGCGACGTCTGGAGTGGTGCAAAGCCCACAGAAACTGGACAATGGACCAATGGAAACGTGTAATGTGGACAGACGAATCTCGCTACACATTCTGGCAATCCGATGGACGAGTTTGGGTTTGGCGCATACCTGGAGAACGCTTCTTACCTGAGTGCACAGAGCCCACAGTCAAGTTCGGAGGAGGAGGAGTCATGGTGTGGGGCTCATTTTCATGGTACGGACTGGGCCAGCTTGTTCCTGTGCAAGGAATCATGAACTCCGACCGTTATCTGAATGTTTTGGACAACTGTGCACTTCCAACGTTGTGGCAATTTTTCGGAAACGGGCCATTTCTCTACCAACACGACAATGCTCCGTGCCACAAAGCGAGGCGTGTACAGCAGTGGTTTGCGGACTCAGGGGTCGAAGAAATGGGTTGGCCGGCACAAACTCCCGACCTCAATCCTATAGAGAGTCTGTGGGATGAATTGGAAAGACGCTTGCGGGCCAGATCACATCGGCCAACTTCTGTACCTGAACTGATTCTCGCTCTTCGAAAGGAATGGAGGAACATTCCGGAAAGTACCTACCAACATTTGGTGGAAAGTCTTCCCCGAAGGGTGGAAGCTGTGATTCGGGCAAAGGGATGTGCAACGCCCTATTGATTTCCATGAAATCGTGGCTAGAGCGCAAACGTGCATGTGTCCGGATATTTGTGATCATATAGTGTACATCACAGTACATTAATTATACAGTAAATACAATGTTCAGTTCATTATACAATTTATTAATTCACATTTTGTTTGAATTTCCCCTCGTTTAAAGCTACAACGAAATAAATAATTTCTCAAAAAAGATAGCAACTTCAAAACTGCTTCGATCTGATAAAGTTGCATTTTGTCCTGTTGCTTCTTTTCCTATCATATGATAAAGAAGTTAAGCATTGTTCATTTTAAAGTAAATTTTCTGATTTTTAGTAGAAACATTTTGATGAAGATCAGTGGGAAAAAGATAGAGTCGACGGAAAACAAAAATTGAAGATGAAAGGCAATTAGAGCAGTTTCTTCTCCAGCCTAATGCTCAACGCAAGAAGCTTGTTATAGAAACACTAGAAAATAGTGACAAAATTGCAAACTTTACATTCCCTCGTTGTCGTAACATAAAAAGCAAATTCATTAGGCAATTTGTTGTTTTCGTTTGAAAAATTTTGGTGTTAAAAAAAGAAACTTATTGTTAAAGAACAGAAAAAATGTAGAGAAAATTATGATATCAAAAGTATGCCAATGCACACCATATTGTCATGAAATTAACTTTTCAGTTTTACATATTTAAAATTTCATTCGCATGTTGTTGTTTGTTAAATTTATTTTAAAATTCAGTCAATAAAATAGTTTGTTTTTTTTAATCACATAAGCTTATCTATTTTATTTCGTTTTTTTCAGTAACGAAAAATTATCATTTTTTAATAATTCCTTAATTTATTCTTTTATTATGTAATGTTTAATAAAAATTTTGATAAGATGGATATTCATTTTATTAAAAAAATTGTGACATGATTAATAATGAACTAATAAATGGGAAGAAACGAAAAAATGGAAAAAAACAAAAAATAAATTTAAATTTACATTTTTTCAGTTTATTGTTTTTTCTAATAATTAAAAGTAGACTTTTATTTTCGATTTATTGATTCATTCCATTAATTCGAGGTCTTTTTAATGCCAAAAGTGCAAAATTTCTTGTTTCTGCTACACAGATTGGACACAACATGGCCGTCTGGCCTCTCATGGCCACACACTGGTTATAAAGGCACTCTAATCGGGGTTAGAGTTTCTCGATAAATAAATTCGCTCTCATATGATAGGCTACAAGAATGAATGGCTAGACCTGATTGGCTTACAAATCATTCGGGGCACAACATGGCGGCAACATGCTTTCCTAGTTGTCGGAACTCTTATTTATCGAGGAGACTCTACTCGGGGTTATTAAAACAAAAGATGGCTACTCCACAGGAGAGAGCACGACAGTGTATTGGTTTATCGAAACGAAATCGGTGACTCAGAGAAATTTTCGAAGACAATTTAATAAGGATCCATCCTGCCAGAAAAAATTATAATGAAGGCGTGAGCATTTTGGATTTGGAGAAGAGGTTTTTGCAAACAGGCAACGTGCTATGCAAAAACATTTCAGGCCGCCCAAGCATAGCAGATGAGGATGTGGAAAGAATTAGAGAGGCGTTTGATCGGAGCCCTAGAAAATCGATGAGGACAGCTTCCAGAGAATTGGGGTTGCCTAAATCCACGGTACATAAACTCGTACGTATGACGTTACAATTGTATCCATACAAGATTCAGCTTGTACAAGCTCTCCAACCAGATGACAAACCGAAACGTTCGAAGTTTGCTGTTTACATGTTAAACAGGATTGAAGTCGATGGAGATTTTCTTTATCGTGTTGTGTTTTCCGAGGAGGCGACATTTTACGTTTCCGGACATGTTAACCGCCACAATGTTCGCATTTGGGGATCTGAAAACCCGCACTGTGTCCGTGAAATGGAAAGAGACAGTCCAAAAGTTAATGTCTGGTGCGGGGTTATGCACGATCGCGTTCCAAGACCCTTCTTCTTTGCGGAACCAACTGTTACTTCCATTACGTATCTGGACATGTTGCAGAATTTCGTATTCCAGCAATTAGATGAACTACACCCGATATTCTCTTCCAGTAGGATAAAGCACCACCACACAGGGAGACAATTGTTCGTGCCGCTTTGGACAAAACTTTCCAGGAAGAGATGAACCCATCTCTTGGCCCCCTCGATCACCCGACATTATGCCACTGGACTTTTTCTTGTGGAAGTTCGCGAAGGACCAGGTGTTCAAAACAAAAGTTAAGGACATTACGGATTTGAAACGCCGAATCACAGTTCCTATTAACAGGGTGGATGTTGATATGCTCAAAAAGAACATGGCAAGAAATTGATTATCGGATGGATATCCTCCGCGTGACCCAATGAGCACACGTTGGGGAGCTACTAATTTGGTTTAATAAAACTTTTTCAGTTACAGTTTCATATATTGAAATTCGTTTCTGTTTATCTTTAGTAGTTTTTTGGCATAAATTATCATGTGTCAGACCTTTTATAGACACCCTGTATTACATGTCATTTCTTAGCATTGAAAGTTCCAACGGTACCATATGGTACCATTAAAACACGTACTACTAAACAATTCCGACTATCATTAATTACTCGTTATATTCACTCATGATACGTTGTTACGAGTTGTTTGATATATTACACGCCATATCTTAGCATTGAAAGTTCTAATAGTACCATATGGTACGATTAGAACACGTACTACTAAGCTAATTCTCACAATCATTAGTTACGCGTTATATTCGTTTGTAACACGTCGTGACGAGTTATTTGATATATTATATGCCATATCTTGTCATTGGAAATTTTTAAAGGGGTATTATAATGGTACCATTAGAGCACGTGCTATTGTACCTATTCCGGCTATCTCACCTTCGAACTTGTTCGTGCTCTATCCCACATTAATGGATTGGTGAAAACAGAGTGTAAAAAACCTAATTAGTTTTGAAGTTATCTTATTAAAGGATAAGCTCCCTACCAATATAGAAATTCTTTTAGTTTAAGGACAGATCTCCCCTTTCTATAATCGTCAATCACGTGCATCCTGCACGCGCCATCTCAACAACGTTCAGAGCACATTCAGAGCCAAAGTGCTCTAAACTCGTTTACCCCAGTGCAAGGATGATTCGCCTCTTCCAGAAATTCACTACTCGCACTCTCCCAATTGCAACGCAGTGCATTGTTGAAATTGTGTCTACAGACGGACGGACATCTGGACAAACCGATTACATAAGCACTTTTCTATGAAAATGTGCTAAAAAGTGATCAGGGCGTCGGAAACATCTGAACAACGGGAACTTCGTCTACAGCAGGAAATTGTAGAATTACTGAAAACCAATTTCAGTTATTATTTGTCTTCTTGAGGTTATTCTGTTTACCTACAGGGTGATTCAGTCAATTTCTGATCATTTCACTCGAATGACGTGCATTAGGGATAAACAATTGAAAGAATATGAGCGCCATATCGAATTTCTAAATAGTTGGAGTTTGTATTGTTGCAACGGCGCTGCATGAAAATCGTATTGTTGAAAAATGGCGCCCGCTTTATCAACAGAGCAGAAATGCAAGGTTGTCGAATGGAATTTCGAGACAAAATCACCTGTAACCGTGCAAAGAAAGTTCCGGAAGGAGTATAAGTGTCGAGACGCACCAGGCAGGCAAGCAATCATGGATTTTGTCAAGCAATTTCGTGCCACTGTATGTGTTAAAGGCAAGAAAAAAGGCGGGAGCGAAGCTTGTGTTCGAACGGCCGAAGTTGTCGAAAATGTTCGCACAAGGTTGGTCGATTCCCCTCCAAAAAATCTGTTCGCCTGCGAGTCCTAACCTAAACCCATGTGATTTTTATCTCTGGGGGTTCCTTAAAGACAGTGTGTTCACTACAGCACCAAGAACCCTAGACCAGCTGCGACAAAGCATCGTCGACTGCTGCACCCTTGTGGATGCAGAAATCCTGGATAGAGTTATGAACAACTTCACCATTCGGCTGCGAGCAGTTCAAAATATTCGTGGTTGGCCACGTTGAGCCACAACAAGACTTTTCCACGGGAATAAAAACTCCGAACTGCCTAAAATATCATACTGAAATGCTAAGTTTGTAAACATTAATGGGTCAATAAATCATAGTACTGAAATGGTCAGAAATTGACTGAATCACCCTGTATAACTGTAATTATCCTGGCAACCCGGGAGCCTCTGCTAGTAAGAATAAATAAACAATAATAAAAATGTAAGTACATTTAGAACAAATATTCCACGAAACCAATAAAACGAAATTAACAAAGGTTTAAAGGAGTCTTGTGTTAAGGTTTGTTACTAATATTGTTAGTAAAAAAAAAAAGTATTTTCAAACATTTCTTTAAGATAGCAGGAGTCGCGGAGGAAGAGAGAACTTCAGGTAAAAGAAACCGCCATCTAATTCCAATATAAAAGAGCATTCACAGTAATATTAACTCACAGCGCAACAGTATGTATTAGTCCTTCTAAATACAAAACGAAACTGAATTAGATCAAAACAGGAGTCGGAGCTTTCATGGCTTTGAATAAGTTACCACGAATTAAAGATATTTTGAATAGAGGCTGTGAGGTAATCCTCTCCCGTTACCCATGGTAACATATTAGGTCAGCTGCTAGGATATAATAGACGGCTTATAAGTTATTCGACTGTCCTCTTTTATCAAGCGTCGAACAGTATTTATGCTTTCGTCGGTGATGTCTGTTGCTGGGCTTCTTTCACGGAACTCATCGATCAGATAGATCCTGCACGCCGAAATCCTTTGAATCATCCTTTCAATTGACAGACCTGGGGCTTCATCTTCAAAGACAATCTTCAAAGACAATTTTTAGCCTTTTTGAGCACTCGTTTTTTTTTTTTTTTTGAACATTTTCAATCGAAAGGTTTTCTTATCGGAGAAAGAGAGAGGAACTGATACATCAAAGAAGAACTACAGGATAATTGCTAAATAATGGTAAATTGGGAAATGGAATAAAAGAGACTCAAAATATAAGGATAAATGTAACAGAGATTTGATGGCAAAACCGCAGTTTTTTTTCAAGAGTGAAGCTAAAGATGTTCCCGAAATAAAAAGAGGAATACTAGAACTCAGTTTATTGTTTCCTTATTCAATTTATTACTTTATTTCATCTGGGTTAAGCCCCTTTTTATAAACAAGGAAATAAGATTTTTATGTATAATATAAATAAAATAATATACTATTTTGAAAGGGAAAGAAAATTATCGAAAATCTATTTATTGAATATGATTTAAATCATGTAGTATGAAACAACCAATGAATATCTTTTATTAAATCAACATGAATGATATCTCGAATTTTCAAATCGTATTTCATTGGCGGAATGTCAATTTGTCTTCTATTTGGAAAAACGGTTCTAACTTTATTGCTTAGATCACTAAGGCGATGAGGAAACTGAATTGCAGTTAGTTCTCATGTTCCTAGCTCAAAAAATTAGTTAAGGCATCCTAATGTTCTTTCTGACCTTTAACTCTTTTCTTTCTGACCACCGAATAGCTCCTTTCCAGCCCTACCTATTCCTTTTATGTCTAAACTTACGTAGTCTTAAAACTAATCTCCTTGCGCTAACAGCTTCGCTACCTCTACTTAAGATTCTCCTCACATAATTGCAATCAAAGAATCGTAGACTCATTCTTCATTGGATGTGCCCCCTCTCGATAATTATTTCTTTGCAGCGATACCTCGGTCCTCTAAAAGAGGTTGCGGTTTGGTTATTTATTTTCCTAATTCATTACATTATACTGTTTTCGATAAATACACGCTCATAACCCCTGATTGAAATCGTTTATTGAAATTGTTTATTGAAATTGCGGGTCGATAGGCCTATATAGTATTTAAACGATTCAAAGAACACATGGACTCCTACAAGAAACAAGATAATAATTCACACTACGCGATCCACCTAGCCCGCACGGGACATACCCCCAAAGACAAAGTGAAATTATGACCATTCTCCATCTATGCAACGACCCATTCAAGACCGCCACTCTCGAAACTATTGAGATCTTTAAAGCTAAGATCTCCTCTCCAGATCACCTCCTCAATTGTCAAACCGTTTTTGATATTTATTCAATTTTAAATTTTTTATCCGATATCTTGTAATTTTTCAAATTTGTATATTTACTTTCATTTCCATTTCTTATTGATACCTTAGTTTACGTTAACTCCGGATGAGTCTTCTTCTAGGTCCGCGTTTTTAATTTTGTTCGTGTTATGACATCACTTTTTCCTTGATATTTCAATTAATTTTCCTCTCAAGGCTTCCTTATAATTTCATTGTTATTGGTTCCTTATCCAATCATTCTCCTTTCAATGTCGCCACTGTACAATTTATATTATTTACTATTTGTTATTTCTTCATCTAATCATATTCTCATTCTGTACCATATTTTCTGTATATAAAGGCTTATGTCCTCTTGTGTGTATCCCTCAAGCGTCCCCCAGATTCTCTTGTTCTGTTCAATAAGAAACTGGACTGGGTGGACAACTACAAGTATCTGGGAGTTATCATTGACTCAAGACTCTCATGGAACCGGCATATGTCCTATGCTCTGAACAAAGCGAAGAGGGCTAAGTACAGTATCATAGCTCTCATGGGTCGCAACAGCGCCCTCAGCATTGACAACAAGCTACTTCTGTACAAATCGATTATCCGGACCATACTCCTCTATGGCATGCCTGCGTGGGCGACTATCTGTAAACCAGATGGAGTGAACTACAGTCATTCCAGAATGTTACTCTGAGGACCATTGCTCAGCTGGACAGAAGGACGGTGAAAAACCAATCCATCCACATGGATTTAAACATGGCCCATATCGGAAAGTTTATACAGGATCTCCTTTTGATTATGATACAGAAGATGAAGACTCACGACAATAAACTTGTGAATGGAATACTGAAGAACTCATTGAATATGAACTGGCATACGAAGTATCGTAAACCGAGGCACGTTCTTGACGTCAATTTTGAAGATATTAGCAACGTCTCTTTCCCGGACTACTGGAAGATGTGATAATCTTCTTTCTCCTTGTGTTTTTTATTTCGTTTGTATTTTGTTTCTGACAATCGTCAATCTTATTTTCTTTTTTGTATAATATGGAAGACCGCTTGGGTTGGTAGGCTTCTTGACTACCTCAGTGTATTTCATTTGGAGTTTATTCTGGTTGGATGAGTTTTGTGAAAGCGCTGCTTTCGTCCCATCTTAACAAATGTACACTTCACTGTTCGATTGTCGATTGTCGTTGTGTATATCCGTGATAAAGCCGGGAATAAATGGCGAAACTAGTCGGAAACTCTGTTCTCCCTTTGTTGTGTTGTAAAGTCTCTACCAATTTTATCGATAGAAACAGCACTATGGACCACTTACTGAACGATTGATTCTCTTATCGAAAATTTTCTTTCCCACGTTCTCTTAGGGTATAACCGTTATTTTCCCCATAAGACCTTTTACGTTAAAAACATGACAACTCTCTTTATTAATCCTTGGATGAATGCCCGTATATTGTCTTTAGTCTCTCATAAGAATTCTCTCTATCGTAAATTCCGTCGTCATCCAAATGAAGTTACCAAGTCTAAGTTTCAATGCTTTTCCAGTTATGTTCGTAAACTTATTAATTCAACTAAAACTAAATATTATGCTCTAGTCTTCAATAATATTCCCAACAGTAAATCTAAATGGTCGACTATTAATAAGTTAATTTATGAGTCATCAACAGTTTCCACCCTTTTTCTGACATTGTTACTTTAAACTCTGCTACTCTCATCGATTTTATTGACACCTTGCTGCCTTTCCCTTCTTATTCTCCTTCGTGTTCTAATTCATATCCTTTTTTCTTTTCATTTCTAATCCCATTCTTTTTTCGCTTATCCCACTTCTCCTGAAGAGCTTGCCATTGTTTACCGTCAGCTCAAGTCCTCCATTTATCCGGATCCTTTTAGGCCTACGGCCTGATATATTAATTTCAATCTCCTGTAGATTCTGCATTGCCTTTTCTTTTCTATTCACTACTTCTTTAGTTTCCGGGTCTTTCTCTAAATGTTTGCGAATATCGAGAATAGTCCCGATACATAAAAATGGTGATTCTACCGGGTATCATAATTATCATCCCATCTCTATCCTACCAGTCTTTTCGAAAATTTTCGAAATTCTTTTTTGTTTTTTGTTTTTCTTTTCGAAAATTTTTATTATATTAATGTTAATGCCCTTATTTCCCGTTCTCAACATGGTTTTACTCCCAAGCTTGGTTTGATCTGATCGAATTTCTCAGTTCCAATATGTCTGACAACAAAATTGCAGTATCTGTCTTCCTTGATTATTCCAAAGCTTTCGATTCACTCCTATTTCTCTTTTGCTTTTTAAACTCTCTTCATTTTATAATATTCATGGTTCCCCTCTTAATAGGCTAACTAATTTTTTGCTTGATAGACAGTATTTTTTATCAATTTCTAAGTTTCTTCGAAAAATCTAATAAGGAATATCGGTATTCCTCAAGGCTCTATTCTTTCCCCCTTGCTTTTTAATATTTTCATTAATGGTTTACTTATAGCTCTGTCTTTTATTGCGATTACTCTTTATGCACATGATATTACTCTTTCTTTTGCTGAACCATTATTCCTAACTTCTAAGATTAAACAAACCTTTTCTATCTTAAGTTATTGGATTTCGATTAACTTAAAACCAAATATATGATTTAAATAAAACCAAATATATGATTTTCCACCACTGAAATAAACGATCGATTCCAACCGAGCTCTTAATTACTTATAATTCTTAAATACTTTCTTCAACCTCAACTTTTAAGTACCTCGGCTTACATCTGCTTCCGCATCTGTTAATGCACTTTCCAAAACACTAAACGAAAAGTTAGGTATAATTTCTCGTTTATTTTTTCTTCCTCCTGCGATCTTGCTTCTTCTTTACTTTTCGTTAATTCATTCTTCTTTATGTTTTGGAATTATATTTTGGGGATCAACCCCCAATTTTAATTTAATCTGGCTTTTCCGTATGCACATTTTTCTAAATCTTCCTAAATCAGCTATTTACACTACTGTTTATAAAAATCGCAACACCCTGATGGAATAG
>JAHWFO010018799.1:1728840-1755269 GCA_023313115.1 Rhysida immarginata
TCTGGTGAACGAGCAGGCCAGGGGAACAAGGGCGTCTGATGTGCTTGGGAAAAGGCGAGGACATTTCTGGCCACATGCGGTCGGGCATTGTCCTGTTGGAATACAGCGCCTGGAAGGTTCTGCAGGAAGGGGATGACCTCGGGTTGCACAACTTCCCTGATGTACCGGTCACTGTTCAGATTGCCATGGATTCTGATCAGACGGGAACTGCCATGGTAACTGATTGCACCCCACACCATCACTCCTGGCGTTTGTCCCGAATGACGCTGCAGGATGCATTCTGGAAGGTCGCGCTCGCCACGATGTCTTCTGACTCGTATCCTGCCGTCATGGTGCTGCAAGTTAAACCTTGACTCATCCGAAAACACAACTTGTTGCCATTCAGCTTGCCACTGTTGGTGTTGATGGGCCCATTGCAACCTGAGGCGCCGGTGGTTTTGAGTCAAAGGAATCCGCAACAATGGTACTCGTGCCATCAATCCTCTGGAAATCAAACGGCGTCGTACAGTGCTAGCAGAGATTGTCCTGCCTACTGTAGCACCCCACTGTTGTGCTAACACTGTGGAAGTGGCTGTACGATCTGCTACACACATGCGATAGAGGTGTCTGTCATCTCGCGGTGTCGTCGTGCTGGGTCTTCCTGAGCCTGGTCTTCGGTGTGCCCTGTTCTCTTCGTTCCACTGCCTCCATGCACACATAATTGTCGTTGCATTACGTCCTACACGAGCAGCAATGTCACGATACGACCATCCCGCTTCACGCAGACCAATTATGCGTCCTCTTTCAAAGTCTGTCATCTGTTGATGTGGTACCCTTCGTCGTCGTCGAGGCATGGTGTTCTTTCAAGCAATTACTCTGAAAATCTAATCATTTATACTCTGACCCATTGTATGCAAATTTTGCAAATTGCATATGGATTAGACCATTCCATCAGGGTGTTGCGATTTTTATAAACAGTAGTGTATTTAATCCAAATGGTACAGGGTGATTCAGTCAATTACGTACGATTTTAATGGGTTATTACTCAGGAACTAATAAACATAGGAATGTCATATAGATCTTACAATACACATTACAATTGGAATTTCACACCACATGAACAAAATGCTCGATGAGTGCTCCATTCATCTGTACAACATGACGAAGCCTGAGGGTGATGCGCTTCGCATCTCATTGTCAACCAGTGCACAAGATTCGGTGATTGCCTGACGGACCTCTTCCATGGTGCGGGGGGGGGGGGGAGCTGAACATCTTCTCCTTAAGGAATCCCCACATAATTGACCCATCAGTTCAACAACAAGGTATATCTCTAACCGTTTCCCAAGCCTCTTCAACGACGGATTCAGCTGGCCACCGACCAGGCCTGACCTTAACCCCTGTGACTTCTTTCTGTGGGGCTCCTTAAGGAGAAGGTGTTCAGCACACGCCCCCGCACCATGTAAGAGGTCCGTCAGGCAATCAACGAAATTTGTATACTGGTTGACAATGAAATGCAAGGCGCAGTGCTGCAAAACTTCACCCTCAGGCTTCGTCGTGTTGCATAGATGAATGGAGCACACATCGGGCATGCTGTGAAATTCCAATGTGTAATGGTTTTGTAAGGTCTATGTGACATTCCTATATTTATTAGTTCCTGAGTAATAAACCATTAGAATCGTAGTTAATTGACTGAATCACCCTGTATAATCACCATATATGAAATTTACATATGTTTTATAATTACACTGGTCAACAAAAAATACAAATGTTGGTGTTCTAAACTAGGTTTCTTGTGCTGATTCCAAATCTAAACCCCAAATTTCTCTATCACGTCAGGATCTAAAGTTATTACCATCCTGCTCTTTTTATATCTTTAAATATTATACAGTAAGTACTATAGTGATTACTTGTAATTTATTCAATTATGATGCTAAATTCATGTTAAATTTTTTTTAGGATCATCATGAATAGCTGGAGTATTTATTGGGCCACATATTCGTGAAGTGATGAGGGACACTGAGTTCAGATTGAAACTAAATGAACTGGAGTTAGTAGCCTGGGATGCTTTTATCTTAGTGGTAAAGAACTTTCTTGGAAATTACAGATCTCCTCATGAGCTAGTGGGCAACATGTTTACCAATGTTTAAATTCGACGTTTTGAGACTGTTTTAATATTAAGTTCAAAGAAAAGTTAAGCAATAAAGAAGCAAGATAAGAAAGAAAAGTTGAAAACTGTCCCATAGGAGGACGATACAAAATAATAATGAAGCATTTACTATTCACAAGGACATAGTTGATTTGTGACAAGCCCCTGCCAACCCAGTCCAGAGGACCATAAAGCAAACGTATTCACAAGGACAGTCAGCAGTTCATAATCAGGGGTTATGAGCGTGTATTCATCGAAAACAGTATAATGTAATGAATTAGAAAAATAAATAACCAAGCCACCACCTCTTTTAGAGGACCCAGGTATCGCTTCAAAGGAATAATTATCGAGATGGGGCACATCCAATGAAGAATGAGTCCACAATTCTTTGATTGCAATTATGTGAGGAGATATCTTAAGCAGAGGTAGAGAAGCTGTTAGAGCAGGTAGGTTAGTTTTAAGACTATGTATGTTTAGACATAAAAGGAATAGGTAGGGCTGGAAAGGAGCTATTCGATGGTTAGAAAGAAAAGAGTAAAAGGCTTCAGGAGTAATCGGATCTTTGTGTGACTATATATAACAATTAATAATATCCAATCAGGTTAATTTTACAAAGAATAAGGAAGGGACCAATCAAAGAAATACAAAATGTCAGATTATTTTACAAAATCGAGCACCACTCCAAAGCGTGTGCAAAACTGGTTTCGTGAAAAAGAGGCGAATTTGCTTGGTTGGCCTGCTCAGACCGCCGATCTCATTCCGATTGATCACTTGTGGGACGAACAGGAGCGACGGGTGCAAATACGCAAACCAAGCCCGTCTTCACAACAATCTCTTCTAACAGCCTTGTGAGAGGAATGGAGAGCCATTCCTGCTCAGACTTACAGACAGCTTGTAGGAGGTATGCCTCGACGTGTTGCCGCTGGAATACAAGAAAAAAGAGGGCCTATCTGTTACTAAGTAAAATAATAATAAAATAATTTTTCTGAAAAACATGCTATGTCCAAATACTTTTTGTATATAGTGTATTTACAATTCATCAGCCGTAAGCAGCTAAATAAGTACAGTTTGAGTAAGTACGAGAAAAAATTTATATAGAAATGTAGTCAGATAAAAATTGGCCTCATACTCGATAGGATGTTACAATCTACTTTTTGAGCTAGGAACATGACAACTAACTGCAAGTCAGTTTCCGCATCGCGTTAGTGATCTAATCTTTAAGATATCATTCATGTTGATTTAATAAAAGATATTCATTGGTTGCTTCATACTAGATGATTTAAATCATATTCAATAAATAGATTTTCAATAATTTTCTTTCCCTTTAAAAATAAGTACTTATTTTATTTATATTATACATAAAAATCTTATTTCCTTGTTCATAAAAAGGGGCATAACCCAGATGAAATAATGTAATAAATTGAATAAGGAAATAATAAACTGAGTTCTAGTATTTCTCTTCTTATTCCTCTCAAAAATCAAGAATGTCTGTGAAATATCTCTTTTATTCCTTTTCCCAATTTCTCTTCTTCTTAGCAATTATCCTGTAGTTCTTCTCTGATGTATCAGTGCTTCTCTCTTTCTCTGATAAGAAAACCTTTGGTTAACAGTGTTCAAAAAAAAAAAAAAAAAAAAAAAAAAAAAAGGTGCTTAAAAAGGTAAAAGTTGCCTTTGAAGATGAAGCCCCAGGTCTATCAATTGAAAGGGTGATTAAATGGATTTCAGCGTGTACGAGTCTATCTGATTGATGAGTTCCGTGAAAGAAGCCCAGTAATAGACATCACCGACGAAAACATAAATACTGTTCGACGCATGATAGAAGAGGACAGTTGAATAACTTATAAGCCGTCTATTATATCCTAGCGGCTCTCCTAATATGTTGCCATGGGTAACGAGAGAAGATTATTTCACAGCCTCTATTCAAAATACCTTTAATTAATGGTAACCTAATCAAAGCCATGCAAGCTTCGACTCCTGTTTTGAACTAATTCAGTTTCGTTTTGTATTTGTTGCGTTATGAGTTAATATTACTGTCAATACATCTCTTATATTAGAATTAGATGATGGTCTTTTTTACCTGAAGTTCTCCATTCCTCCCCGACTCCTGCTATTTGAAATGTTTGAAAGTATTTTTTTACTAACAATATTAACTCAAGACTCCTTTAAGGGCCTTCGTTAATTTCGTTTCATTGGTTTCGTGGTTTATTTGTTCTAGATGCACTTACATTTTCATTATTGTTTATTTATTACTTACTAGCACACACAAAATAGTCTAGAACACCTTTATTTCCCCCAGTAGCAAAATGTTGTTGGTCTGTGTTATCTTTGTTTATTTTTAAAGTTTCCCATAGTTCCTTTTTACTCTCGTCCCCTTTAGTAATCCACGTCAATATGATTACCACTCCTATTCTAGTCGTCATGCGCAATCCATTAGAGTTCCTTTAGCTAGATGTAATTACCAACGTCTCTGCATTTCATTTGCTGGAGTTAGATGGTGGTCCATTTTATCTGAATCCATTCGTTCTTCAACGTCCGTAGGCATCTTTAAAAACAATTTAAAAGCTATTCTTTTCTTCCGTATGCTAAATCCCAACCTTAGTTATCATTTTTTGTGATTTTCTTTTAGATCATTTTAGTTTTTGTTCATAATGGCTCTGGCTGGATTGTAACTTGTACTAAAATAAGTAAATAAATAAAACAACGTATTCCCAATTTGCTTGCTGAGGAAGAGGCCAGTACCTTCGAAATGTACGTCCATGGCGCCAGATTAAAAATCTCATTTCTGAAACTATGGTTTCTGTCCTTAATTTATTTGATATCATTTATCCACAGTTGTATTACCAGGAAATATTTTCATATCCAATTAAGGAGGAAAAATTAAAAGGCTGTATGACTGATGCCAAAAAATTGATATTAGGCCTGGTTCGGCTTCGATACAGGCGCACAAACGGTCATTGTCAATGAGTGATGGTCGCCCACTTCTTGACTGATCTTGGAGGTCCAATTCGCCACGCTGAAACCTCGTAAACCAATCGTAGGCTGTGCGACGATCAACTGTGACACCTCCAAATGCTTGGTTGATGTGCCGTTGCAATTGGCCAGCGTTCAGGCCGTACTTGAAACAGAGTGTGTAGCTGTTCACGGGACAAAGTGGGCCATCTTTCAAAGTGGAATGGAAACAACGATTCGATTAGATGTCATTCAATATGTTTACATATACTATCTGGCCTTTCGTCACCGGACACCTCTTACCAGTAATATAAACCGGACCCTGCACGACATCAGTATCATGTAGGGCCGTCTTTCGCCACAATGACATCCGCAACTCTTCGAAGAAGACTTTCCACCATTTTCCGATACGTGTCGTCGGGAATCTTGCTCCATTCATCCTTTAAATTGGCAAACAGCTCAGTAGTGTTCTTTGGGCGGTATGGTCTGGCTCTCAACTGGCGCTCCCGGCGTCCCAAAGGTATTCAGTGGGGTTGAGGTCTGGATTTTGGGCTGGCTAATCAAGTTTCCCCACACCCATTTCCTCAAACCAGGTGTTAATAATGCCTGCTGTATAACAGGGAGCATTATCGTGCTGAAACAGGCATAGGTCATTACCAAAGCGTTCTCACAATGTCGGTAACGCAGATTTGTTCAGAACTGTTTGGTATGCTTTGGAATTCATGGTTCTGCGAACTAAAACAAGAGGACCAAGACCAGGGTAGTACAAAGAAAAGCAGGACCAGGCAATGATGCTGCCTCCTCCGAATTTCACTGTGGGTACGACACAGTCCTGTAAATATCGTTCGTCGGGCATTCGCTAAACCCACACGTTCATGGACTGTCACAACTAGTAGCGGGATCCATCACTCCGTAGGTTGGTTTTCCATTGTTCTGGAGTCCAGTGGCGGCTTCCATGCACTACTGTAACCGACAGATCACATTGAATGCTGTGATATTTGGCTTGTGAACTGCTGCTCGTCCATGAAAACTAAGTGCGACGATCTCCTGGCGGACGGTACGATCACTTACAGCGCTAGACGATGCATATTGAAAGTCCTGTGCCAACATTTTTAACGAATCCTTCCTGTTTGATATCACCACACGTTTCAAGCATCGTCGTTCGCGATCTGCCAATTTCGTCGGTTTACTGGGTTTGCGTTGGCATTTTATAACTACCTCTCAATTCCACTTCAAAAAAACATCACTCACTGTCGAACGGGGTATCTGAAATTTATTGGAAATTTGTTTGTTTTGTTTTGTTTTGTTTGGTATTAACGTCCTTTTCAACTGCTATGGTCATTTCAGGACGGCGTTAAAGGGGCCGCAAATTTTGCCTCGCAAGGGTTCTTTAACGTGCAGCCGGCAAACGACTACACGGGACCAACGGCTTTACTTCCCTTCCGAAGGAAGTGCGTGATCTCAGGATTTACCCCTGAAAAATCCTCGTCGTCCTCGGCCGGGATCGAACCCGCGTACTCGGGCATCAGAGGCGATCACGCAACCTGCTGAGCCACCGAGGCCGATATATTGGAAATTTCACGGATCGAATGCCCAAACCTGCGGGTTCCAGTGATCATCCCTCTTTCCTCCGCAATAATTTCGCGTCGTCTGCTCATATTGACTGCAGTAGCTGCTATGAGTGCATTCTAATCCGTCAAATTCTTTTATAGGTTGTATGACGTGTACGACGATCCCTTGCGCTTTTGAAGAGGTGTCCGGTGATGCCTGCCCAGATAGTGTATACCTCCATCGCCATGGATTCGTATTTAGAGTAATTATGCGGGAACTTTCTTTCCAACCCAATATTTCGATAGTTTAAATATACTTCTGTGATGTATAAGAAAAGTTATTTTTAAATTCAAAAAATTTTTATTTACATCACATGTCTAAAGTCAAAACAAATATATTTATTTGTAAATTTTAGTTTGAAAATAACAATTGTTGGTTTGCATTCATTTTATAAAATTACTTCCTCATGCAGCACATCAGCCGCCTTTGTTACGTGTGTCGGCCATTAACAGAGCTTTGTTTCAGAAGTAAGGTGGAACGGGATTTCCAACATGTTAGACACTACCAGAGAACCTTAATACTAACGACAAAGCCAACTAGAAAGACAGGCCGGGGCACTTAAAAGTCACATGACCAAAGTAGATCAAGCAACAATCCAATCTTCATTGTTTCCAACAAACGAAAAGACAGTGATTGTTAAAATCCAAGATGGAAACAATGACGATTGGATTGTTGCTAGATCTACGTTGGTCATGTGATTTTTTAGTGCCCCGGCCTGTCTTTCTCGTTGGCTACGTACTAACGACGAGGCCAACGAGAAAGACAGCCCTCGAAGCGGAAAAATCACCTGATCATCTGAGTCCAAACAACAATCCAACCTTCATTGTTTCCAACAAACGAAAAAAATACTGATTGTTAAAATCCAAGATGGAGACAATGAAGGTTGGATTGTTGTTCGGACCCAGCTGGTCAGGTGACTTTTCCGCTTCGAGGCCTGTCTTTCTCGTTGGCTTCGTACTAACGACGAGGCTAACGAGAAATACAAGCTCCGGCACTGAAAAGTCACGTGACCAAGATAGGTCTGTTAACCATTCAACATTCATTGTTTCCAACAAAGGAAAAAACACTGATTGTTAAAATACAAGATGGAAACAATGAAAGTTACATTGTTAATAGACCTATCTTGGTCAGGTGACTTTTCAGTGCCAGAGCCTGTCTTTCTCGTTAGCCTCGTACTAACGAGATATGACGTTAACACATTTTCCGTTGTTGCCGTTGTAATTCCGTGATAGCAGTGGCCTCTGGTGTAGTGGGATAAAGCAAAAGTATCGTTCAGATATCGTTTCCTGCGAGCATCGCGAGAAACTGACGTCATTACGTAACATGCATAATTGACGTCACTTCTTTTCGCAATTTTATAGCTTAGTGACGTAAATTGCATTCATAAACTCTTTACTTTCAAATTTTGATTTATTTAATGTTGGCATTGAAATAAAGAATTGAATTAATAAAGAAAATATTGGAAATTTATTCGTGTTATTGTTGTCTTAGGAAATAAAATAGATACATTTAATAAATAAATTAATAAAATACAATAAGAAATTAACAGTATTTAAGAATAAATATTAATAAATAATAAATAAATGAATAAAATGCAATTAAAAATTAATAAATGCACATTATTTACAAGCATATTCATTTTAGAAACGGGAGTGTAATTATACAGGGTGTTTTTTAATTGAGTACAGATTTTTGGGAGATGATAGAAGAGGTCCTTAGAAGTATTTTTTGTCATATGAACATGGGGTCCCCGCAGCTACGTTTACTTACAATACTGCATTGAATAATCAAATGACACCGGGACGCAGTGTGCGTTGGTAGGCCTAGATTATTTTATTTTTAACAATTAACACAAGCAATCTACTGTAATAACTTTTAAAGTAATTGTTTGCAACGAAATTTCAAGGTGCACGTGCTTGTTTGTTGAAAAGTCTTAGGACAAACTTCGTCAAGGAGATTCCATGGTATCCAACCCCTTTGTAAAATACGATTAGTCCATATGTAAATGAACTAATCGCATTCTGGGAAAGCAGTAGGTAAAGATTTGTTTTAAAAAGTTCACTTTATGTACTTTTTACATGTGTAAAGTTAAACAAACAGTATGAATCGTTTTACATGGACTGATTATGCAGACATGCATCTGTGTCTCGGTGCTGCTGGTACCATGGATGGTGCAAGGCGTTTGTATGCTGAACGTTATCCCAACATAATTCTTCCCGATTCACGAACATTTGGTGCAGTAGATCGTCGTCTAAGAGAAAAGGCCCATTCGCTCATGATAATCATCAGCGTGGACGTCGTCGGTGGTTACGCTCCCCTGAATTAGAGGATGAAGTTTTGGAAAGGTTTAACCGAAATCCATCGACAAGTACTCGTGCGGTCGGAGCTGCTTTGAATACTAGTCATACCACTGTATGGAACATTTTACATGACAACCTGCAGCATCCGTTCAAGCTTCGAAAGGTGCAGGAATTATGTCCCAATGATGATGGTCCCGGCGTGCTTTCGCAGAATGGTTTATGCAGCAACAGAATAGGATTCCAGACTTTCCTTCCATGGTTTTGTGGACAGATGAGGCAACGTTTACGCGAGAGGGAATGTTCAATAGCTACAATAGTCATCTGTGGTCTCATGTCAACCTATGTGCAACACATGTTAACAGTTTTCAGCATCGTTTTTCGTTGAATATTTGGGCTGGCATGATTCACAATGTCCTGATTGGGCCATATCTCCTACCATGCCGTCTTAACGGGCAAACATACCTTGGTTTCCTGAAGGAGGAGCTCCCTGGTCTTCTTGAAGATGTTCCACTAATGACCAGACATTTGACGTGGTTTCAACAGGACGGCGCACCTTCGCATTACACAAGAGCAGTTAGAGATTACCTAAATGAGATATCCTCGTCGTTGGATTGGTCGTGGCGGACCAGTTGCTTGGCCACCGAGATCGCCAGATCTCACACCGATGGATTTTTTTTTATGGGGAAGCATAAAATCAATGGTGTACTCCGAACCCGTAGATACCGAAGAAGAATTGGCGGCTCGTGTTGTCGCGGCAGCAGGTGAATCAACGACTGTGCAAATCAACTGTTTCCACGCGTACATCAATCCATCATAAGGCGTTGAAAATTGTGCTATGAAGCAAATGGCGGTCATTTCGAACAATTACTGTAAAAGTCATACAGTAGATTGCTTGTGTTAATTGTTAAAAATAAAATAATGTAGGCCTACCAACGCACACTGCATCCCGGTGTCATTTGATTGTTCAATGCAGTATTGTAAGTAAACGGAGCTGCGGGAACCCCATGTTCATATGACAAAAAATACTTTTAAGGACCTCTTCTATCATCTCTCAAAAAATCTGTACTCAATTCAAAAACACCCTGTATAATACGTATACGAATACAGAGAAATAATAAAATTAATGATGAAATTATATTATAAACTTAAAATTATATAAAGTTATTATTTCTTATAGTTTTTATTATATATAACTAAAATAGGAAAATCTCTGAAATAATTTAACTTCATTTTTACATTTGGAATATTTTAAATTGAAAATTAAAAAGAAACCAACAAATGTTTAAAATGAACAACAGATATCCACTACACTAAATGTCGAATTTTAAGAATTTAGTGTTTTATTGCTGATAGACTTTGAACAATACAAATCATGTTGTTTAAACAATAACTCGCGGCACATCGTTGATTTTTGGCCATTTTTAAATTCAGCTTGCATTTATAAGCCTATCCAGGAATAAATCACATGTCTAACACTTCCGTTATTAAACGAAACTAAAAGTCAGATTTGTAAAATGAAAACAGTTTATGACATAAAATTGGCCGTGACGTCGCAATGACGTCATAAGTGAGGCTGCCATTTGGTGTAGAAGGATAAAATCAAACAACAATGGTTGTCATATCTCGTTAGGATCTCTGGACACTACAAGCTTCGTTCTTCTGTCAGCGAGTCCACTTCTCTAGTCCTTGCCATTGTCATGGGGGCATTTTTACATCTTGTTAGCCTGACCAGAAGCTTCCTTCCAATCTACAGTCTGTCGTCCGGAAGACGTTTGTATTTATTCTGAACACTTTACCGTATTTAACGAACGTTGAAAATGTAGGGCCTTTTACACCCTGTGGCGAGTGTTTCCCGCAAGTTTCAAGGCAACAAGGACTCATTTTATTTTTGTAACTTTTAAAACTTATGTGAAACTTAAATTTGGAACTCTTATTTAAAACTTTGTAGTGGACCGCTATTGCTGACTGTACAAAAAGTTTATTTATCTTAGCTTTCATTGTTAGTTTTTATTTCGGAATATAATTAAAAAGTTCTATTTTTACATTAATTTCTCAGCTTATTTTATTGATTTAATTAATGCTAATGCGTTAGGGGTCAATTATTTTGGAGCGAGAATAGTATCCGATTGAAATTTATTGAATATTAATGCATTTAATGTATGCATTAATATTCTTTTTAAATCTGCTTTAGTTTACAAAGTACAGATGTATTTTGTGCAGACTTAACACTTTTAGAGTTATATTGGATATATTAATGTTTCTTTTTCCTATGCGTGTGTGGATTCTGGGCAGCACACTAAGGCTACGGCTATGCAGACGCGAATTTAGAGCGGGCGAGCGAATTCTGATGTTATGACGCTCGCGTAGATGCGATCATGCAGACGCGAGACAGTCGAAACATCGCACGCGAGAGCGAAAATACGTGTCTCGCTCGTATCTGACACTGCTTGATTTTCTCGCTGTCTGCCAAGTCTCGCTCAACGCTGCACATGCGCAGAAGCCCATTTTTATTGCAAGATGTCTACTTCCACGTGAAATGGCAGCCATGTTTGTGAGAAAAATTCGCTTCTGTATAATCACATACGGCGAGAAACGACGAGAGAGAGAACTTAAAAATTCTAAACGTAGCTTGCGAATGTGATGACGTCAGAAATCGCTCGCTCGCACTAAATTCGCGTCTGCATAGCCGTAGCCTAAATGTGATTTTGCGATGACCTCAGAAATACGAATAACAATGCCCTATCTATGATGATGTAACAATGTATTACGTTTCATTGCGGAGGCCTTCTCTCTCGGTGGTTATGCCGGAGCCAAGTTTGTAGTCTTTCTTTTTTCTTTCTTTCTTTTTTTTTTTACTTCAATTCGGATGTAACTAAACCTCAAAATTTAGCTGTTTATATAATCTGATTTCCTCTTTTGTATTAAAAATTTTATCTCATGTCAGTTTTTTTAATAGTTTACTTGAATCATTCTTAAAAGCAGTAGCTTAAATTTTATTCCTTTTTTTATATTTCTTTCAAATAAAATAAAGGTTATTTTCTTAAATGTTTAGTATCTTTTGCAATCTTACAAATTATTTATTACCTGGATTTACTATAATATTAAATGGATTATTGCGGAACATGATGCAAAAGTACGATCACAGGTCAAATAATATCTTTTAACTAAACCAGCGATAAAATAAACACATTATCGTGACACTTCATTAATAATTTTAAATCTTCTTCTACTCTCCTTAAATGGTTATTTTATTTACAGAAAGTCTTATTTTCAGGATATTTGGTATGACACTGTTTTTGCCATTTCCATTTGCGTAGGATTTCGGTAAATAGTGCCAAGAGAAATAATAGTTATCAATCATAATGCTTTATCTCAAATTTTGCGTAAAAATAAATAAATAAAAAAAAACACGTTGTTTCTAGAGGTTGTTTTTTTTATAGATTTAATATACTTTGGAACTGAGTTCTTCTAATTGTAAAGCGGTTTTGTTTCTTGAAAAGTATTCTAGACTCTTTAAATTTTTGTCAAGATTTTGTAAATGCAGTAATTCCATTTATAATTTATTAGTTTAAAAACTGGTCATGTTTTCTACATTTTTAGCATTTTCATTGGTTAATTGCTGAGATCTGCTAAATAAAAAAATGAAATTACATACGGAATGTCAACATTTAGATTTAGGAAAAAAACTAATTAAACTTAAATTGCTCTTGGGGGATAGTAACTTCTTTGGAAAAAAGAAGGATAAGTTATTCTGAACTTTACATTGAAGAAATAAAATTTCTCACGAACTTTGGTCTCTGGGCATAAATCCTCCCACGCACGCAGCAACCATTAAACCACTAACCATATTTGGTTCAAAAAAAAAAAAAAGGTCGGATATACAGAGTGCCATCTTAATATTTAAAAGTCATGCTTTCACAGGTGGAAATTAAATTAGCACAAAAACAACAAACGAAGAGTTCAAAAATCGATAATATTAAAAGAGCGAAACACTGCACCAAAATATTCTAATGCATTGGTAGTTTTTTTTCCTTCAATAATTTCATTATTTCATTTTTTCCCATATTCATTATATTTAATGAAACATAAAATTAAAATAATAAACACAATCATGCACGAGTTAAATGAATTTATAAAGATTTTTTCTCAGTTGCTCATGCATTTTCGCAGAATTTTCTCTAGATGTTATCTCTTAATATAATTTACGCAAATGTATTAATTTCATTCTAAAAAAGGAAACTAAGAGGTTTTGTAAAAAACAATTCCCCGAATGCATTCATTTTAATTATCTTCAGATGTCTTAGTGATCTGTTGACTTGTCTCTGAAAAGCTTTTTATGGATTTTCTTTCAGCTCTTCATTAAATTTTATCTTTTAATCTATATCCATAAATATATATAGCGTCGCTAATTTTGAATAGTTATCTCATAAGGACATTTGTTTAAAGGTTCGAGTATTTGACATCAGGTTCGAGTATTATCTTACTTTTGTATTGGGACATTCTATTGTTACTGTGTGACAGTCTGTAATTTATTTAATAGAATTAAGCTGAAGACGATTTTAATGAGGGCGCTTTATGGTCTGAAATTTCTAATTAGAATATTGATTGAAAAATTGCAAAATTACAATAATTTTTTAAGAGTTAAATATATTCAAATTTTGTTTCTCAGTCCGTCGTTGAAATAATTGACGGGAGATGCGACTTTACTCTAAACAACGCATCAGTCTCGACTAAAAATCAAACCCAAGAAATTTAAGACGAATGGAGTTTAAGGAATTTGTTATCTAAGACATAAAAAGCTCTGAGTGTCTTGTAACGGAAATCCAGTAATTAAACGACTGAATTCTTCAATTGGGCTTCAGTTCTTCTAACAATAAATATTTGTTCTATGTCAATTTTGTTGTTATTCGGACGTGTCTCTTTTCGCCGGGGAAGCACTATTCTATGGCTGACTGAAGTCTCATCGAGGAATCCCTGTAGAAATCCTCCGTAAGATGCCAAGACGTAACCCCGTCGAGAGTCAGTAGCGATGCCGTCCCCCTTGCATAATGTTAATTTGTGCTCATAACATTTCTCACGTGAATGCGATTGTTGCCGTTCCGAGGACGAAGGAGCGTTACGACTCCGCAACGCCTGGCTGGCTGGCAAACGTGAGCCGCGTGTCGTTGAACCTCCTCCGCCTCGTTTCCTAAAAATCCTCACTAGGAAGCGTTCCTGTTGAACGAATTCCACATCAACCCCCTTCTCCAACCCTGCCGCCATTGTCGTCGACGTTCATTACGTTCCAATTAGAGTGGAATGCGTTCCGAGCGAAGTTCTTCGACGGCCGAAAACGATCGCTAAATCTCACTACAGTGATTTGCGAGCTCGGCTCAGAAGGAAACGTCGCATTTGTATTAATGAACGCATTGCACTCGTTCCTATTCCGTGCTTTTGATTAGAATCCTGATAATTGAATGGCAGTTGTGTTGTTGTTCTGGATGTTCCTGAAATTCCGCGCCAAAGTAGCGAATGCTTACGCTCCATGCTAGTGATCCTGTCAAGTGTAGATAGGATCGAAAATGAGCGGAGTTTTAATAACATTGTAGCTATTGCTTTGTTTATGGACTTTTTGATGGGCAATAATGCTTAAAATCGCGGAGGTGTATTGAGTTCGAAGTTGTAAATTAACAAAGTAATCTTCTTTTAATTGGGATAAATTCCTATAAACGCTTTGCGGAACAGAAACATAGTTCTTCGCTAACTCTTTTGATATATTTCTATCAGAATTGTAAATTTTTATCTTTTAGAGTTAAAAATGAAAAAAAAATCTTTAAACGTGCTCTTTTATTATGACAAATTTTAATAAAGCTCTGAGAAATGTATAGCAAAAGTGGCTGTAATTTCACGTATAGGTTGTTAATTAATTAATTTTTAGAATTTTAAAATTAGATTATGTATTTCTATTTATAAAATTCTCTTTATAGCGTAGGTGGAATAATAAAATTCTTTTTATATAGTTATTCCTGACACTTGAAATAAAAAAATGTACATTATGAAGTTCGAATAATTGAATTCATTGAATTAGACAATCAACTGTAACCACGAAATTCAATATTTAATTAGAAGACAAAGCAGGATTTCGCATTGCAAAGCGGAATTTCCAGAAGTTAGCTTACATAAAAGATTTTTTTTGCTTTGTGCATTTTCCAGAAGTACATTGTTGATCAAGAATTTTTCATGTAACCAGACGGACAGATACGAGTACATAATGAATTGCCTTATGAATTTACAATAAATGCCATCTGTCCTTTTATCACTGTTTTTCCTTATAAATATCAAAAGTGACGGTTTTCCTTTAATAGTTAATAGCACTGACAGAAGGTGATTCGTGAGATAATATTTGTTTCAATTCTTTTATGGCAAAGGTGTTTGTTTTCGCCTTGACATGTTGAAGGAACTCCGTGAACTTTCTTGACTTTTCCGAGTCAGTCATGCGTTGGACGTTTTTCTGCAGAAACGTATAGTAAAGGTTGGCTGAACCCGTAGATACGCGCTTTTCATTGAAATTGTCTCGTAGGGTTCATGACTGCTGTTGGTCTTCTTTTTTCTTCTTCGTTTTTTCCCTCTTTCAAGTGTCATGTGTCACGTATCTTTTTGTGCAAACTTTAACGAAAAATCATCCACTATTTTTTTTTATTTTTTTTTTATTTTTTTTACGCGATGATGAATCTTTTCAAAAAAGTGTTGAGCGTAGAGATGAAAATTTTGGAGAAACGTGTTAGCGCATGAAAGAGATTTAATACAGGTGTAGGTGGCTCATATTAAAATGTTAGTAACTATAGAAACCTATTATTAATTGGTTAAATATTAAATAAATTAATTTTTTAATTCGTTTCTAATAATAAATACGTTCATTTGTATCGTGAAGAAAAATAACTAGATTATTATTCTCGTAATTATTATACAGCATTAAAAAATTTGTTAATTTATTTAAGTGATTTAAAAATTTTTAAAAACATGTTCTCATTAGTTAGATTTTTCAATTTGTTCTCCTTAATCAATTTAAACACTCATCTACCTTTACTTTCTCTATTAATTTTTTTCCTCGTTTTCTAGGTATTCTAGTGTGTTGCTAGGGAAGCAACTAGATTACCCCCCTCATAACTTATGCTTTTTAAACATGCATTCATTAATATTTACTATTTCTTTGAATTTCCTCTATTTATCTTCTTTTCCTTCGCAGTCCCCGCCTATTACAGAAAAAAAAACTCAGACACATAAAAATAGATCTTCTATTTTGAATTAACGTAATAAATCGATATCATAGAAGTGATTTACTTCTTTAGGGAAATGAAGAATTTTTCTCGATCATTTCTTCTTCAGATCCATTTCCTTGAAAAATGGATAACAAACATATTAAGTATCCGCCTCAGTTGCTCTAATTAACATCCCCGTACTTTCACCTGTGGAATATTTCTAAAAATAACTGTGTTCACATTAATTAAATGAAAAACTGCAGGATCACTTACAACATTATAATTCGAAAGTGCTTATGCTTACTAATCTACTAACACTACTATGGATGAGATATTGCCATACTCGTTGTCAACAATGCAATAGTGCGTAATGACTGCCGTGATTCTAAAACGATTGCGGAATCTCACTACTTGTGCGACTTGCAAGCCCGGCTCAGAAAGAGACGTCATATTTTTATTAAGTAGCAGAAGAATGGAGCTATATATTGTTTTCACAATGTCCGTCTGTCCGTCCGCCCGTCCGTCTGTTCGTCCCTCCCCTTCATAATTTCCGCATTTTTTGAGGTAGGAAGTTGAAATTCGGAATGTAGCTTACTATGGGCATGTGCACCTTCACTATTTAGTTTGGTTTTGATTGGCCCACTGGAGTTTCGGGGGCGGCAACTAGAGGGGACCAAAAGGTCTACGCGTATTTATGCATATAAAGGAGTGAAATTCGGTATGCAGATTCCTCTAAGCGAGATCAACATTATTGTGAGTTTGGACCAAATTACCCCAATGGGGTCGGAGTTGTGGGGATGGCAGTTACTTGGTCGTTAGAACTATGACAACATTTGGCATGTGATATATCATTCGTTCGGAAATGATGAAGAAGGGAAGAAGATAGAGCTCTGTTACACTTTCTAAATACTACGTTTGAGAAAATCAGTTTTCGATTTAGAAAATTGGGGAGGGCGGGGTTAAAAGTGAGATAAAAGGATAAAAATAGATGATCTCAGGACTTCCGCTGCCTTCCTGTATCTTCCTCGGGAAGATTAACTTCTTGTTAATGAACGCATTGCGCTCATTTCTATTCCGTGCTTATGATTAGAATCATTTTTGATTAATTGTTTTCTCTGAGTTTTTAATTCTCTCGATTTTATTAAGTAGTCGAAGAATGGAGCTACTTATTGTTTTCACAATGTTCGTCATTCTGTCCGTCCGTCCGCCTGTCCGAACCTCTCCTTCATAATTTCCGCATTTTTTGAGGTAGAAGGTTGAAATTCGGAATGTAGCTTACTATGGGCATGTGCACTTTCGCTATTTAGTTTGGTATTCATTGGCCCACTGGGGTCGGGATTTCGGGGATGGAAATTAGAAAGGACCAAAAGGTCTAAGCGTATTTATGCATATAAAGGAGTGAAATTCGGTATGCAGATTCCTTTAAGCAAGAACGACATTACCAAATTGTCCCAATAGGGTCGGAATTGAGAGGGTGGCAGTTACTTGGTCTTTAAAATATGGCAACATATGGCATGTCATATATCATTCGATCGGAAATAATGAGAAACGAAAGAAGATAGAGTTCTTTTACACCTTCTAAATACTACGTTCGAGAAAATCAATTTTTAGATTTAAAAAATTGGGGAGTGGGTAAAAAGAGAGATAAAAGGGTAAAAATAGATGATCTCAGGGTTTCCGCTATACCGCCTCGGGAGGATTAACTTCTTGTTATTTTTCTATAAATGGTAAATTTTTTCAGAGAGCGCTAAGGCGTAGGTCTTGTCGCTCTCGAAATCACCGAGTCGCGGGTTTGAATCCCGCGGAGAGGATATTTGTTTGTGTTTGTACTTTACTAACAAGCTTGTAGGGTCAAGCAGGGTCTCAGTAGGCTGCTCCCCTGCTAGGCTATTAAACTTTTCAATAGATTCAATGATTATTTAACATCCTCGACACCGAAAAGGTAGAAGAGAAAGAGAGTGGTAATTTTTATTGTTTTGTATTATTCATTTTTATCAAATTGATTAGTTTCCCAAATTGATTAGTTTAATTTTATTTTGTATTTTAGTTCAAATTTCAATTGAATTTTTTAATATCATTCTCAGTACTTGCATGAGAGAGTACAATAATGAAATATATACTTTTCGCTAATGCAGTAAAGCAAATGGCTGCGTATAGTCGGAAAATATCTTTTTTTCAATTTTTTTGTCCGAATGCTTTCAAGTTTTACTAATAACAATGAATAAAGTATGCAAATAACGAATATTTATTGAAAGAGGGAGAAATTTTACATTGTTTTGTTAGCTTTGTAGTCATTATTCCCCTTCCCGGCTTTATTTTTTCTTTTTAGGCACTGACATAGCTTTTAAATTAGCTTAATTAAACTCGTTATTTTAACATCTAATCCTTAGCAGGCGTCAAAATTCTATGGAATCTAAGTTCTCTTAAATATGCTTCTGTTATTCAAATAAAATGAAATAGTATAAACTAAATGCTTAAGAATTATTTAGCTATTTTTATACAGTATTTTTTTTTACCTTTACTTATTCAATTTATTTTGTATTTTTCGTTCAGATTATAAGGTATTAATTTCTTTTTCAGTACTTGAATGGGAAACGTCCTATAATGTGCACAAAAAAACTCCAGTCGCATTTATAATCACAGCATCAATTGAGAAACAATATTCCGAAAAACTAAGATTTTGATGTTGATGTTGATGGAGGCATTAAGCTTCACTAATCAGGATTACATGCTTTAGGCACGCTTTGCAGCAGCGTCTTTATTTATTTGTATCTTTCATTTGTTTATTTTTTTTCATACTCTAAAACATATTTTACGTTTTTCGTCATTTACCATATTTAAAAAGAAAACAAAAACAACTCTTCGTTTATCTAATGCGATTCATGTTTTTTTTGTTTGTTTTTCTTCTTCAACGTGTTTTCTTAATTGTAACACTTTCCTTTTCTCTCGAAATATCTTTTCATTAATTCAAATCCTCTTTCTGATAAGCTGATTTGCTTATTAGTTATTTAAAGCGAGTTTGTGTCCTTAGAAGAAGGGATAGAAGAAGGGAGAGAAAATCTGTGTTCTTTGAATGTGATTGGAGAAAATTTGATCTCTCGTCATTTGACTTATTAGCCTCCATTTTTCTTCGTTTTTTTTTAAATGAATTTTCTACTGAACGCTATTGATAATCTTTTTCAACGTTCAAAAAAACATTAAGATTTTCTTTGCTCTCTTTTTTTCTATTCTTCTTCCTTCCATATTGAATCACGTGTTCGATCGCTTTTCACCATTTTTCTAATGATGATTATTTCGCTTTCTGATTTAACTGGAATTGCTTTGGCGTCCCTTCGAGCGATTAAGTTGAACGGAAACATTCCGACTCACTCGCAACCCCTTCCCTTTTTACTTTAATATTTTTTTTTCGTCCTTCCTTTAAGCCTAAACCCGAAGCCAAAAGAGTTCCGAGAAATCATTCGGTCAAACCAAGGGACGAAGGATTTAGAAGAAGGAGAAGAAGCAACAACAGCGCTCGTTATGATTACACACGGACACCAAAAAACATTCCATCCTCTATATACATCTTATGAAGTCTCGTTTTATTTAATCAGAAAGTTCTTTTTTCTTTTCAGGATATTCTATTTTCGTAATCGGTCGAGCGAAATAACGTTTGCAAGTATCAGAACACTGATAACGAACTCCTTTGCTGAGAAGCGAAAACACTTCTTCCAAAAAAAGGAACTGAGAAAAATAATTCCGGGGAAAAAATCAGTTGGAAAAAAAAGCTTATTTATCTTTCTGCAAGATTTTTTATGTTACGTGGAAAAAAAATAGAAAGTTATTTATTTAATTTTTTTAATTTAAATATTTCTGTGTTTGTGCTTGCGTTTCAGGATTTAACGTTATAGTAGTTCTACAGTTCTTTAAAAAGTCAAGATTGCCAATTTTTTTGCTATATTTAGATAAGATCGTACTCTAAGGATATTTTCTCTTACTACAATGAATTCCATCATTTTTTTTTTAATGTTTCAGCTATTTTTTATTTTTTTTGCCTATTTATAAGCGAGAATTTTTAAACATTAAAACGATTAAGAATGAATGTGCCAGTAGAGACGAAAAAAGATGAAAACCAAAAGTTTCGAAGTTTAAAAGAAAAAGTTTATTCATTATTGTTTTTACCCCTACTTCATCTTCGTGCTGTTGGTGTTTAATGTATAATGTATTTTTACCTCAAAAAATTTCCACACATTCAGCGAGCAAAATGCACTTCCAACATTGCTTTGCTATAGGCTCCCAGAACCTGAAACCATTAACCTAAAGAAAGAGATAGAGAGAGCAAATGGCATTCGATTTGCCCGTTCATTCTATCTACGTTTTTCTATTTGAAATGGAACGAATGAAGCCGACCTATGGAGTCTTCTGGCGATATTTGATCGTCAAGTAAAAACAAGATTTTACTGAGAAACCGAATGCGACCTTTTCTGTTGCAGGAAACCTTATCAAGAGGGGGAGCGACGAGAAAATAAAATAAATCGAGGAATTGGATGAAATGCGGGTCAAACCCTTTTCACATTTTTCAATATTAACACGAGCCAGAATGTTTGATTTATTTCTGATTATTCAATACAAACAAAAAACAGTTTTATTTCAGATGATTATGTCATTCACACACTGCCCGCCATTCTGTACAGGATAAAGGTGTCATATTAATTTTGTAGTTGTTTTAAAATATTTGCTGGATGTAAATTATGCTGCTCGAAAAAATTATTCAAATACTTTGTTTCACTATTGAATATACGTATATGTAAAGGAAATGTAAACATGATGCAACATTTATTAAGAAAATGACCTAAATCTGTTGTCAATTACGAGGAAACCATATATGTCACACATAAATTTTTGCATGATCAGGATGATTACTATTTGGATATTGTTCTCGAGGAAAATTTAACGGAAATAGTTTATTAGTTTGAATCGTATTATGATGGCATCGTTAGAAATGAACACTTATTCTTTATAGTTCATAAAGTTTGTTATGAATAAAATTTATATTCATATACTGTTTATTGTTTGAAAACATATTTTGAATACTCTCTCTATGCAGTAGAAAATGTATTTCAGACCGTAAATATCTCAAATCCGTATTAAAGATAGAGGCTTGCAATTGAAGAGGAAAGGCTGCTGAGTATAGTTTTCGCGTCGCATCCTAATTATACCCTACAGTTGAAAGGAAATCAATAATGGACAGGCGAGGCAAATATTTCAAATGCCTAGATCACTTTCGTCTTCAGTAATGTCCATTTTACTTGTTTATACGTAAAATTATTCTGAAATTTAATTTTATGTTTTACAATCTGGTTTTACTGGAGAAGGTACTTTGGGCACGGTCGTCAAAAGGAAGTTCCAGCCCATCTTTGAAGGCCCACAAATTACATTATTTCTAAAGCATTTTCTTTTTAATTTTTAAAGACAGTGTTTACGTTAGAATGTTAAAGAATCATTACATGGGAGGTATTTTATAATAAAATAATTATTCTAAAATGTGTTAAGAAAGTATAAATACCCCTCTGCAATCAGGGTTTTGAAACATTTATTTCGAACAAAATAGTTTTATGAACGGAATTACATTTTGAATGTCCGCACAGTAAATAAACAAAACATCATACATTTGTGGCAAATAGTTTTCGAATAAATGGAAAAAATAGGAATAATGCAGAATTTTGCTTGTTAAGAAATTATAAATACACTTGTCAAAACCTAGCCTACCACCTTGAATTAATGCTGCTAATACTTAATGAAGCTACCCTTTGCTCCAATCAACTTAAACACTCGATCAGGCATGCCTTCAACCATTTTTTTTAACGGCGTCACTTCAGTTTGTCTCATGAACGATAAATGGCTACTTTTAAATCACTGACATGTGAAAATTGCCTGTTGTTTGCATAAACCAGGTATACTAACATTGCCCACATATGGCAATCGATTTAGATCCGGATTTCTGGATGGCCAGTCAAGGACAGTTATTTGTTGCTCTCCAAACGACTGTTTTGTTGAGTGCGATGTATGGTATGGAGCATTGTCATTTTGGAATGTCCAAGAGTTTCCGCCAATTAAAGGGCCAAAGGGTATCAAGACTGGTTGTACAACAACTCCTGGTGCGCTTTAGAGTCCAACCTTCCATTCACTGTAACAAGATCTGTCTTACCATCTGAGGCGAATGCAGTCCAAACCATAACACCCTCACCACCCATTTGCTTACTGAAATGTTCTTGAGGTTCCGTTCTTAAATCGTATCAGTATCCCTTATTACCATCCGGCCCATCTAAATCGAATTTTTTTCTCATCAGAAAAAGTATACAGCTCCATTTATCCTTCCAGTCCAAGTGTTTTTGCCCATTCCAGCCTCGCTTGTTTATGTTTCGCATTCAGCTTTGGTTTGGCTTGAAATTTGATGTATGCAATTTTTTTGTTGCTTTTCAATACATTTACCACAGTAACATGTGACACTTCAGAACCTATTTCACTCGCAATTGACCTTGTCGACATTCCTTTTCTGCTTGCTAGATCAAAAATTTCCTCTTGGCCCTTTCTGTCAGTTTTGGCTTTCGTCCACTCTTTTGTCTTCTTCATATTGATCATCTTTTTTTGAAGATATTCTGAATGGCATCAACAGAGCGTCCCACTTTTGCTGTAATATAGCTGTATGATTTCCCTTGTCCTGTCAGAAAGTAAACATTTCTCACTTCTGATGGATTTAAGTGCGTACTACGTGGCATTGTGGAATTTTCGTTTGCAAACAAAACAAAACTGTGTGGTTTGCCTTTCAGGCGTACCATGAATTGATTTGCATTTGTTGTAGCCTACTGCAATTGGCTGTACCACTTCTAGAAGGGGTATGTTTATAATTTCTTAATAACAAAATTCTGCATTATTCCTTAATTAAAAAAAGTTGAACGTTTCTTCCATGTTCACACGGCTTAATAAACATGTGAAAATCTTTATTACTTACAATTAAATCTTTATTCCCAGTATTTTCGCAACTGGGAAAAAAATTGCAACTGGAAACCCATTAATGAAACAACATATTTGTACATAAGGAAAAAAATGCAACAAAAACTGTGGATAAACAATAGCAAAATAAAACGAAGATACCACTTTTCCACAATAAATATATTTTTGCTTACGGATGCGCATTACGAGCGACCATGTCGACTTCGTCAGCATAATACAATAACGGTAGGTTCAATAATGAAAAATTGTACCTACTCTTATTGTATTACGCTGACGAAGTCGACATGGTCGCTCGAAATGCGCATCCGTAAGAAAAAATATTTGTTGTGAAAAAGTGGGATTTTAACATATTTGTAAAAAAAAAAAAAAAAAAAAAAAAAAAAAAAAAAAAAAAAAAAAGGAACAGGAAAAAATGAATAGATGATTTATTTTTAACCATTGTGTTTTGATCATTGTAATCAATACCAAAGTCTGATAGTGTAAACTTTTAAGAAAAACATTTAAAAGTCTATAAAACTTATAAAACTTGAAATTTTACAGATGAACGAAGTAAGCAACTCTATTGGGAAAGGTATATTTCCTTCTTCAAAGATCGTTTAAGGGCAGCAATAGAAAATGCAGAAGAGGATGTTGATGACATTTTATTATTAAATACAGAAGTAAAATGCTTAAACATGAGAGTTTTTACAGCATTTCCCTGGCAGTGCAATGCTTAGTGAAGAAAATTTCAGGGTTTAGAACTCTGTATAAGTGGATGTATATGATACCATCATTTTCTAGAATATTTAGATTCTTATTCGTTTTGTATTCAGATGGAAAATCAAAATTTAAAAAAGCCACATTTTTCCAGAACATTATAATAATCTTTAAGCTAATTTAGCATTTGGCTTCAGTAGAATTTAAAAATTCAATAACGCACGCTAAAGTAAATATGTGTGAATATTCAGTATCATCATAGGGAGAACCCTATTCCCTGGTCATAATTTGAATTATTTGCCTAATAATTTGGATTAAAGTTAAAGTTACCAGTAATCGTGCTCGAATTTAACATTTTTTTACTTTTGCTTAAAACGTATAAATACACGTCTGCAATCTGGGTTTTGAAACATTTTATTTCGAACAAAATAGTTTTATGAACAGAAATTACATTTATTGTCTGCACAGTAAATTAAAAAAATATCACACATTTGTGGCAAATAGTTTCGAAAATGGAAAAAATAAAAAAATACTTTACTAAATGTGCAATTGAATTCGTGCATATTGAAGTTAACGTTTGATGATTAATAATTAATTTTCAATAAACTTGAAGCATTATTTTGCCGTAAGCATTTCATTTTGAAACAAGCCTTTCAAGAGATGGAAACGTGGTTGAATTCCTTTATCCATGTTTAATATTTTAATTTTGGCAAAACTCTCATTAACTTTGCAGAAGATAACGTTGAAAAGTTAATGCATCGTTTGAATCAGATTCTATATTCCATGGAAATTCTCAGCAATTCTCAGAAAAGAAAAAGACAATCTCGTCAATTAGTTGAAATTTGTTCAAAGGTTGCATTCTGATCTATATTGCTGACTTGATTATTAAATTAAAGAAAAAAGTCCAGGAATAGCAATATTGGTAGCTTCTTTATTGTTCAACGCGTTTCGAGATCATCTCATCATCAGGAACTATGAACGACTACCTGATGATATGATCTCGAAACGCGTTGAACAATAAAGACGCTACCAATATTGCTATTCCTGGACCTTTTTCTTTAATTTAATAATGAAATTTGTTGAAATAATATTTGAAGTTGAATGTACGTATGAACACATGAAAAAGGCTCATACGTAAATATACACGTTGGAAAACCCGAAAAGAATTCCTGAAAATGCTCGCATTGAAGTTTTGTGTCCCTATTGGGTTTGCCCAAGTAAATTCGACATTACATCCTTAACATATTAAAATATTATCTAAGAGGGGCTAAGGGTATTGAATTATTTCTGTCTTTACTTAAAAAATACTTCACAGATGAATTGAGAGAGTTTTGGAACTCCGTTTACAGTCTCATCTTCATCCGTATCTACTTTAATAGACTTGTATTCATCCCAGAGCTTGGAATAATATCTTGAATATGGTTGTTGATATTGACAGAATCAGTTTAAGCAGCAAAGATGGCCCTCTCACACAACCATTTGTGATTTTTATAATTTTCTAATAAGTTTGGATACCCAGTATCTATAAATTCTCTAACTGAATTCACTATATTACAAAATCATATGGAAAATAAATTTTCTCCAGTTTTTGGCTCATAAGGAAAAGCATCTCTACCTTTTCAGCAAAAGCTTGACCAGCTGCACCCCCTAAAAGTTGTACTGTCATATTTGTTTTAAAATCATTTTTAGCACATTTTCTATATATAGAAATGTGCTTATGTGATCGGTTTGTCCAGCTGTCCGTCCGTCCGTCTGTAGACAATCCCACAATTCATTGCGTTGCATGTATTGAATTGCATGTATTGCAATCTCACAATTCATTCAATCATGTCTTGAATTGCTGGAAGAAACGAATTATCCTCGCATTTGGTAAACCGCGTGTTGAGAACATGGGTTCGGTTCTGCGCGTGCTCTAAACGTTAATGAGATGGTGTGCGTGCAGGATGCACGTGTTTGACGATTATTAAAAGGGCAGTTCGGTCCCTAAATCAAGAGAATTTTTTTATTCCTAGGGAGCTTAGCATTTATTACGATAACTTGAAAACGAATTAACTTTTTCACAGTCTGTTTTCACCAATCCATTAAAATGGGACAGAGTACGCAGAAGTACGAACGTGAGATAGCAGGAACAAGTACGTGCTCTAATAGCACGTGCTTTAATGGTATCATTATGATACCCTCTTAAACATTTCCTATAACAAGATATGGCATGTAATATATCAAACAAATTGTCACAACATATCATGAACGAATATAAAAGAGTAACTAGTGATAGCAAGTATCGGTCTAATGGCACGTGTACGTGCAATGATGTCTCATGAATGAATATAACGGTATATAGTGATGTCTGAATTGTTTAGTAGTACGTGTTTTAATGGTACCAAGTGGTACCATTGGAACTTTCAGTGCTAAGATATGGCATGTAATATATCAAACGACTCGTAATAACGTGCCATGAGTGAATATCACATGTAAATAATGATCATAGTTATTGGTTTAGTAGCACGTGCCCTAATG
>JAHWFO010018799.1:1755517-1866062 GCA_023313115.1 Rhysida immarginata
TCGTAACAACATGTAATGAGTGAATATCATGAGAAAATAATGATAATGGTTATTGGTTTAATAGCACGTGCCCTAATGGTGCCATATGATACCATATGGTACCATTGGAAATTTTAATGCTAAGATATGGCATATAATATATCAAACAACTGGTAATAACCTGCCATGAGTGAATATCACGTGTAAATAATGATAATGGTTATTGGTTTACTAGCGCGTGCCCTAATGGTGCTCTATGATACCATATGGTACCATTGGAACTTTCAATGCTAAGATATGGCATGTAATATATCAAACAATCGTTACAATGTGCCATGAGTGAATATCACGTGTAAATAATGATAATTGTATTGGCTTAGTAGCACGTGCCTTAAAGGTGCCATATGATACCATATGACACCATTGGAACTTTAAATGTTAACATATGGCATGTAATATATCAAACAACTCGTAACAACATGCCATGAGTGAATATAACGAGTAAATAATGATAGTGGCAATTGGTTTTGTAGCACGTGCCCTAATGGTACAATACAGAATTTATAGAACTTTTAATGCTAAGATATGGCGTGTAATATATCAACCAACTCCTTACGCGTTATTAGATCTTTTGTTATCCATAGCTTATTTGAATCAAGAGTATAGTGCTCTTAGGCTTAATGGTATCTAAAACTCATTACTAATTAATTTAATAGTAGTTTATCGCTTGCTTCAATAAGACTTTGGTAATTTAATATGAAAATCTAATAGATGCTTACACAACGCTTCAGCAATTGAGGCTCACTTCGTTTAACATTATGTGAGAATTCTTACAAATTAAAGAACTTTTATTTTTTTAAGTGTATGAGGAATAACTTCACTCTCCATTTACCTTTCATTCTTCAAGTTTATTCTTTTAAATTCTGTCTATACGTTAGCCTATTTAAATAGTAATTTACAATTTAGTTTTCATATTTATTTATTTACTCTCAAGTGTTTTAAAATGTTGGTTAATTCTATATATCCATAACAAGAAAATGTGCTCCCTTTATCCGCTTTGGCGGTAAAATCATTCTTGTTACTTCCTTGTACTAAGTAAAGGAAGTATTGTAATCGCGAATAATTTCGGTTTTCAGATTTCAACGGAAATATACATTTTGACCATCCCTGAATCCATTTTGACTAGTTTCGGCGTGGCGTCTGTACGTACGTACGTACGTATGTATCTCGCATAACTCAAAAACGATTAGCCGTGGAATGTTGAAATTTTGTAGTTAAGTCTGTTGTACCATCTAGTTGTGCACCTCCCCTTTTCATTGTAATCGACTGGGCCAAAAATGTGTATTTGTGGTCTCCACAATAGATTTTCTTACATGTCTATGGAGTTTTGTTTGCGTGGAGCAATTTGTGACGTCGGCGTTTGATTGTTGGACAGCGTATAGTCGTGACCGCCGAGAGAGAAGGCCTTCGCATTGAAAGTTAATACTTTGTTGGTTGAAATACGAATAACAATGCACTATCTATGATGATGTAACAATGAATTACGTTTCAATGCGGAGTCCTTCTCTCTCTGTGATTATTATGATTTTAATAGTTCTTTCTGTTATCTTTACCGAAGGCATTGCTAAAGTCTTTGCAGACGCGGTCATGTAAACAAAGGCTTCGTTTCCCTTTGCCTATTGTTGCGCTGTGGTTAATTTAAACTTTGTTTGGACGATCGTTTTGTTGTGCTCAATGTTATTTATTTATTTATTTATTTATTTAGATTAGGATAAATGGATTACATCAATGCCCGCGGGGACCAGTATGGTCAAAGACCGACAATACATTATTAAATCAAATAAAATTTCAATAAGTTAGTAGAACAAGATAATTACAAACTATTCACTGTTCAATGAAAAACTAGACGTGTCGAATTAAATTTCCGATTTCAATTGTTAGGCATTATTGCTAAGTAAAATTAAACAATGTTTAACAATTGAAATTGGCAATTTAACTGGGCACGCCCAGGTTTTCTTTCGTTGGACAGAGTATAGTTGTTACAGTGATTAAAATTATTCAAGATGGAACAGCGACACAAAATAAAATTCGGATAATACAATAGTACAAACTTAAGATTGCTAAACCATTAAAAGTTTATGTTAATGTTGATAACAACATCATAGGGTGCAAGGACGTGAGCCGGCAAGTTGGTCCAACGGGGCAACAAAGCGTGGACACAAGTGCGCACCCAAAACAAACCCCAAAAACAAAACATTAGGTATTGGCTAAATAACAATAGGACAAACATAAGTATGCTATAATTAGTATAGGGTACAAAGGCCCAAAACCTACTAAAACATAAGCAAAACGAAATGATCTCTGAGCAATAAACCAAGGTCCAGAGCATGAGGCCTATTAAAACCCACATGTGAATAAGATTAATACATCATTAGGGTAACTAAATCAGGTTTAACCTTAAAATACTACAGATCCAATAAGACAAACAACAAAATTTACAAAAAAGTTAATAATATTAAAGGTAATACAGGTAATACTAAAGTACAAAAAGAACTCAGCAAGAAATAGCAAGAGATAGATCTGGTTGACTCAATCCTAATTAATTTAATAATAGCAAGATAAAGAAGTCAGGTCATTATATGTTACTTCAGCCGTGACCAAAATTGAGAATATGGCGCCAAGAGACCTAATGTTGGTGGTAATTTGGCCTAGGCCGACATACGACACACTCCTTCTTCTATATTTAAATTTAGTTACAGAAAGATGTATCAAGTTGTTGCAAAAGTTTTTTCCGGTTTTTATTCCAACACAAAAACGATTGAACTTGAATGACAGATTCAGCTCATGCAACGGTTGAAAAGTGAACCTTGAACTGTTCTGCGAGTTCCCTCGTTGTTACATTGTGATCTTCATCAATTGCTTGGCGTAGATCACCATCAGAAATCATGATTGGTCGACCAGAGAGGTGCATCTTGAAGAATGCTATCTCCGCGTCTGAACCGGCGATACCATTCTTCTATTGTACGTAAACTAACAGTGCCATCACCTAAACGTTGGCAAATATTTCGGTGACATTGCGCAGCACTGATCTTTCCAGAATACTCGTAGAAGATTATTGCTCGAATATGCTCGCGTGAAAGGTCCATTTCAGACCGTTGATGGCACTCACAGATGTATAGTCAGAAAGTTGATTCTTGGATGTAATATAGCAAAGATATTCAGGAATTGAATGCAATAATTTGTTTGAAAACATATGAACACCCCCCTCGGAAAATGAGCCTTTCATGTGCACGGGTTCTAGAACCGGAAGAAACTTTTGCAACAACCTGATATATCACAACCTGTCTGGTAGGGTATGTGTCGCTCTTGATTTAGCAGCTTTATTTACTGTATCATAATCTGAAGACACCGGATCCAAAAGTCGAAACCAGTTTCTTCTAAATTAATAAATATGTATTGTAAAGCGTTTATCTCTTTTACGACTATGCTATTTTATTAATCCATATTACATCATATTTGAATATTCACAGGAGTTGTAACAAGTAAGAGGGAATTCAAAATCTTGTACATAAAAGAGCAGAGCTGTATGGTATAAATTTGATATATTGTGAAGATGCCTAGTGTAGAAAAATAATGAGAAACGGAAGAACCTTTAGGGACATTCAATAGGATTCTGAGGAACTACTTCTGAAACTTCCTAACTCTGGATAAGTTATAAGATGAAGTGGAACCCCAAAAAAAGTTATGTTGGTAATCATCTTCTACAGAGTGTCCCAAATTGATGTATACACTCTTTGAAACGTTATAGCTCAGCAACGAAATGAGATAGAAATATAAGGTTTATTATGTATGATCCAGACGGCACTGGAAAAGCATAGCTACACGGTCATTGTTGTTCATTTGTTTATAAACCGAAATGGTGGTGAGACTTTCATTCTATGAACGTAAGTGGATACTGAAGTGTTATTGGAAAGTGGAGAATATTGTTGAGGTTCAACGAGGTTGGTGAGTTGAATTTGGTACACCACCGCCAACAAGGGTAACAATAACAAAACGAGACAATTACAGATGGATAGGACGAAGAGGAAGTGCTATGGAGTTCCTTCCTCGATCTCCCGATTTAACCCCTCTCGACTTTTACCTTTGGGGAACTTCAAAGAACACGGTGTACGCCACAAACGTACAAACACTGACGGAATTAAGAGATCAGATGGAACATTCCATCAATGATATCATTCCATTAGTTACAATCCAGTCGGCATGTGGCTCTATTCGACGTCGGTGTTGGGAGTGTACTGTGGCAGAAGGTGACATTTTAAACAAGTACAGTCTAGTGGATAAAGGTTTAGACTTAAGTCATAGTTGAGCACGTGAATAGCACATCCCAAGCATATGCCTCCTACACTATTTTCATTCAGAAGGGACAGATCCAGTCCTATCTGCCTTGACTCTCAGTAAAAGTACCTGATTTTGCAACCGATCATCATCCTGTAAGCTCAGTTCCTACGGAGCAGGTAAAAACCTTTTTGCACCCGACTGTACGGGCTTAAGGAAGTTTAAAAAATAAAATACAACAACCTTTTTATTTCTATCTCATTTCGTTGCTGAGTTATAGCGTTTCAAAGAGCGTATACATCAATTTGGGACAGCCTGTTTATAAAATTCTCTGTATGTCTGTCTGTTCGCTATGCATTCCAAAATGCCAGGACCAATCTTGATGAAATTTTGCATGGCAATTCAGGTTGACCCAGGGAAGGTTTTAGGCAGGTCAAATTGTTCTGAGTCAATTTATGGTGGAGATATAACGGTAAACCAACGAAGCGCTCAAGAGATGGCACCAGGCAAAACGACGTAGACAGAAGGCCTGATGATTTAACCATTGTTAAATCATCACTAATCGACCATTGTTAATCCTATTTCTACCAATAACAAGCTCTTAATTTGGTCGACTAATGATTATGTAACAATGTATGACGTTTCCGTTATCAGGCCTTCTGTCAAGGAGGTGTTTCGCCAGGAAACACCAAGCAACAACATAACCTTCATTGTTCCCAACAAACGATTGCTAAAATCCAAGAAGGAAACAGCGAAGGTTTACATTGTTGCTTTGACTAAGAAGATCAGGTAATTTTCAATGCCATGGCTTGTCTTTTTCGTTAGCTACGATGTTTGCCTTAATGATTCACGTTTTAAGGAAGATAGTTATAAAAAGTAATAAATAAATAAATAAATAAATAAATAAATAAATAAATAAAAATCATTAATATTTCTTTTTTTTATTAAAATCTATGGAGAGATTAAGAAATTTTTATAAAACAAATAAGAAAATATACAACTTCTAGGGCGTGCAGCTGTTCAAACTTTTGCTGAAAAAGTGAAGGTACTTTCCCTAATGAGCTAATAACTAGAGAAAATTCATTTTTCATATAGTTTTTGTAATGTAGTAACTTCCTTTAGAGAAGTTATAGATAGTGTTTATCGACCATATTAAAAAATTATAAAGATCTCAACTGATTGTGTGAGAGGGCAATATTTGTAAAAATTAATTTACAGAGCAATGATCCTGGGTATGCTCGAAATGAACAATCATCGTTAATAATAAACACTATTTCAAATTGTAGTACTAATATTAGTATTCATCAATGTTCGGGAAAACTCAGATTTTTTTATGTAAAAAATGGATATAATTTTATTTGAAATTATTTATTCTATTTCTATTCTTTAAGTTTTTTTTACTGTTTTGCAGACAGTGATTGTTGAGTATATATTGTTTTAATAAATGTTAATTAAAAAATCTCCACGTGATTATCACTGTCTGCAGCTAGTTGTCCCTCGCGAATAATTTTCGTGATCACGAGGATGTGTGTCCCACTATTGTTGATGTTCTTTCCGTGGTTACTGTTTTTTTTATTTCAGACAGACCACTTCCAGCTTCTGGCTTGACCAGTCGTCCCTCCTTCTGGTCCTCTACGTCCTTCCTAGACTGCAGCATGGCGTTCAACTTCCATTTTATCATTTTCATTACAATACTCTGAAAATTACTCCTACCCTGCCGTTTGATGTTTAGTTTCTTATTGAATTTTTTCACTTTCTCGCGGCAGCCATGATTCCTTACCGAGCAGCATTGTTTTGCGGGTTACCCCATAAGGTAATAATTAAATTTCTTTTAATGCTATTTCAACAATAACGCGCATAAGGGACGCCATGCTGCACAACTTCATTTTTTATTCCCCATTAACAATTGATTATCATTTCGCAGTCTTTCTTTAGACATTTAATGGGAATTTGAAATTTCTTTTCCTTATTCTTTATAAGGAATTGGTCTGTCTCAATTTTTTTTATATTTCAAGTTAATTCGCTCAATGTAGCGATTAATATTTCTCGTTACAGTGTTTTGCTGTATTTTAACGTACATTTAAGTATTTCTTTATTTTATTCCGAGAAATATTTTTTTTTGTAATTGAGATCGCAATGCCTATTCCTCAATTAAATCATATTGTATAGAACATTCTTTTGTATAGAATATTTTGATATTTTATAAATAAATATTGCATTTTTTAAACCAAAATAAAAGTCTTTTAACGAGCCACGTTCATTCTTAAGTTTCGGGGTTTCCTTTAAAGTATCACCCCTTAAATATTATATTATTTTGCTTCCCCCTCTGAACAATGAAGCTAATACCGTAAAAGAAAATGTTGTAACGGATGTTTGATTCATTAACTGTGTTGTAATGAATGTTTGATTCATTCGATAGAAAACTGCCGAAGATTCATAAAATAAATGTAACGTTGTGTAACGTGACTGTACAGTGGGGAAATGTGGGGTTTAAATGAGGCAGCAAAGTTGGCATTGAAGAATTATTTTATTAACAAGTTTTAAGAATAAATTAGATAACAAAATTAAAAGTGATCAAATAATCGTCAGATGCTTCTCCGCGTAACGTAAGGATTACAACAATTGTCGGATAAAATTACTATAAAAGGCATCAATAAACAGCACTTTCAGTTTATGAAAAATCCAAAAACAGAAAAATATTATCCATTAAAAAGGAACTCGGCAACTGCCCTGGTCCTTTAAACATTCAACAGAAACTTTAGCGTTAATTTTGATTACCAAGACTGGCTTCCGCCTTACAAACTAATTTGATAATAAATACAGGAATATTTGCTTCGACGTGGTTCCTCTTTCAAACGTCTACGAAAGAATATTCCAACCAGCTTCTCGGAGCGCCTTTCTTTTCTCCAAACCAACGGTGAACCCGTCGTGTAATCCTTTTGGCGGGAGGATTACCGGAACCTGAATGGCGTAGTCGTCGTCCCAAATGAGTGACGCAATGGGGAATTCTATCAGAATAAATAGAAATTAAGACACCATTAACGTAATGCAATATGAGAGCTAGTCGCGCGTTAACAGTACAATAACTCGCCTCTATCGAGCCTAAAAATTCTATACGCGCATTATCTGCAAATAACTCACTATTAGATATCTGCTTAAGAGTTTCGCAACGCGCTACGCAATTTTCACCGGTGATTTGCGCGCCTACGCTGCTACCTCTTTGCTCCAAACGTTTCTCCTGTTCAGCCACAGAACGGAATGTCGGACGTCGGGGCTCGGGCAATTGTCCTTTCGTCTCTCGGACTAGTCTTCTTCGAGCGCCTTTCCTTTACAATTGCTGTCGTCCGCGAGTGCCTATCGCTTCTCCACTATTGATAAGTCTGCGTTGGCCGACACCGCTGAAATCGTCTCTAATACGGGCGTATCGTCCCGTTTCTTCGAAAACTAGGCCTTATCGTAGAATTCAGATAGAGGCGCTGACTGCGCTTCCCCTTGTAGTCTTCGGGAGGGTAAAACTTCTCGGTACCCGCGAAACACGCGGCAGCTGGGCCTAAACCCGAATTTACTATCTTGGTAAGAGTTAAGCTGTTTTACCTACTGCCCGCGTGTCCGCCTAGAAGCCCCTCTTGTCGCCGAATTCCCGGGAAGGTAGCCAGAACACTTACGCCTCCAATTTTCTTCCTTCATCGAAATCTCTATTTGCTCTCCCTGTCTCTCTCTCTCTCTCTCTCTTCCTTTCCAAGTCTCCTTCTCTCTCTCTTCCTTTCCAAGTCTCCTTCTCTCTCTCTTCCTTTCCAAGTCAGCCTTCTCTCTCTCACTCGCTTTCCTATTGGCCCTTTCTCCGTCTCTCTTCTAACCACTGTTATCTGGCCAATCTTTCTTTCTCTCTCCAAATCTTTTCTGTCTTTTCCCTTAGCATACGACGCTTTATCTTTCGGCCCCTGCTTCTCTTCCGTCGTCTGCTCTATTTCTCTCTTCTGTTTTCCTTCTCCTAACCGAACTGGGATTTGGTCGGTTTTCTTGCTCTGACCTCCCAAATTTTGTGACACAATCTCTGGGGCCCGTTCACAAGAACTGGGGATTTGTGACGCTCCCCCAGCTTTCTCTATCTTTTACTCACCAAAATATCTGGACAACGCATCCGCGAACACGTTCTTCTCCGCTTTGATGTAATGTAATGATACTGGCAGTTCCAACAAACTCTGTACCGCATGCGTCTGCATCCTGGACAGCTTACCTGCAGGATACCGCCTGGTTATCTGTGTACATGCACGTCCTAATCTGCTGGATGTACGCCCTCCAACAACTGGTTGCATATAGTACCGCCATTAGGTCCCTCTCATAGTTTGAAAAGTGTTGCTCCTCCCTTCTCCACCTCCTGGATTCAAACGCCACTGGGAACAGCTTTCCTTTATGCATCTATAATGCTACCAATTCTATCGCAACCTCCGACGCGTCTGCCAATATATGCAATCTTTTATTAGGCGAGAAAACTTTCAGTAGGGGGGGGCCTGGTCAACGCCTTTTTTAATGCCTCAAACGCGTCCATACAAAAGGTTCCCCTTTCTGCAACAACTGAAATATGGGGGCGGCTACTTCTGAAAACTTTGGTATAAAGGCCCTGTAAAACTGTACCGACCTCATAATGACCTAACCTGCTGCAGGTTTTTGGGTACCGGCCACTTTTCAATCGCTTGCACTAGCCGATTATCGCAAGATCTCCCCTGCCCAGAAAAATGGTATCCCAGGTAATTTACCTCCCTTACTCCAAACCTACATTTGGCTAATTTCAGGAAAAACCTATGTTGCTTTAATCGCGCTAGCACTTGCTCTGTTAGTTTTTTTTAGCTTTTCTAAATCTTCTGCATAAATCAAGATATCATCGAAGTACGAAATTACTCCTTGATCTAGCACATCCCATAACGCCTCATTCAAAGCTTTAGAGAATGTGGCCGATGCCCCCTTCAACCCAAAGGGCATCACTAGGAATTCGTATAGCCCATATCGCGTTTTGAATGCGGTCATAGGTATATCTTGCTCCCTCATTCTAATTTGATAGTAAGCATCTAGGATATCTAGTTTAGTGAAAAACTTGGCATTCGTGAGCTTATCAATTAAACTATCAATACGCGGTATGGGGTACCGGTTATCCCTAGTGATTCTATTTAATTTCCGAAAATCGATACACATCCTCAGTCCTCCGTCTTTTTTTGCTACGAACAGGACTGGGGATGCGTATTCCGAAGTGGATGCTCTAATGAACCCCTTACCTAGTAACTTTTCAATGTTGCGACGAACCTCCTCCTCTTCGTCTACACTTAACTTGTATAGCGGGGAGTCAAACGGAGCCGCATCTTGTGTTCGTTCTAATTCGTCTGTCTTGGCGGCGGCAACCCCTCGGGCAATTCCTTTGGGAAGAGGAATTCATATTTCTTTATTAGCGTTTTGAACTCCGGATTTACCTGATCAATTAATTGGGGAATTCATTACTTATCACCTTTTGTTCCTGCTTTGCGAATACCGCAAACACTGGTACCTCCGGTTCTTTTACTAGTACATGCAGCAACTCTACTGACGAAATTTGCTGTACTTCATCCTCCTGCTGTCGCCATGCCGGCAACAACACCTCTTTGCCCTTATATTTCACCCGGCATCCCTTTTTCCTCCAGTCAACGTTTGGCTGAGCATAATTAAACCAGAGCATAATTAAACATGGTAACTCCCAAAATGATATCATATTTGTCTATGGGCAACACATTAAAATTTCCTACATAGGTATACATTCCCATTTTAACCGATAGATATCTAACGCATTCCGTTTTTGTTGTTTTTATTGATTTTCAAAATCCACCAGTCATTTTTGGGACACCCTATTTATCCATACTATACGTATACTGATGGTGAAACAAACATTTCTGCAATTTTACCTAAATGTTTGAAAGTCATTCTTTTGAAACCAAAGTACAAACAAGATGTGAGACCTATTGAAAATTCACAAACTGTAGTGACAAGTGTTATAAATTCAAGTGTATAAATATCTGATATTAATAAAAACTAATATTTTAATAATTGTGTAACTTTATTAAAGAATTGGAGGATCGTATCTCATTTTTAAATGAACTAAGTTTAAAAGAACTGGAGCAAAAATGTGTGTATGTAATTTAATAAGCGTACAAGGAAGTCACGTGGTGCCCACACAACAGATTTTTTACCTTGGAGAAACATTGCCATGAGCTTCAGCCCAGCTTAAATCTTATTTTAACCTTAATTTAATAGTAAACCCGGATAAGTCGTCAATCATATTTTTTACGCACCGTATTTGTCCAATTGCTTATATTTATCTTCTTAACAATTCGCCCATAAAAAGTTACTTGCTTAAAAGACCTTGAACCATGTATCCTTCCTTCTAACCCGTACAAGGAAAGAGCTCTTTGGCCGTTTATCTAGACTTACTTAAAAAGTGGATAGTGGTCGTATTATATTCAATTTTATATTGATTATTCCAATTCAGGAATGTTCTACGGCATTAACATGCGACTCGAACAGTTCAATTTTCAAAATAAATTGAAATGGCTTGGTGGCCGACAGCTCTGAGGCGCAGGTCTTTTCGCTCTCGAGACCGGCGCGTCACAGGTTCGTATCCCGCTGAGGGCATGAATGTTTCTTGTCCTTTACTAACAGCTTGGAGATTAAGCTAAGCTTGCAGCAGGCCGATCGCGTTAGGTTCAATTTCCAAATAGATTCAATGAATATTAACATCCTCGACACCGCAGCTAAAAGAGAAATATAAAGGGAAACAATTGGTGAAATGATATACCCGCACAGGTCTTCTACTTTGATATATAGGCATTACTTCTTGAACATTATTATGTCAAGTTTCCATTAAATTTTAAGAGTTTAATTACGAGCTCTGTTATTTCGATGAATATGGGCAAACTTTTAATACTTGTTTTTAAAAATAAAAATCTCAGTATCTTCCAAATGGTTTTTCAGATCTCGTCAATTTATACCCACTCCAATACTATCTTACGCCTTCGGGATCATACAGATCTTGAAGGACTTGGAAGGAAACAACGTAAACTGCATACAGAGCACAGAAAGCATCATCTACATACAGCTATTGAAAGACTCACCCTGCCTCGTTCAGAGGAAAGCAGAGGTCTTATTGATATGAAAGATCTACACTAGAAACAGACTAAGTCACTCAGAGAATACTTTTACTCTAAACTTCACCATTGCACAAAACAATCCTCATGGCTGACACAAAATATTCAGCTTTGAATCTCAACAGCGTGCAGATCACCCATAACATTCCTACTACATGCAGTAAACTTCAATCATGGCTCGGAAAGCAACTCCATGGTAGACAGACAGCCTTCTGACCTCAACCAGCCGCACGTAGACAAAAAAACTTCGAATTTTTGGTTGAGTGAAGGGAGTATCTTTGGAGAAACTGAAGGACCATGATTGCCGTACAAGATCAGAAAACATTATCAAAGATTCGACTGATGGGGCTTGCAGGAAATGCCACATCGCAGAGGAAACCATCCAACATGTCATATCCAGCTGCAAAATACTTACTGTCAGAAAATAAAAGTGAAGATCGATCGGGGAGGAATCGAGATGAACTAAAGAGAGAAAATAAAAATAAAAGTATAAAAAAGTGCAAGGCAGAAGTGCTTTGCAGGGAAGGCACCCCCTCGCGAAATAAGACAAGACGGGTGAGTCGAAGTCAAGAGCGGAGAAGAAACGAGGGTAGGTAGGAGAAGAGAAAGCAAAAATCAAGGAGAAAAATCCGAGAAACGAAAGTGGACGGTCACGAAAGATTTTCGTGCTGAAGAGAAAAAAGACCACGGATGGATAAGCGAGCAAAACGAATGGAATAAAGGAAAAAAGATTCCACGTCGACATAGAGTAGGTGAAGAACGGAAGAGTGTTACGAAAAAGAAGGTAAACGGCAAATGGGAGAGGCGATACTTTTTCCGAGAGTGGTGTAAGAGGAGAAAGTCCGAGACGGAGACAGCCAGGCGAACGAGGAACGGGAGGCAAGAGAAGACAACAGTGGAACCCGTTAGCAAGGAAAGAAGAGGAGAGATTCGTGCGGGAGACGAGAGAGACGAAGACGACCGGGAGAAGTTGCTGCCGACGGAATAGCAACTACTACTACGCAGTGCGGGAAGGACGAGGACCGAGAAGAGCGAGCGGCAGCGCGCGAGCTGGTACCATGCTTTGCGATATGCGCTGCTTGCGAGCGAGATCATAGCAAGAGTCCAGACCGAAGTGTGATCTGTGTGTCGTGCGATATGTATGTTTAACTTTACAATGCCAAAATGTTATTTTAATTCCTTCTGAGCAACGAGATGTATACTTGGAGCGAAGTGTGTGTGTGTGTGGGTAGCGGTGTAAGCTATCTCTTTAATTAACTGTATGCTAACATTTGGTTTATTTCTTATTGCATGTCATCGTCAGCATCAAACCTGCAAAAGATTTCCCTATTACCTCCCAAAGACGACCTTTCGTCAACTGCGATCCGATTGGTCAATCCGAGAGCCAACATTCCTACAGTAGGACCCGAGTCCGAGGTAGTTCACGAACACGACAAATTGTGAGTAACTTTTTTATCTTTCCTTCGCGCCTAAAGTTGCATAATTGAGAACAGTTTGGTCCTTTGCTTCGAAGATCGCTAGGAACTATGAGAACTTTGCTAATATGCTGTTTCTCTATTCCTATTAGGACGGAGCCCCCACCCTCTTCATGGTGGGCTTAGGACTTGTGTAAGAATAGTCCGAGGCATCCATTAGCGAAACGACGGCGGTCACAAGTTTGCGACGTTAATTATTATTGTTTAATGAGAAGAAGTGATTATTGTAATCAAAATAATTCATTTCCGTACTTTCATTGAGTATTATCCTTTATATAATCGCTACCAGCATTAATTCATTATCCGTACTTTACATATTTTCGGACATTAAATCTTTGTTTTGCTACTCAGATACTCCCTTCCACTCTGCTGTCACATTGTCCGACCCACAGAAATCACGTAACACTTACACAGACAGAATATTTACACAGACATAACCAAGTAGCCAACATCATGCATCAACATCTAAATAACATACATTGTCTTACAGAACGCCACATATAAACTATATTTTGACTGAGCTATAATCACTGAAAAACTATTCTTCATAGCAGACCAGACATTACACTCGTATATAAGCTAAACAAAGTGACCTCATAATTGATATCTCCCTCCCCAACATACACCATTTACAAAAGACATACACTGAAAAAATCATTAAATACACCATTTGGGAAGTTACCAGAGTACACATTGTTCCTATCGTTCTTTCTACCACTGGGGTTATTCCTCACTCATTGCACAAAAGCTTGTCAATACTAAACTTAAACTCACACTTATACAAAACCTTAGAAAGCCAGAATCCTAAACACTTGTCACATAATAAGGAAATTCCTACACCCAAACATTAATACTCACGAGCACCTAATTTTTCCCTTCCTTGCATTTGAGCCCCTTGGGCTTAGCCCTCTTTTGGGTTCGCCTCTGGTCTTGGCTTCCGGATTTGAACCGAGCTTGGTTTTTCAGAACAATAATAATAACAAGAAATTAAGCCTCCCGAGGAAGGTATAGAAAAGTAGCGGAAGCCCTGAGTTCAACTATTTTTTTATTCCTTTATCTGCACTTTTTATCCCCCCCCCCCCCATTTTTTTAATCAAAAATTGATTTTCTCGAACCTTGTATTTAGAAAATATAAAAGAACCCTATCTTCTTTCCTTTCTCATCATTTTCGATTGAATGATATATCACACCCTATATGTTGCTATAAAGTTCTAAAGACCAAGTGATTGCCACCCCCATAATTCTGATCCTATTGGGACAATTCGGCTCAAACTTTACAGTGAAATTGATCTTGCTTAGAGGAACCTGCATATCGAATTTCACTCCTTTATATGCATAAATACGCGTAGACCTTTTGGTACCCTCTAATTTCCGCCCCCGAAACTCCGACCCCAGTGGGCCAATCAAAACCAAACTAAATAGTGAAGGTGCACATGCCGATAGTAAGCTACATTCCGAATTTCAATCTTCTACCTCAAAAAATACGGAAATTATGAAGGGGACAGACGGACGGACGGACAGACAGACGGACTTTTTGAAAACAATAAGTAGCTCCATTCTTCCGCTACTTAATAAAAGAAAAACACTGATGACGGCATTTAATTGGAAGAAGTACAAAGTCACGTGTGTATCTCGGACGAACCCACTTATGCTGGGTGCCCACTTAGCGCGACGATCGCGCGATGCTATCGCTTTGTGAAGCACGCATGCGCAGAGTGACGTCACGAGGGCGATTCTGTGGCGCGTCTGAGGCGATTGAAAAGCTCTGCATGCCAGAGCTTTTCGATCGCGCGACTCCATCGCACCCAATCAGAAAATAGTTTCGAATCACGTGGCACATGCAATCATGGCAGCACCTATTTCGAGAGAAGCGGCTAGCGACACGGTGGAACATGACTTCATGGCAAGTTCCTGTAATCGGCCGAGGGGAAACCAACTGCCCCCTGTAACCAAATAGGTTGGGGTATATATCAATTATTTACCCCCGGAGGGGGACGTCGTAGACAGAACGAGTAACGGAAAACAGTGACCAATGAGCCTCATTGAATGAGGCCCGCAGGGCCGACGTGAGGCGCGAAGCGCCGAGAGTGGTAAAAGTTTGTTAAATTTAAACACGGCCTGCCAGATAGTAAAAGGCCTGTGCGAAAGTCTTTTCTGCAGAAAAACTGATAGAAAAACTTCTGAAAAACTGCGCTCTCCCTTCCATTTTTCGCCATGACGTCATGTTCTGCCGTGTCGCTAGCCGCCAGTACTTCGAGGTGGTCGGATATCGCTACGGAAAATTTTATTGAAGATATCAAGAAATATCCAATTCTGTATGACAAGAGTCATGCTGATTATAAAAACGATAGGAAAAAGCAGGAGCTGTGGAAGATAATTTTGCGGATTGCGGATGATTTTGGAAGCACGAAATCTTGAAGTGGGAAGCGAAATGATCGCGTAGATAGCGCATGCGCATTCAGTCACGCGGCCGTCGCGCCAAGTGGGCACCGAGAAGCGATTTGATCGCCTGGCGTTTGTTGCGCATGCGCATATGACTCAAAGCGATAGAATCGCGCGATCGTCGCGCTAAGTGGGCACCCAGCATTAAATGGAAGTATTCTGAATGATATCAGCAGATGGGTATTTTACAGAATAGGATCGGGAAAAAATAAAAAATAACATGCCCCTCTAACTAAAATAACTCTAGATTTATGGAGCAGAAACATGGCCATTAAACAACAAGGCCATCCAACGACAAAAAAAAGACACCACGGAAAATGGAATAATGTATGCAAGGTATTACAAGGTATTGCGCGAAAAGTTCCAGAAACTTGATTTTGAGTTGAATTTTCTTCTCTTTCTGAGATCTTTAATTTCGGGAAAAAACGGGCAAAACAGCATATAAATTAGATGAAGAATTAAGTGGTAAATAACGAGAAAAACGAGAACAATCTGAAAATACTATTAAAATAGGGGCTTCCATTGCACATTTCAACGTTGATTAAATATACAAAAAAAAAATTTAATTGCATCCTGTTTATTTTTGAAAATGGAATACATATAAATCCCCTCACATAGAAGTACAATAATTCTTCCATTGAAAGTACTCTGTCAGATTTGTATTTTAGAAATTGGCTATTAGTCCACTTTAAGTGAGACACATCATGAGACACAACAATTCTAAAAATTCACCAAACACTATATTTGATATGACTCCAAGGAAGTTCAGTTCAAGAGAAATTCGAGACAATTGCTATAAAAATATGTTTGAGAGATGCACTTCCTGGCATGTTTAATAGGTAGTTGCACGAATTATGGAAAAAGAAATTGGAAACAGTAATAGAATTTTCTTCAGCTTGAAAATTCAACTAGCTCTGGCAATAGAGATGAGATGACTCAAGGTTTACAAGTATATTTAATATATTCCACATTATGCAGATATGGGGCTCATTTTTTTGTAATTTATAACAAATTTTATTGATTCCCCGTCACTTTTTGTTCAGCCTGATTCCACATTTTCCTCAGGTCGAGAATACTCAAAGTATTTTGATTATATCCTGACCAAAAAGAAAATAAAAACAAAAACCCATCCTTATTTTGGTATTGTAAAGGCTGATTATGCAAGTTATGAAATCCCTCATGCATGTTCCGATTGGAATGGAAGAGCAATCAGTTGTAGGACAACGGATGTTCTGTTCTTCCGTATTACCTACTGAATATTCGATAATCATCCCCTTAATATGGTTTTTAAAAACATTTAAACATAACTGTTTTTAATTGATGAAAAATAGGAAAAAAAATTCCACAGCCTGGGTTCGAACCAAGAACCTTCTGCTCACCATGCAGACGTGCCAACCAATTACGCCATTGTGGACATGAAAGCATTAACGCTATATACATGTCCTTAGGGCTTGTTGGAGCAATACTCAGTTCGCAGACTGGGACTATCTTTCCTACTGGCGTAATATTCGTCTGAAAGTAAGTGAAGAATGACCTAAGAGGATTTTTCTCACGCCAAACCTCAGATGTTTAAATAATTGATGAAAAATAGGAAAGAAAAAGGTTTGGCCATCTGAGGTTTGGCGTGAGAAAAATTCTCTTAGATCATTCTTTACTTACTTTCATAACTGTTGTTTTTGTTTGCACATTTTTTTTTGTCTTCCAAGAGCTCAAACTTTTTGAAATTGTTACCTCACTTTTTCAATATTCTGCAGATCCTGCTTTTTGTAAACGAATTTTCTTATGAAATTTTCTCTGGCAAACTTTGTGTGAACTTTTTGTGTTGTTCAAGCCAAGTTTAGTGCTATCGACTTAAGTGACTGCCAGATATGCGCATATTAGCTTATCTTCCTTTTTATAATTCTTGACGCTATTTTGCTAAACGTTTGTGAGGTTTCTTCGTGTATCGAATGTCAGCTTATTTTAGAAGTGTTTTAATATGAATAGCAACTTCATAGAGTTTCCTCTTTTTTTCATAAATTCTAGAAGAATTCTTTATATTCTATAGCTTGGGTGTCTTCATATTGTTTACTCCATAATACCTTTTTCGGATTGAAAAATTGGGCGATATATGGCTAAATAAGAGAAGAGGTTTCCAAAGCATTAATTATTAGGATCTTCATTTATCAGTTGAATATAAACACTTTTTCTTTAGAAAAGCAAGTTAAATGGGTGATTTCAGGTAATAGAGCTCAGATCTTTTATGCACTAAACGATATCAATAATAAACCCCTATTTTTAGCTTATCAATTTTATAATAATTCCTTGTAACAGTCGAAAATTAATCATTATGTAATGGACACTAATGGTTGAATTAACCGGCATTAATTAGAGCCATTTGTAGCCATTAGACATGTATGATGATTAATTTTCATGATGAATTAATTCAAAATGTTTGAATCACTTTAGTTTCTACCGGGTGATCCATAATGTAACAAAAAACTGAAACTGAAAATAAATCGCAAATATGTACAGAAATCTGATGTGATTTGCCGACATGCACAGAAAGCAGTGGATTTTTTTAGTTCATAATAAAGAAATATAATACCAGAAGAATTACATTTTTGACTACCAGATAGCGCCTTAAGGGATTGCGTAGTTTGTATGAGGGTGCGATAGAATTAGCACCGCAGAAATTCTTTTAGATGTTCAACTAGTGTCCATGGTTACACATAAAAGTCCAGCTTCTTTTTTTGCGTTTTTGTCAATCATAAAAGTGATCTTCACTAAGAGAGATACAAAAAAGATCACGATGAAAATGTTGACAAGGTTTTTTTTAGGTGTTTGCGAAAAATGTCAATGTGCCATCTTACCGAAGGTGACGAAATTTTGAAACTCGAAAGATTATTGGCTAATTCCAAACAAGGTATTGGGTCAATTCCAAACTGACATTCTATTGCGTCTCTGTTTTGCCCTTTATTGGTAAGGAAGGGAAAGAGAGATCTGTTTTCGGAAGCAACACTCGTGGTTTTTTTTGTGCTTTCAGCTCCTATATCTAAAAACAAGCCAAATTGGTGTTGAGTTTAAGTAAACAAGTCAAATTGGTAAAAGCGTACTCATTTTCCGTTGTTTTTTTTTACCGTTAAGATTGTTCTATAAAGAACAAAAAAATATGTAAATTTTGAGCACGAAAGAATGAATAAATTTTTTTTTATGTAGATTAGGACAGATCTGCTACGCGAGATATAAGGAATGGATAATGAAACCTAGAAAATTCCACTTAACACAGTAATCGATAAAGTATATCTCAAAAATGGTCAATGAGGGTTTATCCTATGCCACACCTCAGATGTTTAAATTATTGATGAAAATGGAAAGAAAATTCCACAGCCTGGAGTCGAACCAGGAACCTTCAACTCTTCACGCTGAACGGGTTAACCAATTGCCCCACTATGGACATGGAAGCATTACGCTATCTACATGTCCTTAGGGCTAGTTAGAGTAGTTACCTAATTGGCAGGTTGAGATTATCTTTCCTAATGGCGTAATATTCATTAAAGAATATCTCAACAATGATAAATGAGGGTTTATCCTATGCCACACGTCATATGGCCGGAAGTGCTAGAAACGCCTTACAACGCATGAGTATTTTGACATCATTGGATGGCAGCAAAACCTCCACAAAAATCAAATCATGGCGGCAATGATAAAAACAATCTTGCGATAGCGGCACTTAACGACTGGTTCACTCTTTCACAATTCTCATTCTAACACTTTTTTTTTAATTAAATAAAAGCAAAATGGCATTATGAGGTGGGATGTATAAAATGTACTTACGTTTTAATAAGAACACAGAAACAAGGACGATAACGTATTTCTCGTTAACATTCCTCGTTAATGCTGGGTGCCACTTAGCGCGACGATCGCGCGATTCTATCGCTTTGAGTCATATGCGCATGCGCAACAAACGCCAGGCGATCAAATCGCTTCTCGGTGCCCACTTGGCGCGACGGCCGCGTGACTGAATGCGCATGCGCTATCTACGCGATCATTTCGCTTCCCACTTCAAGATTTCGTGCTTTCTTGTCATACAGAATGGGGAAGTTGCATGAAAATTTTAAATTATTGTTTTCTATAGTATTCGTTATCAATATCAAGGAATAGTAATTCTTTTGTGAAAAATCTTCATAGTTATTTTTAAAAAAAATATTAAAGTTGACACAACAAGAAAACGGTACGTCATAGCCTGTGAGTATTATGATGTCACTTGCCTGCTCATAATTATCGCCAACAATGGTTAAAGCTTACACCCAACAATGCTTAATCACAGGGGCGGCGCTAGCGTCTTCGGCGCCCCCATGCGACGCTATAGAAACTTCTTAAATATGCGCCTTTCAACCTCACGTTAGCGCCCCTTCCTACAATGCGCCCCCATGCGACGCTTACTTTGCTTACCGCTTCGCGCCGCCCCTGCTTAATCATCAGATCGAGCTTCACATGCACATAAAATCATTGCTTTTGGTGTAAAGTGACGTCAGATATCGTTTTCGTTGGGAGGCGTGGTTTCCCGTTTTTAGCGCTAATTTTAATAGGTTTCTTTAATAGTTCTAATTAATTTAACAATGATTTTGTATTCAGCATAACACAATCTGTATGAAACAGTGCTGTAATTTGTAAAAAAATTCCATGCAACTTCCCTATTGGATATTTCTTGATATCTTCAATCAAATTTTCCGTAGCGATATCCGACCATCTCGAAATAGGTGCTGCCATGATTGCATGTGCCACGTGATTCGAAACTGTTTTCGAACGCCTCAGATCAACACCACCTCTACTCAAAGCCTGAGCGCGAAAATTTCATCCATTGTTACATCGTCATACCTAGTCATAATTTAAGGCTTATAATTGGTAGAAATGCGATTAAAGATGACTACCTATGACGTTTTAACAATGTATGACGTTTCCGCGCTCAGGCTTTCTCTTTAGGTGGTGTTGCTCAGATGCGCCACAGAATCGCCCTCGTGACGTCACTCTGCGCATGCGTGCTTCACAAAGCGATAGAATCGCGCGATCGTCGCGCTTAGTGGGCACCCAGCATAAGATTCGAAATCGAGTTGGCCTAACCGTTAGTAGGCCTAGTTAAGAAATTGAGATAATAATTTCAATATTATTTTGTAATAACTTTTTTAATGTAGGTATTTGGGAAAAATTAATTTAGAAAATGTTAATTTTACAAATAAATATTTCTTCAGAGATACAAGGAAAGTTTCTTTTCACGTTTTCACTTTTTTTTTTTTTGCGAACACAATAATGGCTAACGCACATTTGCGGTTTACCGAGAATTCATTCAATGATGTCACAGTACGCATGCGCGTTAAGCACTTCTTACAAGTTGGTCTTACCGTTATTCTAGATTACCTCGGATACAACTTTTTCAATGGAAACCAATAACTGCTGCAGTAAAATGCCCTTCATCCTCTGCACTGGGACGTCCAAGGTTAGAAAAACATGCTATGAACCGGAAATTGGGATTTCCTTCTTCACCTTGTTGATGGCAGAGTGCTCATTTGGCGTAAGTAGCATGGATCCTTAATTAAAAATAGAAATTTATTTTAAACCTCAACCAAAAAATTTTAACAAGTAAAAATGGAAATATCAATGCCCCGAATAGATGAAAGCGATAAGGGGACAAATCCGGGCTGTAAGGAGAATGTTCAAGAACCTCACATTTTTTCTTGGCTAGTCACCAACAACTTTTTCGATATGCGGGCCTGCATTGTCGTGGAGAATGATCATTCCTGAAGACTGTATGCCGAGTCGCTTGTTTTTGATAGGCATATTTTTTCGCGGACTGAATTTCCCGTATCCCCAAACAGTGGAATGCGTGACTAAACGCTATGGATGACTTATTTTGAGAAACGTGTGTGCAATACTTCCATTAAATACTACTCTTTTTATTTGCTTGTGTTTTCTGTTCTCTACCTCTAACCGTACATTTTCATCGGTTTGAACACGCATCATAGATTATACTAGAGGCAAAAGGCAGGCAGGCTTACAGCCTGTGAAATTTATGTTTTGAGGATTATAGGTATTCTTAGAAGAAATGGATACTTTCAAATAATTGCCTTTGTGAATCATTCCATTTTATATGGGTTTGTCTTAACTAATTCATTACTTCTTTTCTGGAACTCAATGACGTTCATCCATGCCGTCATCTTCCCAGCACCAAGTTTTTAGTCAGGTTGTCGACAGTGCCCTCAATTTCAGTCAAAGACTGTCGCGAAATGTAAATGTGAAGAAAAGATCTGATTTCCCGAACTTGGGCACCATGGCCATTGCATCCTGGTAGTTTTGCTGCAATGCGCATTTGCTCCCGGTAAATGGCGTAGGTAGAACACAGACCTTTCCTGCTTTAATATTAAAGTTATCAGCCTGATTATGAACGAAATCCATTAAGCCAAGTGGTAAGCCTCCACTCTCAAAGTCTTCTTTCACCCATTGTAGCCGGTCTCCTTCAATTTTTAAAACGCGTCCACAATATACTGCTGAGTAAGTTTCCCCGCGTGCAAACCGGATTAAACAGTCCTGGCCTTTCGTACAGTTTGTAGGAGTAGAAGGCTAACATGCCGACTTTAGTCGTTTCAGTGCTCCTGAATTTCATCTTCCAGGCTTCTTCTCCATGAAGAAACAGCAACGGGTAAGTCATTGGATCAGAGTTCGCACTCAAAATCGACATATGTTGTCAGTTATTCCCCGTGCTTGGATTGACGCATAAATCTCCCTTAAATGGTGGTTGGTTCTCCATCGTCAGCTTCAAACGCTGCCGCTACCTCATTGACAGTTGCTAAATTATATCTTCTGAGATCATTATGTATTATCTACATTTGAATGTTTCCTATGGAACAGCCACCGGCATCCTTCATCATCTTGTAAGCATGCAAAAGGGTTGATGTTTATGATATTTCTGTGAAATTTATGTTTTGAGGATCAGATACGTATACGTTGAAAGTTCGAAGGCTAAAGAAACTCATGCACCGGTACATCCAATTCTGAAGAGTTATAAACAAAAAAGATTTGGTATAGCCACAAAGGCATTGATGATATGACCATTAGATTAGGCTTACATTAATCGTACTCACAAAACAAAAATGCTATATAGTGTATTCTACATTTGAGCATTATTTCATTTACCTTAGAAATATACGTCATTGTTAATGTACAAATAGATACGTGCTAATTATCTTAGAAAATTTCACAGAATACACAATTATAAATATATGTCTTAGGATCATTTGAGAAAAATTTTCCTTGCTTGGAACACGATCTGAACTCATCTAGGAACAAAGCAGAGTGAACAATTGTTGTTAGTTCTGCCTCGTGTACCACATCAGACTTTAGAGAAAGAAAGATGTTTAATGCGGTGCTCCTGATTCAAAAACAAACCGTTGGTTAGGATCTTTAGTAATGATTTATCGCGTAAATGCTGTAGGTCACGGGCACGTGCTCATGACAGAAAGCACGTGAAATGACGCTATTACATCCGCATTGTTGTGTTTCATTCGAAAGTAGTAAATGTCATGAAAAAATTTCTCCGAAAATCGCACCCTACTGGGAAGGGTATATTCTTACCCTTTCCGACACTAATTACAGCTAATCTGCTATAATTAACGCATGTAAAAAACGAAATTTCTCTGTGTTGAAGAAAGGCGTATCGGCACTACGGAATGGAAAAGAAAATTCCTGGGAAGGGTTAATTCCAACTGGCCAGAAACAGCAAAATCCTCGAGTTCCCACAAGCCAAACAACACAAGTCATTCGAGTAGAACGATGGAAGTACGTTGTCACTTTGGATGAAGCCTACGTCTACCTCAACGATTGCAACATGTTCTACCGTTCACGAGGAGAGAAGTGGCCCAAAGAATGTAAGGAAAGTTTTTCAAAAGGATTTAGGGTGATTACGGGATCAGAAGAGTGGACAGGAAAGCTAAGGTTAAGTCCCATTACTATTAGCAGCATGTTCTCAGTCCAATTTTTCACGAGGAAATCCCCGCATTGTATGAGGAGGACAAAAGGAAAGTTTAGCTGCATCAAGACAAAGCCTCCAGCCGTACATTTAACTCGACCGTTCAATTTATGTTGGATTTGTAAGATGAAATTAGAATTCACGTTATACCCTTTCATGATATCCCTGTCAAGTTACCAGATGCATCCCCGATGGATTTCTGTGGATTTGGACTATTGAAACTAATAGTCCTTTGAGGGTCTCTGGAAAGCCTGCAAACAGGAATGGAATATCAGCCTCGCCGTTCTGCAGACATCTATTCTGCAGTGGAAGATACAGTGTAGGGCAATAGTCCACAACGAGGGTCGCCAAAGAGAACGCTATCCTTTGTGGAGAAAGGGGTTTTTCTTCGCAAACTTTTTGAAGAGGCGATTTGAACAGGGATGCAAACATGTTCCCTTGCTTAGACATCAGTATCACAAAATGTTCGTGAGGTTTTTTTCAACAAAGTCAATGCTTCTAGAAAAACCACATGCAGGACGGTACACCTCCCCAAATTGCTAGTATTGTTCAACAGGTAAACCTTCACCACTGCTTTCCATTGGCTTCTTCGCCCACCTGATATCATCCCATGTGACTTAAGGTTACAGGGCTTCTTAAAGAATCGAATTTACTTCGAGAAACCCATAACCCTGACACAGCTGAAAGACAACATTCGTCTGCGTGTTCTAGGAATTAAAACGGACTTTCTACGTTCAGCTGTGGAAAACACGATTTTGCGCATGAAAAGCATTCCGGAAACACAAGATTGTGATTACATTAAACATTCTTGTAGTGGAAGTGCCATCCTTCGACGACCTTTTATACTAATTTTTGTATATTTAATAAATGGTGAGGGCATCATCTGCATTGTATGTTCTTTTCGAGTATCGTTTTTTTGTGCCAGTAGAACGCCCTCCATAGCCCTCTGAGTTGGGAAGTTTAATTTCGATAACCCTGTACTTACGGTTTATTGCATTTTCAAATTTTCTGTTACTTTGGGGTTATTTATAAGCATCTAAAATCCTTCTGTAAGTCAGAATTGAAAATATAATTAACAAATTCAGAAACTTAAGCTTTTACAGCAATAATGTCGCTCTGCAAACACTGACCTCCATATCAGTGATCGGCCTCGGTGGCTCAGGGGTTGCATGATCGCCTCTGATGCCTGAGGACGCGGGTTCGACTCCGGCCGAGGACGACGAGGATTTTTTTCAGGGGGAAAATCCTGAGATCACGCACTTCCTTCGGAAGGGAAGTAAACCGTTGGTCCCGTGTAGTCGTTTGCCGGCTGCACGTTAAAGAACCCTTGCGAGGCAAAATTTGCGGCCCCTATAACGCCGTCCTGAAATGACCATGGCAGTTGAAAAGGACGTTCATACCAAACAAACCAAACCAAACCATACCAGTGATTGATATAGAATTCTAGGATTAGTGAGGATTATAATTTACATTTATGCTTTGCTTGTGAACTTACTACCTGCTCGTTTAATGAATGCGGTTTTGCTTTTAGTTGCTTTTTTTGCAATCAGTATTTAAATCAACTTGAAGTTTTTGTTAATCGAAAGAAATTTAATTTTTTGATGGTAAGTAATTTGCAAATATTATATTGTGCAATGACTTTAAGATAAATTTAGTTTGGTAGAATGCAATTTTCATGGAAGAAATCTAGAAATATAATTTCGTTGTTTACCGCGCTGCCTTCGATTTCGATCGTTCGAATTGAGTATTTGGGTTGTCTGGGTCGACTATTGGTGTAACGTGTTTGCCGAAGAGATGAACAAACATCGTCTGTACGAAGAAGCACCCGTGTTTACTTACTCCCCCCCCCCCCCTTCCCGGACCACTTTTCTTCTTCGGGACAAATTTTCTGACAAGCATTTCAAAGGAAAAGCGTCTGTCGCTTGACACAGTCCAAGAGGTTCGGTTTTCATTAGACGATTGTGCCGAGATCAGCTGGAAGCTAAAAATAGACGAAGCGCGCTTGTTGTGGCTTCCTCTTCTCTCGTCGTGGTCGAGATGTTTCTTCTTCCGTGAAACTATAACGTCGATCTTCGGATTCCTTCCCGCGTAGTTGATGATAAAAATCCCTTTTTCGGTCGCACACGACAAGAGCTGCATTCTTTCAGCAAAATCAACGCCAACCGAGTTCCTGGAAGTAATGACTGTTTTTTTTTTGTTTTTTTTTTTGAAAAAAAAAATCGCTATTTGGCCCTGTTGCACGAAGCAGCTTGCTGGCTGGCTAGCTCGACAAAGTCCTTTCAATCATGGAGTGAAAGACGTCTAAAATCGTAGATAAATGACGCCATATTTGGCAACAGAATTCCTCGACGTACGCAATCATTCATTCGCCGCCTTCGTTCTTATCTGTTCCGTTCCCAAAGAGACACAAAGCCATCGCTGTTTCCCCTCCGACCGCCATGTCTCTGTCGTCTCCACGTTTTCCAGCTCTAATCTGATTATCCCGGATAAATGGCGTTGGTAAATGGAGGACGAGAAAAGAGAAATCAGCCTATTACTGGTGTGTCTGGAAATAGGTTATCTTTTCATCGCTCTTGGTTTTATTATCAATCATAAATTTCCTTCATTAGCGGTTAGACAGGGCGTGCAACTTGTTGCAAAGGATGTTTCAAGTTAAATTTCTCTCTTTGGATGTAAGCAGTAAAGCAAAAGCTTTTTCATAAAAAGGGACGTTAGCTGTTGTTCTAATGCAGGACCCCAAACTTGGTCAGATTAGCGTTTTTTAAGTGCCGGATTTAAACGGACATCTTTGACATGTTTCCTGTAATTGTACATAATAGAAAGTATCTTCAAAAATTATATGGGAGCTCATGTTCTAAAAGATATACTAATTAGATTCAAAATAAGATTTCAAAAAAGAATGCCTACTCTTTATTTCTTTAGATCCTACAAAGATGCTGGTGTTCTTCTTAAAGTTAAGAAATGTTGGAGATAAATATATATCTTGCTCATGCGTTCCATTGCTCACTGTATCTTTTATTTATAATCCTGTGATTTTTACCTTGTATCCTTATTTTACTTGCATTTTCTTTCTATTTGTTATTATTCTTTCTGACTCGCTCATCGCGTTCTACCAATCATGGTCTGTTCCATCTAAGCACAACTATTTTCCCACCATAATCTATAGTTTTAGCAAATTATCTTTATTTTGTATCCAATCAATCAATAACTGTTCATATCATCGTAATCTGTATATCGGCGTGTTGCATGCTGCCTCATCATAATTCCTTAATAAAGCCAGTACCGCAAGGCCTTCATCAACTTGAAAATATAATGAAGAATTGTAAGATTGCAATCCCATTTTTCAGCATTTAATCTGAAGTGGGATCAATGCTTCTATTACAAAACACAACAATCTGCGAATTAGGAATTTTGAAGGAAATGAACATTTTTAGCAATAGATGACGTTGATTGGCTGATTTTAAATATTTTCAGCTATTCACAATGTCACGAACTCTTCTCTTTTGAGGAATTTTTTTGTTGCCTCACTGGATACAACTCTTCATATACCAGTGGCGGATTTATGGGGGTGGCTACAGGGGTTATAGCTCCACCGCCCATTGGTCCTAAACTTACACCAGTTAGATAAATTGTAAAGATTTTTAATACTGCAATAATTTTACAAATTTACATTTACAAACTTCAGTATAGGAAAGACCCCAGGACCATCACTTCCCTGGGAGGGGAGGGGGTTATTTCAAATAACTTATATTAGTCAAACCAGCTGATTTGTCCCCCCCCCCCTTAGCCCCCTCCCATGGCTCCCCCCTTGACCAAAGTTCTAGATCCGCCACTGTATACCATAATTAAAATACAATATTATAAAAATGCAACATTTAAAAACAAATGATTTGCTTTAACATTTTTCAATCCGAAATTCAATGAAAATTTTCGTTTATAACTCTCCTTGCCAAGTTTTCTCTTTGGTCTAATTTGATTAGAAGTACTCAAATCATTTTAATGACATTGAACACAGAGAAAAAAATTAAACCGGAAATCTGAATAACAATCGATGCAGTCTCAGGGGAAAAAAGACCTGCAACCAAAACATTTACTTAAAGATTGTCTAAAAAATAATAATGTATTGAAATTTATTTTTTACCCAGGTATATGTGGGTTTTCTCAAATTCTTCAGTTTCTAAGGAATTTGTCAAACATTTATGTACAATACTTCATTTCACATTAAAAAATGGTGATTTCATCAATGGTTTCAAATCGATAAACAATATTTAAGCTTTTTCGTGCGAATTTGAAGTGCCAACGGAAAAACAATTCAATGGCAAATATATGAAATAAAATTAAACTGCTAATTCAGGCGGAATGATTAAAAAAATATTGCTTAATATACTTTTACATTTGTTTATTTTGGTGAAGGGTTTACATTTCCTTGCACTCCTCACCTACACATGAATTAAATCTTAGATGAGACACTGATGTTAAAATACATTTGTTTATGATTGTAATTGCATGTGGGAAGAAAATGGATGTGTTGACCCAAGTTATTTTTTATAGCTCGTGCAATCATGTAAGTCACCCTCAACTCAACTGGGCCTATGAGGTTTAATGTTTTTTTAAGACATCTTTTTGAAGTCTTTGTTGCGAAGGAAACTCATTTATTTTTGCGATAAAAGAAACATGCGCTATTCTTCTTCCTCCGTCGCTTTTTCTCGCATTAACTCGCTTGTATTTTTCTCCGTTTCTCTTCATTTAATTTTCATTTTTTTCTCCTCCCTTCTCTTTTATTTTCTTTCATCTTCTCTTATCTTAGTTCAATGAATCCTTCCCTTGCATTCATCTTTTCTCGTTCGCTCAATCTTCTTTTCTTCTCGCTTACTTTTTTTTTTTTCGTCCGTCATCATCTTTCTCCGCTTCATAACAGCTGCCTCTCTCTCTCTCTCTCTCTCTCTCTCTCTCTCTCTTTTTCCTCTTTTCATTTCCTCCCACTTCCTCTCTGTCAGTGGGACCCCCACTTTCCCTTTGTTCTTTCTCCTGTTGTCCCTCCCGATTGGCTCCCAATCGCTGTGACCCTCTGTTCGGAGCTCCTTCCTGAGAGCGTGACGCAGCATTGACCGTTTCCCAGAAATCTCTCGGGTTCATTGGACCTGGCGATGGAACCTTTAGAAAAAAATTGAAAGATTTTTGGCCCTTTTTTCGACAATTGGTATTGAATTGATAAATAGAGGGCGTGGTGTGACGAGGTTACGGGTTGGGGATGAGGGTGCTGGCGGGGGAGTTGTCCTTTCCAAACAAACGAAACCATACAACTTCACGTGTTTATTTGGGCGCAGGAAATCAAAATGCTTTCCGGCTAGAGTGTATGCACTCATTGTGCGAAGGCTTTTAAATAAAATCCTCAAAATTCTTCAAAAATGTCTTTTAAAGTGGAAATCGCTGTAATAAGAATGAGCATATGAATTGAAATGGGTTTCTTGAAAATTATATGGAAATTGCTCCCCCTGTCGTTCCTAGCAAAAATAATATGGGCCAATGTAAGCTTTCCTTCGCATAAGCACGTTTAAAGATTTTTTCCTTAGTAACCCTTTTCATGTTGAATAAAAGTTTTTAGATTTTTCTGCTTGTCGATAGAGACACATGAACGCAATATATTTAAATTTAATTTTGCATCAAAGTTTATTAATGTTAAATTTGATAAAGCTTATTCAATCAAATAGTAAATAGAAATAATATTAATAAATCAAGAAAAATAGCAAAGAAAATTCCGTGGCCTGGATTCGAACCAGGGACCTTTGGGGTTCCGTTTATATTTATAATAATAATCGCCATTTATTAGTAAAGATAGTGCTGGTTTGCGAACAAGAAACCAGCTGTAACCTATGCTCATGGGACATGTTTGATAGCTACGGTTTCCATGTCCATGGTGGCTTAGTGGTTATAGGGACGGGACGGTAACTCGAAGGTTCCTGGTTCGAGTCCAGGCCACGAATTGTTATGCCTATTTCCAGTTATAATATTACCTCAATATTAATTTCATTTTCATCTGATTTGATTACAATTCAACACTAGATTTCTTCATTAAATAAACTTCATTCATTGAATTTTATTAACTATGTAGCTTAATGGAGGTCTGCTTCATATTCGTTCAAGGATGATTACAAGATAATCTGAAAATGTTTACCAGATATCGAATATGTACGAATTAATAACCAGATTCGCACCAAAATAAATTGCATAATCTTCACCAAAGTTCATGCAGAACGTGAAACGGGGAATAAAGATAATCTTAAATTATGTTTCGAATTTTGTCCTTTTAGGCATATGGACGATCTTTTAAGTAATTTATTTTATATTAAAGAGAAAATGGAATTTGTATGTTTTTACAATTTAGCTCTTTTTTCCTTTACGTAAAAGAGAAGACTCAGCATTCTTTAAAATCCACCTGTTACATCGAACTTTTTTTGAGATGACTGCCGAGAATGACGTGCCTTTTCAAAAATCATGGCTGTTATCAGGACTCGAACTCAGAATAGCATTACATATTTACGGCTGATTCGAGTGAAAAGTAGAAATTGTACATGCAAACAGCAGTAAGCTTTCTTGAAGTCATTTAGCATTTGCCTAAATGCATTTAAGAAAATAATTCTGAAAAATATCGTTTGTTCATGCAAATGGGTTAATAATGTTTCTTAAGAAGGCAGTATTTGAAAGAAAACTTTTTTTTTGGGCGTAACATACGTCAGTTCAAATTAAAAGTGTAATGAATGAGGCTGAAATTCACATTAAACATTAACGCGGACTTTATTCAGTTAATTCATTCCGGATTCTGTGTCAAATATATAATTTATTAGCAGGGAAAGCAAGCCGTCAAAATAAAATCTTCACCGTAATAAATCATTTTCCCCTTCTTCCGCCAACTTATTATGAATTTTTTTTTAAATTTCATTTAAGAACTTCCCTCGATGATTGTGATTAATTAACTGCTTACTCTATATCATGAATAGAATAATAATAATCAATAATAATAGTAATTTCTGCAACACATTTCAGTCCTCAATAAATTGGATTGTCAACATTTAAATTTTTCCATTAATAGGGAAAATACAGAAAACAAATTTTAGTATGAATATCATCTATCATGATTTTAAGATTTAAATGTAATGAAGAAACTGCCATGCTTCTTTAATCGTGAATTAAACCTTAGATATTTCTCAAATCAGTATTTCTCATAAAATCTTTTTCTAATTTTAATTCTCTCTCCTTATCGCGATATAGTCGCTTGAACCGAAAATTTAAAAAGAATTTTCTTTTCTTTGGAAATAGAATAAAAATTTGATGAATTTACTGGAAACTTACTTTGCGTTTAATTGCTTTTAATTTTGCCTCGAGAGATTTTAAGATTGGTTTGAAATTTTTCTATTTACCATTAAATTGTGGAATTTCGTTTTCAATTCTTCATCCCCGAAACATAATAAAAATAAGGACGTTGCGTTTCGTCTTTTATAATTGGAAACAATTTTATGTTCACGTTCACTTTTTTTTAACTCTTTCCTTGCCGTTCTGAACAAATTCCGAGAAATGCTAATGATTAATGTCAATCTTTTTCTTCTGTGTTGTTTGCCGAAGCTGCAAAAGAGCAAGAAAAAAAATGAATGAGAGGAAGCCTTCTTAATTCGATCCGATCGATGACAGACATCCACACATACACGCCGATTAAAAAGAGAGAGAGAGAGAGTAAAAAAAAGAGATAGGCGATATTTTTACACATAAACCCTCCTGGGAGCCTAACAGCCTTTTCTCACACAGAAATTTCTTCTCCATTGTGATGGAGATAAGCAACAAGTTTGGTTATATAAATCAAATAAACCATAAAATTTCGGTGATTAAATGGAAACGAGTCGCTATAACGTTATAATTAAAATTTGTAAAAGTTTTAAATGAAAGATTGCTTAAGTATTTTTCTGATTAGCACAAATTTATAAAATTATGAAACAGCTAAAACCTAATCTACAATTATATTCTTTAAATAACCGTTAAAATGTTTTTTTTTATTATTATTGCAGATCATATATTTAAGAATATGTAGGAAAAGTTTAGAAAAATCGCAATGCTTCATAGAAAGTGTGAAATAAAAATACCTGAAGGAATATTACAGTGAGAAATAATAAATAAAAAGAATACGAAAATTGTTTTACAGTACAAGTAAACTTGTTCAGTTTACGTGATCATGTCCAGAAAAATGGTAATAATTCAATTATTTCATGAAATGATCACCAGAGTTCTCCAATACCATTTTTACTTTTACCAATTAGCAACTTTATTCGTAATTGACAAATTATTTAAGTATCCCTTAAGAATGAGTGCAAATTCATTTTAATCTAAAGTGCTTGATTCCTCTAAATTAACAAGCTCCCTCTAGTTCTCAAAATAGAATATAAACGCACCAAACTTGCTTACATGAATGAGAAGCGTTCATCTTTGCTGAAATAGTTCTTTATGCGCAGCGACAATTCAACTGTCAAATACAAGGTTCCTCAATAAAAAATAATGAACGTTCTTCTTTAGAATGTCTATAACACTTGGCAACAAAATTTCAAAAAGTTCATGCTTTCGAGATGAAAATAGTCATTTCTTAATGAATTCATTGTGCTGAACACGAATATGACTAAGAAAAAACTGAATTTGCTGCGGTTTCTTAGTAATATGTACTTGAATGTTGGTCCATTCTTATCCATGGATTTTACCAGTTTTTTTTTATTTATCAGGACGAGCTTGATGTGTAAAGGAGGAATGAAGATTTTGTGTGGTTCTTCCAATGGCGGGTGCTGTGCATTCGTTTCTTCAGGTCTAAAAGATGCTCTCGTAGGCCAGTCTTTCTTGATGTAGTGCAAATCGATTGCGCTGCTGTGCCATAGACAAAGAAAGCAGTTTCTATATCATTGCTGTAAACCCATCAACAGAGATACTACCTTCAGGTCAGCACAGATCTGCCAGCCATACTTGCTGTAGTTAATCCTCTCCAATAGCACCTATATAACGGACAAAACGTCAATATCTGTGAAACGAGAGCCAATCAACTTTTTTCAATGTGATATTAGTGTTCAGCACGTTAAATTCATTCAGGATTAAGCACTTTTACCACAGATTAAAGTAAACACAGATGCGACAAGCCCATGTTAAACAGTGTGAAACAAATTTTAGCAACGTTCCTAGCGGTACCAAGGACACACTTCCAAATACCAAGCTGATGCAAGGAATATTTTAATTAAGAATAAAATGAAAACTTAAATTATGCGTGACTAAAGAATCTAGTTATAGGGATAATGTTTTTATGGACAAAAACGTATCAGAATAAAAACAAATTATCAAGTGTCCTTCGTATCGCTCGATGGCGCTGTGGTCGCTGTTTCTTTCGGCTTGTATTCACTTGTCGCATCTGTGTATTCTTTAATCTGTGCTTTTATCTAAGAAGCAATTTCATTGTTGCCCAGTGTAATGCGTGACCGCTTATGTTATTCGTTGAGAACTAAATTTCTTTCGTTGATATCGTGTCGAGCAGTTCCCCATTGAAGACAATGATGCTAAGTGATAAAGTGTACGAAAATATTCGGAGTCCGCTTTTAAATCGAATTTTAATCGTATCGTATTATAGGAAAAGTCAATGCTGAAAAATTTTCATTTATTGTCTGATATTCTCCAAATATGCTTGCGAGAACTTTTTAAAGACGTCTTCCCATATAAAAAAAAAAGAAAGGTTGCGTTTGGCCGTCACAAAGTCATATTTCCCAAAATTCTGCATAAACTTGATTCTATTTGAAGTTGGGTTTTTTTTTTCAGATCATGGAAGAAAGCGACGAAAATTATTTTTTTAAGAATTATGTAAAATTTAAAATATTATAATATTAATAAGTGCTGATCATTTTCACGCTCTTAGATTTGTATTGTTTGTCTTAAGTTTTCTTAAAGGTCAGCTATGTTGAAAACTGTTTTGAATGAAATGAACAAACCTACACTCTTTGTAAAGTAGCTTTCCAGGCGTCCTTTCCTTTCTTCGGGATTTTTTAAACTTTTTGTTTTAATCCTCTTTAGCGTCGACCCATTAGATCACTCTTCACCCTGTTAGAGACTTCAAAGAAGCGACAAAAGCATATCGTGTATCTTCTTCCAAAATGAAAAGGAGAATAATGTAGATGATACAGGCGACTCTGCCCAGCAAGAGATATGTCACTGTTATAGGAACCGAAACTAACCTTAGCCGTTGGTATTTAACAAGATTATGTTCTTTTGCTACAATGCTAATTTGCGTATTAGCTTATAATTCAATTGTGATCATCCAAACTCCTATTATTGCAATATAACACTAACCTTTTTTCTTGCGTTTATTAAATATGAAAGCGTCAGAAGTTTGAAATTTTAATTTTTTATTTATTAAAATTTGAGAACAAGATTTCGATCACTCCTCCTCCACACAAAAAAAAGCTTTTGAGAAAATTTGGAAAATGTAAACTATCTTAAATATCGCTTCCTTTCATTGTACTCTGAAATCAATTTTGAAATCGTTAGGTACGTATGTATATTGTGCACATAAATATAATCACGTGGTGAAAAATTATGCGAATATTCAATGAAATTTCGTGCCAACTAAAACGATATCTTTTCAAGCTGTTTTCACCTAGTGCGGAATTGTCGAGTCAAAAAAATCTTGTTAGAAATTTTCAAATAATGAATATTATGCATGTTACTATAAATAATTGTCGGTCTAGTTACGTGTCAGTTCCCTTCGTTTACATAAGAATGAGCGCCGACGGAAATCGATGCGGACGTTTCGATGAGAAGCTCCCTTCGATTGATCAGCTTCCGATTGCCCTCCTTCGATTAGTCATGGAAGGACAATGATCGACAGCTGCAATGACTTCGGCATTAGAGGTTTACAGTGAACGAGGAGAAAAGAAGAATAACATTGCAGGCGGGGATGGGGTAGGAGTAGAAGGGGGGAGAGCACGTTGTGGGATGCCGGCGATTCTAGGAATTCCCGACCGGAGTCACCGCAAGAAGCGCAGACTGTGCGCGGGAAGCACGGAGCAGCTGGAGCGATGGTCACCACTCTCCCTCTTTTTCCTCTTTCTTTCACTCACCGCGTGTGTTTGTGTATATGTGTATGCGTGCAGCCAGTGAACAGACGGACAGAGTCGGCCCTTCCGAGAAGCCCCCAGCGCCAGGTTCATTGTCTCCCTGGGCTCAGCCTTTTTATTTTTTTTTCCACCCTCACCTTGCTGAGCCGGGAAGCTTTCTGCTTTGCATTGCGTGACTCAGCGGAACCCATCCATCCAACCATCTTTTGCTTTTTCCGTGAAATGCAGGGGAGGAGATGATGAGGTAGAAAGAGTTCTTCCCCCTTTCCACTTCCATCCATCCATCCATCCATTTATCCACCCGCCCATATATCCCCCTACTCCTTTACACTATTACTTCGGGGAGACGATGTAAACTGAGTCGTCGTCTAGAATGAAACCTTGAGATTTGGGAACAAGGTGATGACACTTAAGAAAAGGAACAGTTACATAAAAATTCACCTTAATTATTGCACAACCATTTTTAACGTTACATCATTGCATTACGAGCAACAAGTTGCTGAACTTGATCAACTCGATGAGATAACGGTAGGACGGGCCGGCTGGCAGGTTCGGAAATTAATCGGAAATGACGTGACGAATCGCGCCCGAAAACGCCCCCTTTCATAAATAATCAACATCTGAACTGCATTGAAATGAGCTCATTCTACAGCTAAGCTAGTAAATCGAATACGTATTTACTCCTCCAATAATAATCAAGTATGAAATATTAAATTATACCGTTAATTTTAATATATGAGGGAAATCAATTGGCAAATTATATTTTGAAGCATTTTAGGTTCGGACGTGTTGATTGTAAAGGCGTTGAATTTACACCTGCTCTTCTGTTAACCCGCACGAAAATTGTTCTTCAATAATTATGATTATATATGTTCGGTTCAATTGTTATATTTTAATAATAATAATACTTGGTACGCGTTAAATGTGCGGTGAAATAATGGCAGCAGTAGCATTCGTTGTATTTTTTTTGTAAACTGTTTGATGCTTTTGTAAATGAATTCAATGCATGTCGTATGATGATTTATAAAATATCGCATAAATTGTTTTTGTTCGTTTAATAAACTACACAAAGCGAATTTTGACAATGTATTATTTTAAGTCAGTGTCCTTATCGAATTTTTCTAGCAGCATAAATTGTCCAGCAAAACATTCAATTAATAAAAGCGAATTTAAAACAATCTACCACAGAGAAATTACCCCTTAAAACCTATCTTTTGTACACTAGCGAAGAAGAAATGCCGGCTACAGAATGAAATTGTCAATATTGATTTTTCTAATGCATACGGTAGATTCTTAAAGAAATGTCCCGTATATGGCTTGTTTATTGAGTGAAATAAAAAAACTCGAGATTCTGTGATATTGATTATGGGTTTCCCCAAAGAGGAGAATCGCCTGCTCGAGGTTTGCCTGTTGCCATCTTGTAAACACGTAAACACATTTTTAGGCTATGTTAGATACGATAGGCTTGATTTATTAGTATGTTTATAAGGGCATGCGTATAATGTGCTTGTATTCAGTTGATACGCCTGACAATCACATTAGCTTGAGTGCTTCGATAAATTTGCATAAACGCTTGACCAGTAGAAGCTAATGCTGTTCTTCAACGATTCAATTCATGACAATCAACTGTCCATTAAATTAGTTCGTCGACCTTTAAATTATCTGAATTGATTTATTGCTGTTTAACTATTAGGAATATGATTCGTCAACTTATTTGGTTTCTTACGTTTGAAGTGCAAAACATCAAGTGCGTTCATTATTCTCCTCATAATTTATAAAATTCATAATTTACATGCGGAAATAGGTCTTCTCATTTAGCCATTACATTCTAACTTTGTTTTTTAACTACAAATCTTATGGAATTCTTTAATTAGATTACGCGTTCTGTTGAAGTTAATATTTCCAAGAAAACAGCAAGGAATGTTTTCTAAGAAACTCAAAGCCTTTCAAAGCAGCTACTCGCATCGGAGGAAAGGAGAAAAAAAATCCTTAAAAAAATTGGAAATTCGATTTATGTCTTAATTGTTTAAAAGTTCATCTTCCTTCGTTTCTCTTTTTTTTGATTAATTAAACCAGGAAGGTAAGAACGTTTTTGTTTATTTAATTTAATTTTCTTCCCAGACTTCACGAATTATTGCTGCGAAAAAGCGGCGTATGTCATTCGAGCTCTGCAACTGATAATGATGAATCTTATTAAAATAGAGCAAAGGGGTTGGAAGAAGGAGGTTTCCGAAAGAAGATTTAGTTTTTTATCGATTTAAATTTATTTTGCGCACGAGCCACTTCCAAGTTGCCTTTCAGGGTCTCCGTTTTTGCATATACTCTTTTGAAGCGAAGATAATGGCGTAGTCGCCTTCAGCAAAGAGGCTATTTACATGTAGATTTAGTTCAAAAGTCAAGAACTACGAGAAATAAAACCTGAACCAAACTCGATTATGTGTTATGTAAATAAGATATAAGTATGTGAACACTTATCAAAGGGATTTTCCTAGAAACTGCTTAAAATTACCAAGGGAAAGACACGAAAAAAAATTTACCGTAACCTGCAATAAACCAACCTGACGACCAATAATTATCTCCAGTTCAAAGGGTCAGTCTTCATCAGAGCTTTTTTGCCTATTTTTTTGCATAATGTAGCATTGTAATTCAGAATTAACTTGGTAGTTACCTTGTTCTATTGTCCTTTTTTAAGTTTCGTTTTAAATCCAGTTTTATTGTATAAACCGTAGCGTGTAACCATTTCTATGTATAAAACGTATAAAATGACGGATGTGGAAGAAAAGACGGACAAGACACAAAACCCTAGAAAAAAAAACAAAATTGGCCACAGAGTGGTAAGACCCTGAAAAACAGCTGACGTTTCAGATAGAGACTATCCTATGTCAAAGCAAAAAAATAAAAGTGTCAGTTTTTTCTCCAAGGTCTTGGCTGCTCTGTGTCCATTTTTTTATATAGCTTATAATAGCTTCAATTGTAAAACTTGACTACAGTTGACTCTCGATAACTCGAACCACCAAGGGAGAAGAAAAAGTGTTCGCGTTATCGAAAATTATAAATAAATAAAAAAAAACTTTCTGTGATGATTTTGGATCTTTTGGGTTTCCCAAACCTTAAACAAGTTTAATAGCAAAGCAAATTTACATTTCTTGTTCAAACTTCAGCAAAAAATAGAAAGTTTTGATTTCCTTTGTTCCTTTTAAATTATTTACAATCGTCAAAATTTTTTAAACACTAATATGGTAGACACCAGAAAACAAATTTAAATTTATGCTTTACACTTTAGCAAAAAATCATTAAGTTTTGTTTGTTTCTTTTCAGTTATTATATTAGTCTTACAAAACTTTTCAACACGAAAATAGATGCATGAATATTTCTTCGTTAACACCTGGAATGCTTTGAACAAAACTCTGAACAATGTCGATAGCTGCAAGTGCATCCTGAGAAGTTGCAGGGTTAATCTGATAATCATCTTCTTCATCACCATCTTCGATTTCAATGTCATTGTCTTCAGTTGTTGCATTTTTATTTCCTCGATGATATCCTTAATAGAAGGAATTTTGTGATGATCAAACCAGAGTCCATTTCCACAAAATCTTCAAAAGTAGACTCAACACCTGTTTGTGTTTTGAATGTGGACCATTCATCTTCATTCCACTCTGACTCGCCATCATCCTGAGCAATTAGGTCTTGTTTTTTTGAAGCCAGCTTTTTGAAAGTACAATGCTTTGTAATGAAATTGCCCCACCAACAAGGAGTTATCCGACCTTATCCATATTTAGTGGAGGGGGGCGGGGGGTTCGTCTATCTCCGACTAGTAAACGATTAGATGCATGCTCACGGGACATGACCATTTGGGTTGATACAGGGTGTCCTGGTGCCTGTACAGGGTCATCAGTTGACACCTGTGCGAAACGTTCCATGCAGTAGAGAGGAAGCAACTGCCTCGTGAATGTACAGTACTGTAATCAGCAGAACGGTCTCAATGCCGCGACGACGACAACGACAACCGTTCACGCAATTAACGGACTTTGAACGAGGTCGGATTATTGGCCTCTCCGAGGTTGGATGGTCAAACAGATGGATTGCTGTCCATGTGTCGCGGGACGCACGTACGGTAGGCCGATGTTGGAGGCAATGGCGAGAGGAAGGCACACAAGCCAGAAGACCAAGCCATTAAAAGGGTATTGTTATTCGTATTTCTACCAATAACAAGTCTTAAATTAGCCCTTCTAAGGATGATGTAACAATGTATATGTTGTTTCCGCGCTCAGGCCTTGTCTCTTGGTGGTCACGGTTACACGCCGCGACAATGTCTGCCAGGCGTCCATTGTTGTGTCTTCCTTTGACACCTGAGCACCGCGCGATACGACTGCAATGGTGTCGTGAACGAGTGGGCTAGTGAATGGAATGGCGCCAGGTGGTCTTCAGCGACGAATTCCGCTTTTGTTTGGACACCGACGACAGACGCGGACGGATGTAGCGCAGACCATTGGAACATACCAATGAACAATGCATCCGGTATCGCCATTGTGGACCAACACCCAGGATCATGGTCTGGGGTGCAATCGGTTACGATACCAGTACGTCTTTAGTCACCATCAGCAGCATGGCATGTCACAGAGATTCTGCAGCCCGTATTACTGCCCTTTCTGCACACCATACCCGGCGCAGTCTTTCAGCAGGATAAGCAAACATGAGCATGGCATATCTGCATGATGTCAACTGCCTGCCGTGGCCCGCAAGGTCCCCAGACCTATTGCCAATTGAGCACGTGTGGGACATGGTGGAACGTCGTTTACGATCACCCCGCAATCTCCATGACTTGACACAGCAGGTTCACCAGCCCTGGGCAGACGTACCCCAAGATGACATTCGCCACCTGTATGTTCACCTACACCTGCGGCTGGAACAATTCATCGCCGCTAGAGGTGGTGCCACAACCTACTGATGCCGCTTTCCATTGGGACACCCTGTACAAACGAGTGCACGTCTTGGCTCCATAATGTAATAAAGGTGTGTTCAGATGTATCTCTTGCTGTATACCTACTTTTGGCTCATTCGGATAACTCCTTGTGGGTGGGGCAATTCACTGCAATGCTGGCTTTACATCATCGTTGCATGCAGATCTCTAAAACAGTTTAGGAAGTTGATGTCCTGAAGAGAGCTGTTTTATTCGAGTCCACGAAGAACACGACGAACAATTAATTCGCTTTCTGTAAAATGCTTTAAGTTTTTAATTATGCTTTGATCCATTGGTTGAAGCTTTGAAGTGATATTGGTTGGCAAGAATTATTTTTATTGCTTTTACTTTTTTCTTGATTATTTTTTGGATGCGCAGGACAGTTATCAGCAAATAAGAGGACATTCCGCTTCTGAGCTTCAAATTTCTTGTCCAGTTTTACAATCCACAACTCGTAAATTGCACTAGTCGTCCAAGCATTTTTGTTGCTCTCATATGTGATTGGCAGCGACATGACACCAGCCAAGCAACGTGGTTTCTTGGACTTCCCAATAAGTAGCAATTTAAATTTTTTATTACCTGACATGTTCACTGCTATCATTACAGTTGCCCGTTCTTTGCTCTTCTTACCTCCAAGGGAATTATTATTGCGGAAAGCCAAACTCTTCTTAGGTAAACGGGTCATTCTCACGAAAATGGTACAAATCATGTCCTCTACTTTTGAATTTTTTCAGAAAATTTCAGAAATGCTACCAATTAAACATTTTTTTTTTATTTATTCTTCATTTAATTCTGTATAATCAGGTATTTATTGTTTTGACTTAAGTGATTTATAAAAGTCTTAATTTTTTTTATTTGAAGAACAAGTAGGACAAATCTTGATGTCCCAACTTCAAATCAAGAAGAGTTAAAACATTATTTAAGATTTTGCTTAAATACTACACGTACGTAAATTATCAATTACATTGCATCTCTTACATACAAATAATTTTAACAAAAATTTCATTAAAAATATTTTTTTTTAATAAGAAAATTTTTTTCTTATTAATGTCCCAACATTTCATATGTATTCAATGTCCACTATGTTACAGCCATTTCAAAAATAAAATAATAAATTAAATTGAATCTGGCAACACTTTTGAGATGACTAAGTAGTACAAATTCCATGCTTAGTCAGCCAATTTGGATTCCACAGTCAACAAGCAAGAAGAGACCCATTATTTTTCTCTAATAGTTAATTTGAGCTTTTTAATGTCCACTATGTTACATTTAAATTAATGATTAAAAAAGAGTTTTTTTTCCTGAAATTGCATGTAAACTAGTAAATTTAATATTATTTTTTCATTTAATATTATTTTCTTAATTATTACTTTTTTATTTTTATTAGAAAAGCTTCTTTTAGACTTAATTGTCCACTCTGTTATTTGTCCACTCTGTTACATACTCTGGGAAATATGTAAGAAAGTTTTTGCATGAAAAATGAGAATCTTTGTTTGTGTTTTGAGAAGAAAGTTTATGCTTGCCTAATGAAACAAAATCTTAATACAAACAGAATACCAAGGAACAAAAAACTTAAAGTTTCAGATATTTATTCCTCTGCTTCCTCAGATGAATCCAGTGGTGTATCTGATGATTTTCTATTAAAGAAGTGAGTGCTAAAAGCGTGAAAACCTGCACATACATGCTTCTTGAATTTAAAACTGGTGGTGCTAGAAAATTAACGTATAAATATGTTGTCATAGCTCAAAGTGACATTGAAAAAGATGGCGAAGTTAAAGTGATGAGCTTAAGGAAAACTAATAATGAGCGAAAATCATTTAAACTATTGACACAGATATCTCCTATGTTCATTTGATCAAATTAAAAAAATCCTACCAGAGCCAATATTAAACTATTAGGTGGACGTTTATATTATGAATTTTTATATGTTGTTGATTTTTTCCAAAAAGCTTGATATATGTAAAAATAAATTTAATACAAACTTTATGAAGTCTGTTATTTCTTCATAAAGTTACAGATTAATCCTATCTACAGCAGTTGTGTCTACTCTGTTACAACTATGTCCACTCTGTTAATAAAAAAAATTTGAATTAAGAGTATTAACCTGTTTAGATAGATGGAATTGTACCCAGAATAGTGCAATTTTGATCTTATTTAACTCTATTTGATATGTTAATCTAATTTTTACACATACTTTTTTCAATTTTGCATTTTGAAGCATGAAAAATATCAAAAAAAAAATGTAAATTTACTCTTTATCATAAAATTTTTCTGCATTTATATAAAATAAATGTTCCTATGTTTGTGTTGAACAAAATGTTTTGAAAAAAAAAGCGAATTTACATAATTTAATGCAACATGTAGATGTGTAACAGAGTGGACAAAATCTCCCATAACCAATCAAAAAACTATGAAAATCACATATTCGTACTAAGATGAGGTAATTAATTTTTACAATACAGATAAATTCAATCTATAAGCTGTTATTTAACATTAATTTAAGTTAGATTAGATAATTTTGAAAAAAGAAATTTTGAAACATCAAATGTACCATTTTCGTGAGAATGACCCAAACACTTGAAGAATATGCCAATTTCGTCAGCATTGAAGATGTCAATGGGTGCATAATTTTCCAGTAGTGATGGCAGAATTTCATATATTTTGACAGCCAACTTCATAAACAGAAGCACTTTCACCACAATTTCATCCCTACTTTTGAATTTTTCAAGCTATCCTGAATTAACATCATCGTTTTTCGATAGAAAAATCAATATCCTGAATTTGTTTTGAAGGTACTGTAACATAGCTATCTACACGGCAAATTCTTCAGCTTTAAGTCGAATCAGACTTCTATACATGGGCACAATTTTCTCACGAACACCTTCCTTCCATTTTACCATTACTTGTTCAACATCAGGCAAAGACGATGATTTCAATCGTTTGCGATCTCGTCCTAAACACCCTTCCTCAGCGACATGGAAAATATTTTTTTTCATTTCTTTTTTGTTTTTTAAGGTTGTTGAGAGGGTATTAGGAGAAATCCCATAATTCTGTAGCAATGTCTTTCTTCTTACGAATCCCCTTTTCGAATTCCTGTATTAGTCTTACTTTCTCACTGACAGTTAACGTTTTACAATTTCTTTTCGACATGTCTAAATAATCAATAATGAAAAATGTTCTGGAAACAGCAACCTGTAACATGAGTGGTTTCTGTTTCAGTTTCTAGCCTATAGGATATTTGAAAAAGTAATATGATATCATTAAAATAACCTTCAAACTAAAGAGGTGGAATAATACAGTTTAGCCTATGCATATGTTCAGTTACAGAGAAATTCGAGTTAAAGAGAATAATTGCTATGGAGAGCCATAGACCCCAGTCGGGAATTATTTTTCTGTTCGAGTTATCGAGAGTCGACTGTATTTAAATCACAACCTGAAATGATAAAACAAAAATAAACCAATAATAAAGAATTTAAGGAATAATGGCCTGATACCAAAACATTTTAATATAGTTCATTTTTGGCGTTCATGCTATAAAATAAATTGAAATTAAGCACTTGAATTCACGCAGAAAGCAACCCGTTATACTAGGCAACCACAAAAGTTCTTGCCGTTTTCATGTTGCCATAAAAGGAAGTGATTAAAGATATGCAAATGAGTGTACAGTGTGGTCCAAAATCTGTCAGGGGGGATCAGGAAGGTTATCCTTTATAAATACAGGGCTGTTGGGCATTCACATCAATCACATCTCGTGCAGAAGTGAAGACAAATGGAGGTATCGAAGGAGATGGTTAGGTGTTGTTTGCTTTATGACTTCAAGGTGGGCTTTTCAGCAGCAGTATCAAGTCGCCGAATGTTTCTTGCGTTTGGGGATGATGCTGTGAATGAACGCACCGCAAGGCATTGGTTCCAGAAATTCCAGGTCGGGAGAATTTGCCATTTCTGATGAACCCCGTAGACTAGACGCCAAATGGTTCACTACGAGCTGCTATCAACTGGCCAAACCATCACAGCAGTTGGAACGTGCGCAACAAGCATTGCAGAAGAAGGAGCTAGCATTGGTGAATCGTAAAAGGGGTACTGTCACATGGTAAACCGCACCGCTCGAGATCGGTGACGTGCTTCAGCCTCCGTGACGGAGAGAAAAATAAGCGAATCAACTCGAGGCGATCATGTGACAATACCGACACAGAAGGAAAATAGAGAGCAACGGGAACGGCGGCATCGAACGGAGAGGAGCAAGGTACGCCGTAAAAAGCGTAGGCGCAAGCCTAAAGATTGCTGGTTCGAGAAAGCCACAAGCGAGAGGGATTGTTTCCTCTGGAATGGAAAGCGGACGCTGACATTCTCGGCATCTCGGACGAAACGGAGGAGAGAGCGAGACAGCAGTCCGACGGGGAAGAAACGAAAGTCATCCGCCGAATACGACGTACATAGCAGAAAACTACGCCGTGGAGACGACGGTAAACGTTTTGTCGAGGACGCCTCAGCATATGAATTCTTTTCGATTCTTCAATATGAATTTTTACTATATTAATTCAAGCTTTTTTTCATGTGTTCATTTTTTTTCTGTATATTCACATTCAGATAGGCGTATTGCAAAATTTCATCAACAAAGAACCCGAGCAAGGCCGGGTATATCAGCTAGTCAAATATATCCAACACTGTCTTGCTGAACTCTTCTGTCCAACACTGTCGGACTGTAGAATCAGGTGTGCCAAAAATACAAACAAAAAGTATCCTTTATGCCTTTTATTATCATTTATGCTTCGCTATACCTCTGCCTTTTTTTGATATAGAGCGTTCAGCTAGATAAATTTTAATACACGATAAAACAGTAGTTCCCACGAGTCTGTTCCCGCAGTTGTAACAGGTCTGGACAGGTTCCGGGTGAGGTGTCATTGTATTGCTTTTCAGATCCAAGAAAAATGGTCATTGCATTTTTGACGTCGACAATTAGGTTCGCCTTGACATCGTACCACCATGACATCGTATAACCACTGATCTAGTCTGCGTGCAAATTTTGCAGTGGTTGCATGATGCTATGCGGATGAAGCGGCACAAATGTGGCGGACAGAGTGAGTTCTTAATCTCGAAAACGCATCGAGCCTTACATCGCTTGTTGTAAATGGCCGCATTTTTCTTCTTCACAGATACGAGCTCTTTCATTGTCATTTCGCCATAACTGCGCCTAATATGTCTGGTTGTATCAATCAAATTTCTTCGCCAATATTGTTCTTAAGCTTATCAATAATTTGAGTCTGGCTAGCAAATTTGTATCTTTTAAATAACTCAACAAGAAGAATTCTGTAGAAAGCATTGGAAATGCTTTCTGGAAATTATTCTTTCCTTAAAATGTTGTTTTGCCCGTTGCATTAACTACCGTATATACTCATGTATAAGATGAGAAATTTATTCCCAAAAATGGCTCAAAAATCGAATTCGTCTTATCCATGAGTCAATGAAAATTTAAAGAAAAAAAATGGCTAACCACAGTGGAGAAAACGTCTAGGGCCGTTTTCATGCATTTGTCAGGGAAATGAGACTTTTTCTGGGAAAATAATGTTTTACGGGAGACTTTATGTCGATTATTATTAGAGTCGATCCGTATTGGCTATCCAATTAAGAACCTAATTTTTTAAAATTTCAACATCAATCTAGAAGCGATTTTAGTCTTCGGCTTATACATGGGCCAATCATTTTTTGGCTTTTTGGCCTCAAAAAAGGGGGTCGTATTATACATGCAATCGTTTTATACATAAGCATGTACGGACCTGGATGAATGGGCAATGGTTCAATCTTGCTGCCACTACATTCCAGATTTACTCTCTACAGCAAAAGCACAAAATTTCACAACATTTTTCGACGTCAACTGAGCCAGAAAAACAGAGCGGCGATTTTCATAATAAAATTCAATAAGATATCAGACTTCTTCAGTGATGAATTTTTCTGTCATCAATCTCTCAAGCCTCTATTATCAGAATCTAAAAAAAATTAAAAATAATTAATTATTGGAAAATTATTCAACTTTAAAATGACAAAGTGACTTTTGGCCTACCCTGTATAAGAAAATGATATAAGTGATCAAAAGTTTTCGGACATCTTATGATTTCACGAAAATAAATATGATGTTGAAGTTCCCTTTGCTTTTAATACGGCCATTAAAATTTTTGTTACACAGCAATTTTCTTCCATTCTTGCCGGACAGCGTTTCTGCGTTGCCGGAAAGCACATTGATCAGTCAGGGAGGTTGGACAATGTGGTCTAGTCTGTAGTCGTCGCTCCAATTCATCCCTAGCTATCGATGGGATTTATATCACAGTCCATTTCTGCACACATCTTGCTTTATAAAACGGAGGATTGTCATGTTGATACAGGAATAGTCAAATCCCGAAGTGTTGCCACACTGTTGGAAGTATAGAATTGTCAAAAATGTCAAGATACGAGTTGTAATTTGCAGATACCACTGTACAGTTCTTTGGAAATAGTTGACCCAATCCAAATCATGACAATAATCCCCATCCCATGACACTGAATTTCGCAGTGAGCACCACGTAGTCAGGCATAAAGCGTTCTCCGGGCCATCTAATTGCCAGATTTACCAGTGTTGCTACAAGTGTTAGAATCCTAACGTTTCGGATTTTTTTTGGGTACGTGTGTTAGGTTTCATCCTTTTTTGTTAGGTTTTTCTATTTCTTATTAGTTTTTGAAAATTTTGTTAGGTTTTTCTAACGCTGATGTTGTGACTGTGAACACCGCCGCCGCAATCATGACAATAATCCTAACCGTCACCATTCCTCCCAATCACGCCTCTCCACGCGTTTGGTCATCAGCCCCTACGTGTGCATTGAAGTCACCCACCAGGATGACAGAATCTGCACTCCCTCTCCTGCTAAGAGCAGCATCAACTTCTTCTAGATAGCAGGGAACATACATACATCTGACTATCGAATGGAACATACATACATGCAACATTCGACGATGTCTGTCCGACACTTTTACTAACGCTGCTCCTTTAGATTTCCATTTAGTGTCATATACACCCTTGTGCAAATAATTGAAACAAACAATTTAAAATCTTTTGGGGATCCTTTTTATGCTTTGTCGAAGCAAGTAAGCGTCGTCGCTAGGAATTGTTTTCTTCTTACGGCCACACTTTCCTTTACGTTTAGAAGAAACCGATCCGGTTTCCTGCTTCAACTTGATGAAACGGCTGACAGTTGCTAAACTTACACCGACAACTGAAGCAATCTCTCGATACGTCTTAGCTGTGTGTTCATCCAGCGTTACGAGATCTTCGTACGTTTGATAGGTGTCACATCCAACTCGAAGGGCGGTCGAATCACATCTGCAGATTTCTAAAAATATGATGAACACAGTTACTGATGACTTAATTTTGCAGCAGCCAACATAAAAAATGATCAAACTGACTTTTCGTGCTTGGTTTGAGTACAAGATTACGAATAATATAGAAAACATGCTTTGTTTCAATTAATTTGCATAAGAGTGTACAGTTGATTGGTTTGGTTTGTTTGGTATTAACGTCCTTTTCAACTGACATGGTCATTTCAGGACGGCGTTATAGGGGTCGCAAATTTTGCCTCGCAAGGGTTTTTTAGCGTGCAGCCAGCAAACGACTACACGGGAACAACGGCTTTACTTCCCTTCCGAAGGAAGTGCGTGATCTCAGGATTTTCCCCCTGAACAAAATCCTCGTCGTCCTCGGTCGGGGTCGAACCCGCGTCCTCGGACATTAGAGGCGATCACGCAACCACTGAGCCACCGAGGCCGATGTGTACAGTTGAATGGGGAATTTGCTGAATGACAAAAACCATGCGTACAGACTCACAGTATAGGCGACTTCCTATGATGGTACCTCATTAGAACGCATTGATCTCTGTCGACTGACCCTACTGCATCAATATAAATCACAAATGAATTTCTATTTAACATTACTTTAGAAATAATACACAGGTATATCAGGAAACGTAATATTGTTTATAAAGGGTATCCGGAAACTTTGGATCATAGTGTATTAGCTAAGGACTCAGAAATTCTTCTTTGTTTTTTTTTTCTTTTCTTTTTTTTTTTTTTTTTTTTTACAGGTTCATGAGTTAATCTGTTGGTATTCTACAGTATACATTAAATTACCAGGTAAAAATTTTTACAGAAGATTTTTTATAATTTAATGTGACACGTGTTACACAACCTCAACCCTTCTACCACAGCTTCTTCTGAATGTTCTTCTTACCCTCTTCAATTAAAATTAGAAAAACATTGATTCTTAAGAACATAATCTACCGTGTTGAAATAGGAAAAACAAAAAGTAATTGAATTGAATTTTTCAATTAAGTGTTTCAGTTCGCTTTTATCCATTATTCATTTTTATTTGAGAAATAAAATGATGAGCTTTTTAAAAACTCATTACACTTTTTTTTAAAATGTTATAGAAATTTAATTCCGAATGAAAAATATTTCCTAGAAATTTAAATTATATAGGGAGTACAAAAATATCAGTTAATAAAAGCAAATCTCGTTTTCCTGTTTTTAAGAATCATGAGAAGATCATGTTCTTTTAATGACGACGACGAATGAAACCTTAAATTTTAATAGCAAGAGTACAGTGCACCAATGATTAACAAAGTTAAGCATAATAGGCAATAGTTTCTAATTATAAATCTGGATAAAAAGTTGATATGATTTAAAAAAATAATAAACTTTTGTAAAAGTTTTGTTTGGAACAAATCAAAACTATTAAAGTTAGACTTAGACACAATTCGTTTCGATTTGGTAGAATTCCTAATAGTTCTCTGTGGAATTAAATAATGTAATTACTTTGTTATAAGAATTTGGATGTAATCACTTATTCCGTTGATGTAATCACTTATTCCGAAGTTAGATAAATATAATCAGCGATAGTTTTCTTCGTTGACGTTGAAATTTTCGGAAAGATTCTGGCTGGCATAGTTTATCAGAAACAGACTCAATAACAGTCTTTAGTTGATCACTGTAGACGACAACTGATTATTCGCTTCAAATGATTCGAAAATTGGAACCATCTTCTTGTTGTGCTTTCAGTAATTGCATCATTTCAATCTATTTTATCTTGCGAGTTATTTCCGTTCGGTTATCTTTAATTCCCGTGGCATTCAGCCTTAATTTAAACTGATATAGCAAACATATTCGAAGTATCAGTGAAAAAATAACTTCTTTTTATATAATATTTATTTGATTTTTACGTTCTTACAACAATTTAATACTGATTTTTTATACCACTGTATCTGTTCATTAACCGTTTCACTGATTCAAATATACTTTGCGGAAAGAAAATACTTAATTTTGTGCTTCAGCAATCGTTCTCCAAATTCGAAGTATTTTTCTCATTAATGAGAGAATAAAACAATTGTTATACATGCTGCAGTAGAGTTAATAGCGTATTTTTAACCGACTTCAAAAAAAAAGCGGATTATCAATCGACTCGTATGTATGTTATATTGTTGGAATTGCACAATATTCGTATATGTTAGTCTATGTGAGCTTCTAAACATGTGTGCCTAATTTCATAAATGTGTGTATGTATGTATGTATGTATGTATGTATGTATGTATGTATGTATGTTTGTCCACGTATTTCTCAGAAACTAGAAATCGAATTGCAATATTTTTTTCTTTTTATTGGATTAAGTATCTTTCAACTTAGGGAAGAGTCCAAGTTTCATCAAAATCGGTTCAGTAGTTTTCAATATATGGACTGGTTATAGCTAGACGATAGTGAAAGTTTCATCAAAGTTGGGTTTTTTTTAATACTCTGTGTAATCTTGTGACGTAATCTATCAATGACGCAGAGTTCTTTTGTTAATGAGCTGCCATAATTGCCTAATTTGGAATTATTTCTTCGAGGAAAATGAGGGTGTGGCTGTAATTGTCACCAATGAACGTTTGTCTAACGATGTTGCACGATTTCTTTCCTCCTCGATTACGAATGCTGAACGTGGATATGAACCATTCAGAGTTCCAACAAGGCGAGGCGACCGCGCCCACGGCCAGAATATGCACGGATATTTTCAGACAGAACTTTTTGCAGAGGGTAATTTGTCGTTGCGATGACATTTTTAAATTGGCCTTATCCTCCGGTCTAACATGAGCTATTTTTTTTTCCTATAAGAAAGAAGTTTCTCATGCACGCTCTGCCAACTTATTGGAATAGAAGGACTGCCATAAGTGCGGTCACTAATAACCCTGGAGATACCTAAACACTTCTTTGAAGAATGTGTAATGCAGCGAGGCGATCTTTTCACAGGGGTCACATTCAAACACTGACTGATAATTAGCATTGTTGTAACAACTACACTATGTGATGATCCGTAATGAATTCTAACTGGCAATACTGGTTACAATGCATAATTATATTTTACAGAAGGGACTATTTGTCCTCGGCCGCACACAAAAGCGCTCACTATCCCAACAAGACAGCAAGACATTTGGAACATTGGACCTGAACAGTACAGCAGAGTTTCTTAATAATTAATAAAAAAAAATACGACCTTATTCCACTCAACACGATAAACTTTGATGTTCACATGAACATTTTAGCCAATTAGACACTTCCTCATCTATGGTAGATTTTTGGAAATGAGGATTTTTTTTTTCAAGATGATATGACACCATGTTAATTTCCGCTTAGGTGAGGAGCTGGCACAAACACGTGGATGTCCAACATTGCTCATAGCCCGCACAGATCCTTGATCTGAACCATATGGAACATTTAAGGGAGTGAATAGGAGCGTAAGCACTCCTTGACTTTGTATCACAGAGTTGTTGAAAGCATTACCAGGAATGGCGGATCAATTCGAAGTGGATCGCCAGATATTAGTCAAGGTACAGGTTCATTTTCTTCGAAACATTCTGCTGCTCGGTCCCTTTTTGTAGGGTAGTTTGTAAGATAAACCGTTGGAAATAGGAAACATGAATATTGACACATTTTCATTCAGTTTTCTGATATCTGTCAAAATATGTATTAGACAATTTAAAGAATAGGGGAGACGCGATCTGTGACCGCGGGGAGCGCACTTTAAAATTTTTGAGGTTACACCAGAGGAAATCTGAGACTAGCGATTAAAAGTCCAAAAATTAAGTGTCACTTTCATGAAAAGCAATTCGGATCAAAGTATGACATAAATCATGAAATGTTAAATGGCTGCGTGTACAGTTTCCTATTTCTACTCACAAAATTTTGATTTATGATTAGCCTAGAAGTACCTAACAGAGAAGATGATCATGTTGAAAAATAGATATGTGTATATGCAATGCATATATTAGGTTGTATTCGAGATATGTACTAGGTTATTAAAACGAAATTATTAAAAAATGAATTGGGAACTCTGTTTTCTGATTCCCTCTCGTGGATTTTAATATACGTTCTTTCTTACTGTCACGGAATTTTAATGATTTTATTAATTCCGGTGACATAGTCGATCGTTTTCGCTCTAGAGTATTCTACAATTCGGAGCGAAAACGGAATCGACGTCGTCAGCGTCATATTCAACATCAAATCGCAGGAACCAATCAGGGAGGAGCGAGGCTCTCGAGTGCGGGCTCGAAGGGAGAGCAGAGACAGAGAGGGAGAAGGAAATTGGCGACGACCGATGGACGATGGAAGGAAAAGAGGCTCCTGGCCACGACTGATGGAATGCAGCGGGTCGGTTTAGTTATCGACACACGGAAGGGGAAGGCCCGTCCTCAAGCCGCTGCGACGGAGACGTCTACGGAGACGGCGTGTGTCTCGAGATGCAATGCCGTGCCATGCGGAGAAGCCCAGACGGCGGAGACTCGTGCCGACGCAAAACGTAAGAGTCTGCTTCGTGAAAAGTGCCCGTCGCCGGTGTTCGGCTTGCTTCCCCGTGCGCCGAGTGTTTCAGTCACCGACCAGGGATTTGCCTTAGTAAGTGCGTCCATTACAGTAGGCTGTGTAGCCACACTAATTAAGAAAACATTTTCTGACCTAAGTCGCCTTGACGTGTATAAGTGCACTCAAGTGTGTGGGCTTTGGCCCTGCGGCATGCGGGCATACCTTACGACCCAGTTTGGATTCGTGATAATTAAGTGTAGTGATGTGGCATTTAGTTCACGAAGAAAATAAGTTGGAGTCGAGTTATGTAATTGCCCATTTTTCTTAACTTGTGCACTTAATGTTTCCCCTTCCATCATAATTTGTATTAACAAGTAATGTCTATATTATTCCTTATAGACCTCATGTGACACTCTCATTTCTATTTTGCAACAAGTGAACTTGGAGCTTATTTATTTAATATTCATTCAATAATAAGCTGTTTGGCCTTAAAAAGGTTTTCAAGCGTTGTGTATTAGTTCCCTGTGTTGCTTGTAAGTGTTATGACTAATTGACTTTCCCGGACAATGAACTTTAGCCCGAGTTGTGACTATTTTAGATGTAGTTTTGCTCACTACTAAATTTCTCGCAACTGGAACTTTTATCTACAAGCGGTCGCATTATGATGCGTGGTTTTCTTATGTGAGATATAAAATTCACTAGTATGGAAAGTGTGAATTTCTGGGATAGTGCAATTTAAACTTTTTGGAAATCATATGTCTAAGCTTATGTTTAACACGTTGTTTGTTATTTGTTTAAAGTAAACAAATGTAAGGTCGGCTTTGTTAAAGGCATGTTGGTGACCGACCCAGTTAAGTTGCTATTTCTAATTTGATTTATATCAGTGTTTAGTGTTAAGCAATTCATTGTCATTGAACTTTTTCCCAATAGCGACTTTTTGGAATGAAATTTATTTAACTAATTTTGCTCTCGCAATTGGAACTATTGTTTGCGAGTGCACCGCTTTGTGTTTGTGTAAGCTCTTATGGTAGTTGTAAAATTCATTAGAATGTGGAGTGTAAATTATCGTAACCGTTCAATTGAATTCTAATTGTCTTCATATGTTTAAGCAATTGTCTGGCATATTATTATTATTTGCTTAAAACGAATAAGTTGGAGGTTGGTTTCTTTTTAGATATTTTGGAGACCGACCCAGTTAAGTTGCTATTTCTAATTTGACCTATATCAGTGTCTGGTGTCAAGCAATTTAGTCAACTAGCTAATAAGTTAATTGTTTTCACTGATTTAGCGGTTTAAGCTATTTCTTTTATGTGAATTTAGTAATTACCGTTTTTGATCGTTTAGATATTAATTGTTGTATTTCATTTATTTAGCTTGTAAGCTTTGTATCTAGTTACTAGCTGAATTGTAATTAAAAAGGCTTACGTTTGAGCCTTTGATGTAATTTACTTTTAGGCTAGTAAGCCTTGAAGGTTCGAATTAAGTTTAAGGTTAAGCTTCTAGTTTTGGATTATTCGCACTGAGGTGCGGGTATAGGCTAACCTTTCCATATTTAACCTTGTTTGATATCTATGCATATTTGTGAATAGTGGTGTTTGTTTTGGCTTAAAGGTACCCACTTGGTTCCTTCATAGTCACTTATTCTTTTACTTATAATTTTCCAATAAACTTTATCATTTATTTATCTTATTCAGTGTGCTGTTGCATGTTGTTTATATTTCCACTGCGCTACTCCAAATTTTAGCTATAATTACATGTGACACTTACATATTTTTTCTTTTTAGAAGCTCACAGTAATCATAATAACAAATCATGTACATTTGTTATACAGGGTGTTTTTGAATTGAGTACAGATTTTTTGGGAGATGATAGAAGAGGTCCTTAGAAGTATTTTTTTTCATATAAACAAGGGGGTCCCCGCAGCTCCGTTTACTTACAATACTGCATTGAACAATCAAATGACACCGGGACGCAGTGTGCGTTGGTAGGCCTAGATTATTTTATTTTTAACAATTAACACAAGCAATCTACTGTATGACTTTTACAGTAATTGTTCGAAATGACCGCCATTTGCTTCATAGCACAATTCGCAACGCCTTATGATGGATTGATGCACGCGTGGAAACAGTTGATTAGCACGGTCGCTGATGTCACCTGCTGCCGCGACAACACGAGCCGCCAATTCTTCTTCGGTATCTACGGGTTCGGAGTACACCATTGATTTTATGCTTCCCCATAAAAAAAAATCCATCGGTGTGAGATCTGGCGATCTCGGTGACCAAGCAACTGGTCCGCCACGACCAATCCAACGACCAGGATATGTCTCATTTAGGTAATCTCTAACTGCTCTTGTGTAATGCGAAGGTGCGCCGTCCTGTTGAAACCACATCAAATGTCTGGTCATTAGTGGAACATCTTCAAGAAGACCAGGGAGCTCCTCCTTCAGGAAACCAAGGTATGTTTGTCCTAAGACTTTTCAACAAACAAGCACGTGCACCTTGAAATTTCTTTGCAAACAATTACTTTAAAAGTTTTTACAGTTATTAAACAATTGCTTGTGTTAATTGTTAAAAATAAAATAAGCTAGGCCTAACAACGCACACTGCGTCCCGGTGTCATTTGATTGTTCAATGCAGTATTGTAAGTAAACGGAGCTGCGGGGACCCCATGTTCATATGACAAAAAATACTTCTAAGGACCTCTTCTATCATCTCCAAAAAATCTGTACTCAATTCAAAAACACCCTGTATAATACAGGGTAAGTCAAAAGTCGCAGGTACATCCTATTTTTTCGAAAACCTTGCAGGAATTGGGAAATCTGAATACTCCAGTAAGGTATGGGTGAGGTGGTCTATCCTTTACGGTATGTACCGAACATGGCCGCCATCTTGAAATCGGCCATCTTGAATCTAAGTCTATTTTTTTAAATGGAAAGGGAGTCGTGTGATATAGCAAATAACATCAGCGTTTTCTGACAATTTCATTCCTGTAAACAGATTTGAAGTAGCAGTTATGGTTCAAACGTTACAACACATTTTGTTTCGAATTACAGGCTGGACTGTTCTCCATAAAGGAGTCATTTAATGTGTTCAACATGTGAAAGGAACATTTGAAGGCGCTGAATCCAATCGTCATGCACTGGCAGAAGGATTTCCGCAGAAATGCTGGCACACCCTACTTCAATGCGTTGCTGGAGATGGTATCTGTTTCTGATTTTCTCTACTTATACGAGTTGCTTTAAATGGCCCCACGGATAAAAGTCAAGTGGTGTGAGATCAGGTGGTCTGGGTGGCCATTCCACAGCACCACGTCGGCCAATCCAATGACCAGGAAATTGAACATCTAACCACTGAACAAGATGCCCACGTGCAAAACTGCATACGTCTGTCTGGGTCATCCTCTGCTAGGTGCTGGAGTATCTGAATCCTGAATGGATGCCATTGATGAGCATGAAGGATTCGTACGATCGATGAATGGCTGATTCCACATTCTGTTGACTAATGTCGTGTGCTGCGTTGTGGGCTCCTGACGAAGGACGCCAAAACCATTGTTGAGGTTGCCTCGTCAGTAGCACTATTGGACGGCCACTCCATGCCTTGTCAACCACAATCCCAGTTTCTCGGAATTTCTTAATTAAGCACTTGATAGTGTTGTGTGAAATTGGAGGTCTTTCTGGGTGCCGGTTGTTAAAATCTGCAGCTATGACAACTTCGTTCTCCAGACATCAAAATGACCTGAATTCTTTCCTCCGTGTTTAAAGTCATCTTCAGTTACCTGTTACAAAATGAAACAAAATGTGTTATAACTTTTGAACCATAACTGCTACTTCAAATCTGTTTACAGGAATGAAATTGTCAGAAAATGCTGATGTTATTTGATATATCACACGAGCCCCTTTCCATTTAAAAAAATTGATTTAGATTCAAGATGGCTGATTTCAAGATGGCGGCCATGCTCAATACATACCGTAAAAGATAGACCACCTCACCCATACCTTACTGGAATATTCAGATTTCCCAATTCCTGTAAGGTTTTCGAAAAAACAAATTTCTTTGATCTCGGAGGAGTTCCAGGATCAACGTCGCACGTGCTTCGCTTCAATTGTAGCCGGTAGCGTTGACAGGGCCCTGTTAGCTTACCGCGCTCGGTAGGCAGCGTTGCGTCGTACGGTACTCCAAGTTTGATTTCTGTGGATCCTTTTGATAATTTATACTTACCTTTCACAGTTTGACATTGATTGAATGCTAATATTTTCATTATTGCTATTTCTAGTTCCAATCCCCGAAAAGCCAAATTTCTTAAGGTCACCGTGCTCTACAGCTACGGGTGCCGCTTATACTTACCTGGTGCCACTTCACCAACACTTCTACCAATGGATATAGAGAAGAAGCCACGATTTCCATATCTTTGCCGCCCGCGTCCAGTTGAGACTTCGTAGGTCCTTCTTCAGATATACTCGATACTAGACATGGAAGAAATATATTAATGTATAATATAATTTGATAATATTATCTAAATTGATAATTGAAATTTATTTATATACTCAATTTATATTATAACTCGAAATTTAAATTTCTATTCAAGAATTGTTTTATATTTTGAGATTCTTTATTTATTAAAAGAATGAAATATAAAATTCGTCTCCCGTCCCTATTCTCTCTGTTCACTATAGTAATTCACTCTGCTATACAGGGTGAGGCATTTATCTTGCGACAACTGAATATCTCGAAGCTTTGTACGAAAAAATGGTATTGTACGAGTCAATACACACGCATAGACTCTGTCTCCATAGGATTGCTGCCCCCAAAAGTTCGCTTGTGCACTAAAAAATTTTGAATTTTTGAAATTCTGACTTCGGATTCTTAAAGACCATCAAAAAATAGAATAGGAATGTCTGCAGACCCACTCTGTATCTCTTTGTCTTCATCGATAAAATTAGGTTCAAAACTTTAAAAGTTCCACACTTTCAGGGCCTCTTATCTCCTAAACGGTTGGATCAATTGAAAAAACACCAAGAATAAAACATTTTTCGAATATTGTGTACAATCTGAATATACCATTAAAAATAGGTGTTCCTATTTAAGATTTCAAAGTTACCCCTTTCCCCCAGCCCCTCTCATAAGATGGGGGAGGGTAATTTTTTAACTAATGAATTTCCCCCGCGAAATAATTCACTTTTGATTTTGGACATTTTTTTGTACAATGCTTAGTTTCCGAGATATTCAGTTATCTCAAGATAAATGCCTCACCCTGTATAATTTAATGGACATCTAGAACCCTGAGTGGAATGATCCATTAACAAATAAAGGCGAGTACGGTTGATAATATCATACTTTCCGTCCAGGCATTTAAATCATATCCTTTTTTTCTTAATCGATCAGGGATCTAGATCTTGCGGTTTGACTATACATCTGCGCTGCTGTACGTGATATAAAATTTTCCTCGGCAAACTCAAGTCCGATATTCCTGTAACGATTTCCTGTTTTTAATTTAGAAATTAATGGCCTTGTTTTGGGTTTAATGACAATTTACAATAAATAAATTTATTTAGCCTTAACCATCTTAAATTATCTTTAGCTCTCTTCAGGGCTATGTCACATGCTAGCGCAGTGGAAATATATGTAGACAGAAAGTGAGGGAATAAAAATAGAATAAAACATTTATTGGATAAACTTCTAAGTGAATAAAGCCTAATCAGCAAGAACGAAAATACAGCTACTACTTGGAACGCCAATTTATATTAATAAATTAAGGCAATGTTCGCAATAAGCGAGGGACAATGTCTTTCGAACAACCGCCTCGGAAATCACATTGATGAATTCCGCCAACGCATTGATGAACACGTGGAATGGCGTCTTAAAAGAAAATCCAAATAAGATAAATCAATATTACAGGAATTACTCCTCTTAGGGAAAGATAATGGAAAAGCGAGTGCAAATAATACGCAATTTTATTGTACTGCCACAACACCCAAATCGTCGCTTAAGTATGCCTGTATTCCGAACGGATATCTATATGAGAGAAGGACGAGACACAAAACCCTGGAATACAATAAATAATAGTTATTAAATAAAAATAAAAACATAAATAATAATTGACAAAATAATTAATAAATAATAAATAAAATCAAAATAAAACTAGAAATATAAAAAGCTGACGTTTCGGATAGAGACTATCCTTTATCAAAGCAAAAAGGATAATTCTCTAAAGGCAATGAGAATATTAGAGAATTATCCTGAAGTTAAGAAAGGAGTACTGAAGGACGACGACTTTATATATACTTAGCATAGGGAACAGTAAGACGGTATTGGCTGAAAAACTAGAACAAATGGGAGAACAGGAGATGAATTTGAAGACGTGTTGGGATAGGACAGAAAGGAGGACAAATAGGAGGTAATAAGAGGGCGGCGAGAAAAATGCAATAGGATAACACATACAAAATTAAAATTATAAAAAAGGTTAGGAATGATAGGGTGTCTAGCAAAACGATTTCGTAAAATTCCCTGAATTTTCCTTGATTTTTCATGATGATCAAAGCCAAAAAAAAAGGGCTATCCTGATAGAATATTATTGACATTGTTCAAATTTTTCAGATTTTATGATTCACTGGCTGTTCCCGGTTACAAAATTTTTTGACAATTCTCAGTCGCTAGTCACCCTGTAAAACAGTACCGCATAAAATAGGTCACTAAAATAAAACAGTACAGAACGCCTACGAAGAAAAGAGAGTACAGGGATGGACACAAAATGAACATAGAAATAGAAAAATATGAAAAAAACATTAAAAAGAAATAACTGAGTAAAGAAAAAGAAAAAGAAAAAGAAAAGGGCCCAGAGAGCCTACGACAAATTAGGGAATAGCTGAAGATGGAGAGGAATATAGGAAAGGTAATGAGGGAATGGTGCCTTTGCTAAGGTTAATGCCATTAGGGGTTAGTGAATTAAATTTCCAAATAAGAAAAGACTCGAATTACTTTCTTTCTTTTTTGTTATGGAAGTTACTTTGAAGAATATAAAGGCTGACGGCCTGTAAAGAGTGGCCAGGGGAATTAAAGTGTTTAGCGACAGGGGTGTCAGCATTGCTAAGGATGTCGAACTTATGCCCGGCGAATCTGGAGCGTACGGTATTGCCCGTCTCTACAACATACTGTTTCTGGCATACTTTGCAATGAATCAAGTAAATTCAGTTGTGAGATGTGCAGGTCAGGTTCTGGTTAATCTTGAAAGTAAAGGAGGAAGCACTGCTGGAAATGGAAGTAGCAGGGTTAAGAAAATGGCAAACGCCACAACGCTTTGCATTTCAAGGAGAAGATCCCTTAGTGGAAGTGCGTGGTTTGGTAATAGCAGCATGGACCAGAATATCTTTAAAATTAAATGTCCGTTTAATAGAAACTTTTGGTGGTTCTGGTAGAATGGAATGGAGAAGAGGAGAGTTGTCAATAATATATTGATGTTTCCTTAGACATTTTTAATACTGTTGAGGGTTGGATGATAAGGAAGAACTAATGTAGGTGTTGCCATGGCTGGAGAAGGTTTGGGATTGTTGTTAGGACGGGAATTACGATGTTTATAGAAAGAAGCGCGTATGACAGATTTGGGGTAGCCTCTTGCTTTTAGGAAGTGGGTAAGGGCGTTAGCATGGAAGTCCTTGTCAGACTGATTAGTGTATATTCTATGGATGCGAGTTAACTGACCTAAAGGGATGGCGCTGTCATTGTGTAGATACTAGTGTTGGTCAGTGGACTTCTTATCGAGATTTATAGACAATTTATTGTCAGTGATAGAGATAGAGACATCCAAAAAAGAAACTGTCGTGATAGAATAATTGTGAGAAAACTTGATGGAGGGGTGGATGGAGTTAGAATGAGTGATAAAAGATAAGAGTGAGTCCTCATTGTGTGGCCAGATCAGGAAAACATCATCACTATACCGCAGCCAGACATACGGCTTCAAGGGAGACGTGGAAAGTAGTTTGGTTTCGTTGAACTCTTTAAACCACTGTCGCAAAATACTCTGTGTTGGCTTAAAATGTACTAACGTTGGTAGTAATGTTATTAAGAGACAAGTGCCGTATTTACTGGACAATTACTCGATCCTTTAAATTGCACTAGCGAAATTCAAAAGAAAGCGTGAAACACGTCACATTCGCTTTACAAGTTGCACAATGCAAGTGCGTTCTAACAATCTCAAACCAGCCTCAAATGTGCTTCTTTGATAAATATATTACATGGCAATTAACGTTTAAAATTATCCACTTAGTCGTTTGCAGCACTTAAGTCATAACAGTTGTAGCCTATCTCGGGTATTCTCGATATCATAGTCTACAACCCAGCTAAGCAGCTTAACACCCGCTCTGCCACATAGTTCAATTAGATAAACGAGAACATTATTTTTTATTTCCCGATGATAAAATTGCGCCTCACGCTAGGAGTCAATGGAATCAGCTACAATTCAGTATAAAGTACACTATCTATCCAAAAGTAATCGGACAGTTTCGATTTTAGACGTTTTGTCGAATATTTAGAAAAATACTTGACGAATTATCCTGAAACTTCAGGGGAGTAAAGAGCATGTTACGCAGCATATACATTGAACGGCCAGTTTATTACAGACACCTCTTACGGAAAATGGATCGGCCTCCCAGTGACACACAAACAATGGAACAGGCCGAAGCGGTGTATAAAAGGGATGCATTGGATCACAAGTTACAGTCAGCACAGAAGTGGACTGAATATGGATAAATCTAAGGATTTGACCGACTTTGAACGAGGCATGATCGTTGGAACTCGACGGGCGCAGTTGAGCATTTCGCAAACCGCGAACCTCCTCGGGTTTTCCCATGCAACAGTGTTAAGAGTATTCCATGAATGGCAGTTATGCCAAAAAACAACCTCCAACAAACACAACTCCGGACGAAACAGGGCCGTTTATAAACGAGGCCAACGGCGACTGGCACGAATCATCCACAGTAACAAGACGGGAATAGCCCAACAAATTGTAGCGCAGTTCAATGAGGGAGCATCCCAACCCATTTCGGAGCACACGGTGCTGCGCACCTTGCAGCGAGCTGTCACCGCAAAATAGGAAAGCGCGCCTGGGCACACAGATATCGCCACTGAGCGCTGGATGAGAGGAAGAACGTCGCCTGGTCCGACGAATTGCGGTTCCTACCCTACTTCATCATACGGAGGGCGGACTACGCATCTGGCGCAGACAGCACCAGGCTATGGACCCATCTTGTCAGCAGACAACCGTACAGGCGGGTGGAGGAGGAGTGCTGGTCTGGGGTGCAGTTTGGGGTGTCTTCTCTTAGGACACACTGGATCCTCTGATATCCGTAGAGACATCCGTGAATGCGACACACTACCTGAACATTGTTGCCGATCAGGTGCACCCGTTCATGATGACTGTGTTCCCTGGTGGTGACAGGCAGTTTCAGCAGGACAATGCTCCCTGTCACCGTGCTCGAATGGTCTTGGACTGGTTCGAGGAACATGACGCGGAATGCCACCTGCTTCAGTGGCCAGCTCGGTCGCCCGATCTCAACCCGATCGAGCATTTATGGGATAAAGTGGAGAGAACCATCCGACGCTTTCCCACACTACCGTCTATCCTGCATCAATTACGGGCAGCGCTGGAGTTATACATAAGCAGACTAAGCACGTGCTTAGGGCCCCGTTTGATTAAGCATGTGAATAGGGGCCCCCGAATCCTCAGAAAAACAGGATTTATACTGAAGAAAGTGTGGAGTGCTTAGGGCCCCTAAAGGTACTAGTACGGTCCTGATTACTGGACGCTGTGATGTCAGCCTGGGCTGCTATTCCTCCGCAACGGTTTCAACACCTTGTTGAATCCATTCCAGCACGTTTTCAGGCAGTTCTTGCCGCTAAAGGAGGCGCAACACGCTATTAGCGGGGTGTCTCTAATAAATTGGTCGTTCAGTGTATTTCATCGAAGGCTTTGTCCCGAAGGCAAATAGGGGACCAGCAATAAATTGAAAAAAAATGTTTGGGATCAACCTGTAAAAAATAATGCTTGAAATGCATTATAGCTGTAGCATATGCTTATGAGGCTTCTTTTACTTATCTGTGTTCTTTTGTCTGTTAATAGCACGTATATTCATGGAGATATAAAGGTTTCTTTAAAAAAAATCAAAATGCTTTCGTAAGTTTTTTGCTTATAACATGCAGGGTTTTCAATCCAATGCAATGCCATTTTCAGGAAACTTGACAAACTACAGTAAAGACAACACCTTGTAATCAGAATATAAAAATATTAAATATTTGATAAAATATGAACATTCATGGCTGGTGCGGACTTTGCAAGTGGTGGAGGCGGAGTAATGGCGTGCGGAATGTTTTCTTGGCATGAATTGGGTCCTCTAATATTCGCATGCATTCGTTTGAACGTTAAAGCATACATTAACATTGTGGCAAATCAAGCAGATAATGTACCAGCACACAGGGCCAGACTCACTATGGATTGGTTTGAGGAACATGACAGTGAGTTCTCATTGATGCAGTGGTCGGCTGAGTCCCTAGTTCTCACATCCACTGAATATCTTTGGGATATGCTGGAAAGTACCGTTTGTTCCTGCCTACACCTCCATCAAATCTCTGGGAATTGCGTGAAGTTCTCATGTCTGTATGGGCCAACATTCTTGTTGAACGCTTTCAGGATCTCGTTGAATCCATGTCCAAATGAATACAGGCGGTTTTGATGGCCAATGGAGGTTCAACACGCTACTGGACAGGTGTAGGTAATTAAGTGGTAGCTTTGTTTATAAAAAAACAAGCCAATGTAAAGATTCCAGCTGCTGATGCGATAAACATAGGCAGGGCAACAAGTCCTCTCAGCACAATAAAAGACTCTTTGGACGCTTTTTCCCAATTCTTGATGCACGTGACAATCCTTTACTCATTTATTGTATATTTTCTCAGTATCGCAAAATAGACTTGGAAATCGAATGCTTTGTAAAGCTTCCTTCATCTTAAAAGAACGTTCATTTGCATGCTAATTCTTCGAGTAGCGACTTTATGATACCAGTTTTCTGTGTGATCTAAATATTTTGAGTTACTGGAAACGATATAAGGTAACCCGGGGGAATGTGGATACGTTCAAGCCAAATTGACAATTAAAAAAGAATTGTAAATGAAAAAAAATTGTAAGAGCAACATTTTTAAGAATTTTCAAAATGAATGATCATTATTAAGTTTGACAGAACATGAAGTTACCAATGCCTTCATCAACCCACCTTACCCCTGGACACCGCGGGAAGGTGGATAAATGTCTATAATGTTGCTAATGGCCGATCAGTGAAGCTATGTCTTCATTCAATAGCCTTTACTTAACACCTCCACTAACCAAAAAATTACATTTTTACAATCGTTATTCAAATTTGTAGATCAGAATGACTTTTATCGCGTCTTAGATGATAGGGATATTACTCACCACGCTGGATGCTACTGCTTGCAGAAAATTGTTTTCCTTCCCTTGATCGCGGCCGAAATCGATGGACTCGGAAATAACTAAAGAACAAATATCGTCGTCTAGTGTAAATGAGCAAAAACCGATTTTAAAAACAATTTTCGCGGTGACAGCTTAACATTATTCACCTTCCCCCGGCTTACCTTAAATTTGTACGTTACCATTTGCCGGGAACTAAGGACTTAGGTTCCTATGACCATGATGCTCACCGAAACTAGACAATGGAAAGAAACATGTCTTATGGAGTGACGATTTTTAGGATGTTTCCATAAAGTCCGACCGGTTGCTATATGATCACGTGGTACGGTTGAATTTGTACAGTATTCGAATAGCTGCTACGTGTTTTGGGAGGGAAGTTGGCTAGGAATCAGTAAAAGGAGAGGCGCGTTTCATCTAGTCGGGGAAAATGAAAGCAACTTCTTTTTATAGAGGATTTGATGAGAAAAAAGTTTTAAAAAATATTTCGATTTGACCAGTAGAATGATATGACCAGTTGTAGTCATTCGAAAAAAGCCAGTTTTTAACTAATATTGATGCTACAAAAGTATACACATTTTTTTATTTTTTATACTGTAATTTTTAAATTTTGAAAACTAATACGCTTTCCTAACATATCAAACAATTAATTTCTGCAAAAAGAAATTTCTGATTTTTTGGGTGAAATTAACCAAATTTGCATTGAAATCCCCCTCCCCTTAAGAAAAATGCTATCGTGCAGTCAAATTTGAAAAAAGATAAAGTGATTAGGAAGAGTAAACTGTGTTAAGGAAATAATTTTATAAATAATTTATTTTATAAAATTTGTATACACTTTGACTTTTTACGCGCTTCATTTATAAATGTTTAAGCAATGACCTCAATTAACTTTAATATGAATTAACTTTAATTAACTTTGATAATATAATAACAATTGCAGTGCCCTCAACGTATCTAATCAATTAATTTATTTAACTGGATTTACTTTAATTGTATTTTGCTAATCTCCGAATTGCTAAAATCAAATTAGATTTTAAGTTTTCTCTATGCTAAATTGTAGACTTTCTAGAAAATCCTTTTTCTCATTTTTTACACCCTTTTAAACAAATTAAATGTCACGCATAAAGGTCTTGTTTTCATGCATCCAATTAACTAGACGGAAAAGGGTAAATCTCTTTTAACATATATGTGCCTAAAATATTAAAACAGGTTTTAGTTTTGCCCCTTTAAATATTATATGGAGTGCAATAATGTAATTTCCACGAAGGAAATAGGTTTCTCAGGTCATTGTGGTGCAGTGTTTCAAGCAAATTTACATCTTAAAGTTAAACCATTTCCGAGTTATCGCCATTGAAGAGTGCGAGACGTCTGTGTACTTTTGGGTGATATTTGTTTTGTTCTGGGTGGCTTTTTGGAATAAACGGGGTTCAGAAGCCCCTCCCGGAGTTAATTAGGAAACTTATTTCAAAGCCTCCTACGTTCATTATAACACACTGACAACTCCAATTATCAACCTTCATGAACACACTAATTAACTTTTAAAAGCGCTTTTCTTACATTAAGGAGCTAGGCATTTGCAGTGTCTGGAAAAAATCTCAACACAGAATTCTCCATAAAGTAGAAAACTCTGCTCCAAACATTATTAATGAATCGTTTACTTAAAGAAATGCTTATTTTTATGAGGAAATGTTTATAGTTTTCTGTCCCGGTTAATTAAACGAACATAAAATAAGAAAACTTAAACATTGAAGCACAACCCAAAACACTTTCATTAGAAGCAGTTTTTATTATGCAAAGTAATTTAAAATTGGTATGTATTGAAGCACGAATAATTATAATGACGACATTCAAAATAAATTTTAGCAAAATCACAAATTATAAAGTTAATTATAAAGTTAATTACAAAGCATTATCATGTTGTAATATTTAATGTGATTTTGGCATAATCACATTTATTTCGTTTCCGAATAAAGGGCAAAATTATTTATTAAAGTAAGTTTAAAAGTCAACGAGGCATAATGCAAGGGCGGAAAAATTAGCAGTATGCATTTGAACAATTCTGAAAGTTAAATTAGATTGTTGAATTAATGCTCTGTTCAGATGCTCTAATTACATTTTGAAGGATTTGAATAATTACTGGAATAGATTGTGTAAACATCAACATTTAGATGACTGAGAGGCCAAGTTACGAATTAGGCACGCAATCTAATATCGTGTTGGACCGTCTCTAGCGCTATTACTCCTCGAATTTGTCAGGGGCGTAGATTCCACTTGTTTTCATAAACGGTCTACCTTGTAGACTCTACAGGCATATTACCCATTCCTCGACGATGGCGACACGCATCTCCCATCAGATTGGAGAGTGGTGATTTCTTGCGCGGATGCCCTGTCGACTTCATCCAACAGATGCTTGATCGGATTCAGATCTGGAGATTTCGAGAATAATGGATGAAGGTCAAACTCATTGTTCATTGAATGGGACACTTAATTGCGCCTTATGGGATAAAACATTATCCTACTGAAAATGCCCTTTTCATGGACGGAAGACGATGAGCACGAACAGGTGAACCTGGTGGTAGAATGATTCAGATGCGTAGTGGTATTTAATGTTTGTTCTATGCGGATCAGTGGGCCTAAGTTTGCCACAAAATATTCTCCATAACGTGATCGATCTTCACTTACCTGCAAGTTTGTCACTGCACATGAGAGGTCTATAGTTTTCTGCTGCCGACGACATACACATGTTTCAATAGGAATCGAGATTCGCCGGACCATGCAATATTCTTCCAGTCATAGGCCCTGTTTTTGGCCGAAAGGAATAGTATTCATAGAAATCCTTGGCTTCACATCCATTCTTCTAACTATCTGGCGAATTGTGCGTTCAGAAATGCTCATTGTCATTCACTCTTTGTACGAGGCTGATATTTACGAGTTGTTGCACGCCTACATGTAATTATCACTATGCTTAGTTTTTCGTGGGTCTCTGTCATGGCTTTCCGACCCCAAGCTCTCTTTCTGACGATATGTTTCTTTTGCGTTTCCTGCCACAAGCGAAAGAATCAACCACTGGCAAATAGATTTGTGAATCAAAGTTGAACGAATTCGGAGGGGAAAAAGTAACTTTAATTCTGGAGTGTTTGTTGTCTTTATATCGAACATTATCAGCAAATCCCATCCCGATACAGAGAGTGGCATTGTTTGATTTTCTTCCGCCGAATCAATTTTTCTAATATCTAATTAAAACATTTAACAGAATCATAAAATAGGTACAATCCAAAGTTCCTTTATTTCGAAAAGACTCCGAATCTGGATGACAAAGTTGAGCGAAATGAGACACAGAGTGTGCATGCACATACATATACTATACGCTTTAACTGTTGAATACTGTGTGATACATAGATATTTCTAAACTTCTTAAAAACCATCATGAACAAAATTTGCCAATTACGTACTACTACAACTGCTATATGCTTCTCTTAAGTGACAGTACATGCAGCGTCCTTCTTGATTTGTCAGTTCTTATTTATTGATTAGCTGAAACTCTGTAGCGATACTCAGAAATTTTAATTCCTATTATTTTCTCGAATAATGCTTTAATCATGACTACAGAAACAAGTATGATTAAAAATTTATCCGCAGATATGTTATATTACTTGTAAAAGTGAGGTGTTTTAGTAATTAAATTGGTAGAGTGAATTTGTTAGCAAGTTAATCAAACCTTCTTGTATAAATTTGAGAAAATAAAAAAAAGTGAAACTGATTAAGTGAATTACAAACATAATGAATGATTTAGATTACAAAAATTAAATTCTTTGAAATCGAGAATACGTCACGTCCCCCTCTTAGACATCTGGGAGGAGAAAAGGAACAACGTACACAAACTAAGATGCGATGTGGATCCTATAATCAGCGGATAAAAGAATAACATGAGTTTAAACCTAAACTAAAGCAACTACTTATAATTGGAATATCGGAATTGTCATTAAGAATCTGCGTTGAAATTTTAAATTCTCGAAATGCAATAGAAAAAGTTCTTACGGCTCGATGAAACACTTGGCTTCGGAAGACGCGTATCAAGCGAAGTACCGGTACCCTCCGCGACACTACCACGGTTATCCAATCCTAGATCCAGCCTTGATCCATCCAATGGTATATGCTTAACGTCCGTTATCCTGGAAAAGAAGAACTGCTCATCATCGTTGACCTCACAGGTGCTTGGTGAGACGAATGCCCTTGCGTTCGCTGGTCTCTCTGGATTAAATGTTGACGCCAAATTCAAGTCCTTGAGAAAATACACCACTAGAATTGTCGAGATCCGTTTTATCTATTTGCTGACCCTTGAACTTGTCAAAAAAATTATTAGAAAAACTTAGTTAGCCATACTTACGCACTAGAGTGTTCGTTTAATGAACCAGTCCAGTTTCCTCGCCGGGATCGGTATACCCTTAGCTTAAAAATTCTGTTACGACAGTTCGAATAAACGTTCGCTGTCCCAGACGTCGACGCGGCTAGATTAATGGTTTCAGCATCGGAATCGACTTTTTGCAAAGCAGCATTTTCTATTGAGGAAACACAATCAATATTATTCGGAATATCAACATTAATTCCTTGCCTGCCTGAAGATTCTTACGCCTTGTAAGATATCCATTCTTAGAAGCCTCCACAGCGGCCACTGTAGCCGTTGGAGCTGAGGCTAGTGGTGTTGCCTCATCAGGCGCCTTGAAAACTTGATATCAGACGCCTAGGCGCACGTGCAATAAAGGTCGCGCAGCCCATTTCAGGACTGCTGCACTAATCTAAACGCCTGAAAACGAAGCCCGTTCACTGAACTCTGTAAAGGTACCCTGCGATCTATTCCATATAGCTATCCAGAGTTCTTTGTTGAGGAGAGCGATGGGAATGGCTAGGTCCGATTTCAAAGCCTCGTCGGTTGAATCGTTCACGAAGAAGCGCATGGACTGATAGGAAAAATTCACCAACCCATAATGCTCCTTCAAATGATCCCAGATTGATTGAGCGAACGGGCACTCGTAAAATATAGGGCTGACTGTCTTAACTACGCCACAGAAAAGACATCCAGCAGATCCGACCACCATTCATTGACGGAGACGCTGAAGGGAGTGGAATCGATGATGCAGCAGTCGCCATTGGTAGTTGAACAGTATTCGTTCGAAGGCGATTGATGTTAACACCTTCAGAACCGCTGCCCATGGATAATCCGGGTAAAGACGAAAGATGTCGATTGTCTCACTTGGATCGGACTGCTGGAAGAACCACGAAAGCCGAAGATGACCCCAATCATCTGTATCAATGCGGCGTAGCATAGGTAAAATGTCACTAAATCCAAGGTAGAAGTCTTATATAGGTTTGGTTGTCGATAATGCAGGATCACTGGCAACAAGGGAGGTAACGGTAGCCTATTCACCTTGAAAAAGAATCGAAGATGTGAAAAAACAAAGTTCGCCCGCATGGGGTGGGGGGCGAGGGAGGGAAAAGGAATGCCCGGATCATCGCAGCCAAGCTGGCTGCAATAAGATAGCGTTTGATGTCAGGTAAACCTACCCCTCCTTTTTCAAAGAGGATTAAAAAACCCTGCTCATTATGGATGATAGAGAATAGAAGTCCCCACTCACAGTTCACCATCTCACTACGCAGCTTCTGAAGATCTCTGGACGAGGGAAAAGGGAATAGGCATTTAAAATGGAATAATATGTGTCCTGATGAACATTGCCTTAACAAACATCGATGTTGAAAAACGAAAAGCTCTGTCAAGGGAGTAATACACTTCCTAGTCACTTGTTGCCAGTGCAAAGAGTCCATTTCTCGGTAGAAACGAAAAGACGCTGCCTAACACTGTCACCTGGCCACACGATATTATCGGGAAAGCTTTAAGATAGTCAACAGTCCATTTCCCAATAGCAATCCCTTTAGACTTGACGAGGTTGATGGTACTCCCATCGAAGCAATAAAGTAATCAAAAGTTTCTTTATAAATGCTCAGGGAATATGAATCAGACGCAAAAAGCACTACGTCGTCTGCATAAGCAAGTGTCCTGATGTTAAAGGTTGCAGCTGACAGATCATATCCCCGAACATCTGGGTGTCGATTCAGATATTGGAGCAATGGTTCCAAATTAAAAAATGTACAGGAGGGGGGGGGGGGGAACGGATACACCTGCCTGAGACCTTTTAACAGTTCGAAATTGGACGAAACGGAACCATTGATCGTCACACATGATGTGGGCGAAGCATACAGTGCGGAGATAATCGCAGCAAATATCCCAAGATGAAGATGATGAAACATTTGAAAATGAAACTCGTGATTCACTTTGTCGAAGGCCTTTTCCTAGTCAAGGCTTAATACAGCTAGAGTCTGTTTACGAATTCGCGCTTCCTCCATAACACCGGATGATTATCAGGTTATCGGACATCCTGCGAGATGGAATTGGGCAGGCTTGCTCTGGATCAAAGAACTCGTCGGTGAATAACTTGAGCCTTTGCTGAAACACCCCACTGAAGACCTTATAATCCGTATTACGTATGTAGGGTTATAGGCCTCTACTGGGTCACAAGTTCTGGATCCGGAACTTTGGGGAGAAAGATGATCTTCCCTGCAGTAAAGTCCAATGTAAGTGAGTTAATGATGATCTTCCTTGCACCAAGTAAGGCTCAAGTTTCCTTATCGAGTTGTAAAGCGAAAACGGAAATCCGTCCAATCCCAGGCTAGACTGGTGACGATAGAAACTTCTCGACTTCATCTTCGGTGAAGGGACGGGTAAGAAAGACATCATTACCCTCAGAAAAAGGTCGCAATGCCTCTAACCAATGCTTCATGATATCCGACGGGACGATTAGGTGGCTGAAAACTGATGAAAAGTGGGAGTGGAAGATGTCCTAGTCAGAATCCACTTCCCCATCTTCCACCACCACCAGGCAGTGACATCGTTTCACGTTGGCACACCACTTTTCCTCAGCGAATGCTGCCAATGACATGTGCCTGATGTCAGCAGCCCAAGTAAGTTTGGCGCTCTGAGTGCTGCGCCAGCCGCCTTGTGGATCATTAGAGCCATAATATCATTCTTCAACTGACGAATCTCGGCAGCAAACTCCTCCTTGGGGTGGAACAAAGAAGTCTTAAGATCTCCTGGAGCATGAGAAAATGGCGATGACGGCGTCTGGGAGCATTCATCCCAATCTTCCTGAAGAACCGTTTGATTTTTATTTTAAGCATAGGAGGCAAATTGTGGAGATGTTTTTCCACAAACTGAACGAACATACCCTTGTATTCCTCGTCGTCGAGCAGAGAAACACTCATAACCCAGTACTTTTGAGTTCTTATGAATGTGGTCGGAGAACGAACATGGAATGACCTCCATTAAACTAGGTGAATCAACAAATGCATTATCGATGAGGAATAGATCGAGGCGTGATGACACAGTGGGTTCCTGTGTCAAATCCTCGGAGGAAAAGATTCAACGAAGATCGTAATTCCGAGGGTTTGGCACATAACCGGCAAGAAAAATTGCCGGCACAACGGAGGAGCTCCCCCGCTAGAAGTAGAACGGCCAAGAGAAGAGAGAAGAAGGAGAAGAAAGACGATTGGATGATTCAGTGCGCAGATGCGGCTCAGAATCCTCCAAGACGAAATAAAGGAAAGGCCGCAGCGGGAAGAGAGGGAAAGCAAATACGGAGAAGCCAGTGACAAACCTCCCACCCGCCGAGAAGAAGGAAATTAATTCTCGTCATTCTCGTCTTCAGCTTTCTCACTCCGGGCCATGGAAGCAAGTGCATCGACGAAGAGCGTTCCGCGCCTTACCTAATGAGGATAAAGAGCAAAGGGAACTCAGTCGACCTCATCGTAGAAGGAATAGACGACGACGACATCGCCTCTTCGCTTCCAATCGCCCTCACACGGAAGCATTTAGTAGTAGTAGCTATTCCTTAAGAAGATGGTGCGAGTCATGATACGTATGAGGATGCCGGACAAAACCAGACCAAATGGAGCTTCTTGGACACCGTAATGAATGTTGCCGAAACATGGCGAATGCTCCCAACAATCATCACCACAAACCGCTTTAGGAAGGCGGGATTCATGTCGAATCTTCTGACGACATTGAGCAACCTACTGAGCCACATTTGGAAGGGCCAGATGAATAAGAACTCCTTCACTGTCAGAGAGATTAGCTGGGAGTCTGACACTCCTTCAGTGTTTTGCCATTCAGTGTAGCATTGTCGAAATGAAAACGAAGATGACGAATCTGAAGATGAAGCAGAGAGTGATGACGTCGATGAGATAGAAAAATCCGCATCATGTAACAAGAGTATGTTGTCAATTTTAGTCGCACATCCTGAATGGCAATGATGTTCCACCAGATCTTTTCAGTTTATATAGTTCCGTAAACATTGATGTTACAAAAAATTATATTCGTTCATGTAAACAAATTTCGATAACCAATTACATGTATTTTTCTGAAATAAACGATTGACAAGAATATTAGACTTGATTCATACGAAAACCGGATATTAAAAAAAAATTGAGTCCCTTGAATTTCGTAATAGCGGGGTTCGATTGTAGTTCCTATTAAAATAAAAAGCCTTAATATCTTGATAATTATTGCGCACGAAAATTTTATTTTATGTAGAGAACATTGTTTGGCAGCCGTATTTTAGAAACATGTGTACGATAGTTCAACAGAAACAAACACGAGAGCAATAGGTTCATCTTCGATCATCCCTACTTCTTCGAGCGCCTGATCGAATTCTCTCGTTTAGAAGCGATCTACTACATAAGCTTTGTCCGATGTCAATTGGGTGAGTGTTTTCGAGTTTTAAGGGAAATCAGGAAATCTTCATTGCGAAAGAGCTGTGGTTTGCTCCTCTTATTCGCTGTAGGATGACCATAAAAGGCAGATAAATTAAGAATACGCTAAAAATAGAAAACATCATTATTTTGTTTTTGTTTTACATGCACCATTTCTTAAATTTAAAATTTTATTTTTCGCAAATATTTATATTTTTGAAAATAACTTGTTGTTCCTTTTTAGTCTAAAAGAACGCAAAATTGACCTTGTAACGAGTTCAATTTAAAATTAAGATGAATACCAATGAAAAATAATATTTTATGAAAATCAAAAAAAAAAAAAAAAAAATTCATTCAATTATTTACTATATTTTAAGTACATATAGTAATGTAAAGAAATGGAAAAAAAAGAACTTACAGTTAAAAAAAGAGAAAGAGAGAGGCAACAGCATTGTTCATGTAATATCACTTAATTATTACATTTCAAGATATTTAAAAAAATTTATTCATCATAAAAATTTATTCATCATCTTGTAATATCAACAGAGAACATAATTGGGGAGCGAATAGTTACTAAACCTCGAAGGTCAAAATCATGAAAATTTGCTAAGACGTTTATACATTAAACTATCCCTTTTTATCTTCATAAACTATTTTGAAAATGAAACTAACCAAGAATTGTTGATAATAAACATGATGAAAGAATAACCATCTCTTGCCCACAATAAAAGTCATATTCTTTCATTTTATTTTGAAAAGTCGGTATAGTACTGGGTGGGCAAGAAATAACGTGAGGTGTTCAGAGCTCGCTAGCGGGAATTCTATTAGGCCAAATGCAGTACAGTTTGGTGTATATGCTTAGTGAACATGCAGTTTCGATTTCTGCAAAAAAAAAAAAAATAGTACCAAAAGTCGCCATAGGGGGCGCTTATTTCAAGAAAACAATGAATACCTAATTGTCAAATGAACAAATACCGTACAAATCAACTTTAGTAACAACAATAAACAATGTTTTATTTTTAATTACAAATGTGTTTCAATATGACCACCAGTGTGCTGTTCCAATAGCTGCAAGCGGTAAACGACATTTTCTACGGCAGCTCGCAGCATATCTGCATTAATTAGTCTGATATGTAACGTTATTTGATCCTTTAAGGTTGAGAGGTCAGGAACATGTGCTTGATACACAAGGCTTTTCAAATATCCCCATAACCAAAATTCACAAGGGTTGAGATCAGGCGACCTGGGTGGCCATACCATGGGAAATGCACGACTAATTATTCTGTTGTCTGAAAAACGTTCTCGCAAGATCTGCTGTACCTGACGTCCGATGTGCGGTGGCGCACCATCCTGCATAAAAATGGTAGAATCCAGACAACCCTTTTCCTGCAATCGTGGTATCACAAAATTCTCAAGCATATCGGCATACCTGGCAAAATTGACGGAACAAGTCACCGGTCCACGGGGACGGATTTCTTCAAAAAAGTACGGACTGATGATGAAAGAAGCAGTAAAGCCGCACCATACTGTTAGTTTCGGTGAATGCATAGGAGTTGGCAGACACACTTGTGGATTTGATGCAGCCCAAATACGCCAGTTGTGGGTATTGATATCACCATTCAAATAAAAATGTGCCTCATCACTCCATAAAATTTGCCATGGCCATGCATCATCCACTTCCATACGTGCTAAAAATCTCAACGTAAAGTCAGTTCGGGTACGTTCATCTCCAGGAAGCAATTGTTGAACAGGTGTGAGTTTATAGGGATAAAATGTCAATATCTTATGCAATATTTTCCTCACCGTCGAATATGGGATATCTGTTTGGCGTGCTATTGCGTGTGCACTGCTGGTACCCTGCACAGTAGTCATCTCCTGTTCCACAACAGCAGTTGCAACTTCTTCAACGTGTTGCTGCCTGATTCGTTTGCGTCCCCGGCCTGGTTGCACTCCCAGAGTTCCGGTAGATTGAAATCGTTCAATCATTTTCCGTAAGTTAGTTATGCTCATCGGTCCTCATCGTAACGTTTTCAATCGCCGGAATTCACGAAGGGCAGCACTTGCATTGTCGCTCTTCTGATAAAACAACTTGACTAATAACGCCCGGTCAGGCAGAGTAAGCGTCATCGTCAGGCCATTCGTTCGTGAATGATGGGAAATCCTCAGCCTTGCCTTTTATTGTCATGATTGCTCAACACGGAACGCGCTTATGCAAATGTATTCATTGTTTTCTTGAAATAAGCGCCCCCTATGGCGACTTTTGGTACTTTTTTTTTTTTTTTTGCAGAAATCGAAACTGCATGTTCCACTAAGTATATACACCAAAATGTACTGCATTTGGCCTAATAGAATTCCCGCTAGCGAGCTCTGAACACCTCACGTTATTTCTTGCCCACCCGGTATTAACATTTTTTTCAAATAGCATGGTGGGCGAAACTAAACTTGCAATGGCGTGCAAGTTCTGTTCGATTGTAGAGAAGCTTCAAACATGCCCAGTTTCACCATCATTTTTATTGGTTTGAAGTATTGTTGGAAATAACATTGGTGAAAATTTAAAAAATGAACATACAGAAGGGGTGATGTCACATTGTTGATTTTACATAGACAGATGTTAAATGAAATCATTAGCATATGATTAAATTTTCAAGATTGTGGAGTAACCCATTTTCAAGACAGTGGGTACTAGATGTTCTTCTTACAGGTTAAAAAGGAACATGCCTGGGCATTATGATACCCTAAGACCAGCGTTTGTCTAGGCTGTCCAGTACTATTAAAGATTGTGGAAGATGGTGGGAGTCGTCACCGTTCAACATTTGTGCAGCTAACGGAGTTTGAGCGGGGCCGCATAGTGGGCTCTCGGGAGGCAGGATAGTCCTTTGGCCAAATTGTACAGAGAATTAATTGGAGGAGAGGTGTATGCAATGCATGGCTGTTGGCGACTGTGGGAAGAGGAAGGAATATTCAATCGCAGACGCGGTTCAGGACAGCGCAGACTATCGTATGAATGCGAGAATCGGTACATTCGAAGAGCCACTCTAGCAGATCGAATGATCACCTGCACTCAACTCAGAATTACAGTCACATCACATCTGACACCTCGGTCCATTCTCAATCGTCTTTTCGAAGTAGTGACTGCGGTCGCGGGTTTTCTTGGCAAGACTGCCACTTAAACCACGACACATTCATATGCGCCTCTAATGGTGCTAAGAACGTGCTGCTTAGAGGAATGAATGGTGGTCGGTGGTGCTCAGTTATAAATATCGCTTTTGTCTGGGCATGACTGACAGATACAGATGTGTCCGTCGAACACCCAAGTAAGAGGCACATTCCATCAGTATACAAAATTATTCAAAAAATATGGCGCAAAAGTATAGGTGATTTATTTTCTATTGAACTGACATGAAAAAAATCATTGATATGAACAAGATAGAAGAATTTTATAGATATCAAATGGACATTTCAAGTGTTCGATGATTGCAAAGACGCAGTTTCCAGTTTCTTGGGTACATCGCTCGCGTGCTCGAGTACATTTGCGATATCATCCTTCTATTTATTGAGACAAGGATGGTAATATCTTGGTTCTTCATTTTTTTATTTTATAAAATATTTTAGTAAAAAATAAGTTTTTTTATTTGATTTGATGTTATTAAATCTAATTTGCTTATGCAGTTGATTAATTTTTCCGGGCTTTTATATTTCGTCTGCGAATTCTTTTCGGGGTTCGGAATAGATGTCGACGGAACGGATGTCGACGAAAATGATGTACCCGGAACAGATGTCGACCGGAATAAATGTCGACCGGAGTAAATGTCGACGCAAAAACCAGTGGTGCCGAACATCATGTTTGGTTCTTTTCTTTATTGTGCGATGTGCTCCTACGTTTCCCCCTTCCATCTGGAACATCGCATGCGGCCACTCTGGGTGACGGGCACAGAACCAACAACTATGCGGAAGCCTGGAATACCATATATACCCATATGCTTGGGCATAACAATCTGGAGGGCCATCCATGCTTTGCAGACACTTAGTGGAGCTGCGGCAACACTAATAGCCCAAGATGCAGTAGGACGCCCCCCTAAAAGGAAGAACCGAAAGTTTGAGGATTTAACGAGACGGTTGAAGATAATCTGTCAGGATTATGTGGACGGCAGAAAATCAATTGCCGATGTCCTGTCTGGAGTCGGTCGGTTAACACGATTGTAAATTTGTAAATATTTTATGCAAATTTATTACAAACAACAAGAAATAAAATAAAAAATAAAAAAAATACTGTCATTCATTTAATATATATATAATAAAAAAGGCTGTGCTAAACATCGATATCTATTTCGCATCACCGCTTTTGTTTTGAGTCGACATTTATTCCGTTCGACGTCTGTTCCGGGTACATCATTTCCGTCGACATTCGTTCCGTCGCTATCTATTCCTAAAACCATTTTTTTCCTTACATATAAGTTACGTTTTGAGTTGTATTTATCTTCATTCCATATCCCTGAAGTAACATGAAACCTACCTTCTATAGGAAATTTCCCAGAATCAGTCTTAACTCTTATCTATTTCTGCAAAAAAAAACAAACATACAAACCAAATAAACAGCAAACCAATACTTTTTATCTCATGCTATGTCTTCAGTAGAAGACAATTTTTTTTTTTTCTCCGAAATGGTACTTCTATTTGTTCTCTTTAATCTGCTTATTTATGGACAAAATGAGCACCAATATCTTTCTCTGATTCTTGGCTTTGCTTCTATAAATTATCTTCACAGTTTGTTTTTTTATTTTCTGTATGCCTTTTTCATTCAAATATTTGACAACGTTTCGTTTCTATTCAAATATTTGCAAAAAAAACTTCCTTAATTTAAAATTTAATTTATTTTAGTGGCATTTTTGTTTTCTTATTTTTCTACTTTCTTATTACAAGAGCGAACCATTTAAATCATCTGGAATATATTGTGGTATGCAAAAATTCAGTTTAACAATTTGTTTAATAGCACAGATTCGGTGACATTTCCTTTAACGAAGTTGATGTTTTTGATTTATTGACAAATCGCTTAACTATCGCGGCATATAACGGGTTTTCATCATGTGTTTTAACATTTTCTTCATAATCAAGCAGAATTTTTCAGTTACATCGTTCCATTAAAATATTATTATTTTTTTTTCATTGAGCCACCAGTATTTGAGCCTGGCCTAGCCTAAGCTTGATTTAACGACTTGATTGATAAATAAGATCCCCTATCGCGTGGCGTTGCTACAAGCTGAAAAAAAAACGTTTTTAACGTGTCTTCGGCGGCCCATATATTGCCAGTGCTGGAAAAAAATTGTGATTAAAATAAAAAAATCAAATTAATCGGTTTAATTTGATTATAATCAGATTATTTTGTTTTTTTTATACGTCCCCAATTAATGTTCTTTAAAGTTGTTGCTTATGAAGTACTCTCTTTCTTTCCTAATTAAACAACCAAGATTGCATGAATAACAAACATATAATTTCCAGAAATTAGGCTTTATCCTTCTTTATTACGTTACAATAAAAACAAAAATAAATAAATTACAAATAAACAAACTTCTAACGGATACCAAATTTTTAACTTAGCTTTTGTTATTGCAATCACAGCAAAATAATAGGTCTGTCACAAAAATTATTTATAGTTTGATTTAAAAATTTAAAACTTAAACCAATTTTGCTGACTTCTCCGTCCCTAGGCGATTTCGGACCTCTGAATGAACGAGGGTAGCTCAAAAATTTCCCGGTCAAAACATCTCCGAATGCCTGGAAGATATTCCCCTCAGCATTTTCAGAATCAAAATTATTGCACAAAATTGCTTACATACAATAAATAAAAGGCACTTGGAAGATTGTAGGATTAAATTTTTATTACAAAGGGTAAATTACTTAAGAATTAAATAAACCTTTAAGGAATGACATAACCAAGTACCGAAAGGCTAAAGTAAACTATTCGCGGAACCATATTTTTCAACCGCCCTATGTTGACATTGTAAGTTTCTAATGAACCATAATGGTTCCACTAAACCAGGTTCCTTGGAACCAATTTCGACTATCATTAATTTTACATTATATTCATTCATGACACATCATTCCAAGTCGCTTGATATATTACATGCCATATTTTAGAATTGAAAATTTTTGAGGGTGTCATAAGGGTACCATTAGAGCACGTGCCATTGTTTCGATTTCAACCATTTTCAAAATGGCTCATTCCCGGAACCATATATATTAATTGGCGAAAATAGTAATTAATATCCGCTTCTATCTCGTCATTACGATTTGTTTGATATATTACTTAATATATCTTCCCATTGAAAATTGCTAGGTGGGGTCGTGAAGGTACCATTTGTGCACGTGCTATTGAACCGATTTAGATAATACTTGCAATTGGTTCGTGCCATGAACCATATTCAACGACTGACGAAAACAGATTTTGAAAATCTTTCATAGCCTTGGAGGAGTTAGAGTTACGGACAGACAGACAGACACGTTTCCCCACACTGGTAGCATAAATCACCTTTCGGTACTTAATAATAATACAGTGTCTGATTGTATGTCCTATACCATCAAAAAATTCTTCCAACGTCTTCTTCTTTTGAACATAGTCTAGGCACAGGGTTTTCAGTCGCTTTTGATGCTCCTTCATGTCACATCTTACTCGCTTCTGTGGAGATTCTTGGCTTCTTTTTTTCTTTCTTTTTATATTGCTTTTTATTATTTTTTATTTTTTTGTTTTACGCTCAGGTATCAAGTCGTGCTTGCTTTATCACCTCACCCAGAGCACATGATGTGAGATATTTAAGGCCTTCAAGATTTACTCGAGTACTTTAGTAGCACTTAAGTGCGAGGCCTATCGCTGGATCCAGCCTCTATCTCGGCCCGACGGCACAATTCCACCCTTAATTATTAGACCGATTCCACCTATGTTTCCTCCGCAGCTATGGAAAGTTCCACCAAGCCACTCTCAACGACGGGGATCGTACCAACAATTTATGTGAGAGTTGGAATTCGTATTTCAACGATGTGGTGGGGCACGGTCATCCAACAGTTTGGAAAGTCATTGAAAGTATCCGCAAGGTTCAGAGTTTGGTTGAAATCTCTCTTCTGAAGGAATCTCGCGGAGAAACCCCACAGAAACGAGATAGATGTGCCAGGAAGGAGCATCAAAAGCGACTGAAAACCCTGTGCCTAGACTATGTTCAAAAGAAGAAGACGTTGGAAGAATTTTTAGATGTACTATTACTTGATTTTTAAGTAATATACTCTTTGTAATAAAATTTTAATCCTACAATCCTTTTATTTATTGTATGTAAGCAATTTTGTGCAATAATTTTGATTCTGATATGAGGGCAATGTCTTCCAGGCATTCGGGGATGTTTTGACGGGGGAAATTTTTGCATGCGAATCTTTAGACCGGGGAACTTTTGACGGGGGAACTTTTGACCGGACCCCGAATGAACATATCTAAAAGTTGAGAATATCAGTTCTACGCCTGCAGAGGATGCAACAGCAGAATGCAGTTGAATGACTTTCATTCGTTCACCAAATGATTCCCACCAAGCCATTGCTTACAATTTTGTAATCACTGCTTCATTAAACAAATAGCTTGAGAATGGAGTATGTTTAGCATGATAGTTAATTAGTATCGGCAAAACATCTGAAAAACGTCCATTTGCATACTCCATTGCCCTGTCTGTTTCAGTAGAGGACAAAAATTTTCCATAGTATTTGGGGTTCGTCAGGTGGGATAGAAGTGAGCAAGAATTAGCATCTTATCCATTCTGGCATTCTTTTTGCAGTAAACGTCGATCATTGCAAATGTCTGTCAAATTCTCCTTAAGCTTTTTCTATGATACCAAGGCATCACTCAGACTGCAAGAATCGTGCTGAACTTTATCTAGAGCAACCGCAATTGGCTTCAGTTCTGCCAGATAGTCTTCTGCACTTCTTTTGAGGCCAACATTTCTAATCTTGTTTGCAATATCTGCATCAATTTCATCTCTATTGTCTTCACAAAACTTTATCAGACTGTCCATTTAGGCCCGCAAACAATCAGCCATTGTGTTCCAGCGAACGTCATTAGGCAGAACAAGTGCTTTTCCACCATTTTCTTTATACTTTGCAGATGCAAAATGAACATTTCGAAAATATTTCATTATTTGAACAATGTGTTTTTTAACTCCAGGTATATCAAAATCATGGTCTAAATGCTGAGTACATGTGCTGAGCAGCCATATGCAATCAGGTCAATTGTTGCATCATCGCTATTTTTGATTAATAAATAGGGATGGTTAAAAAGTGCAGATATAGGGGTGAAATTACATGACCTCAAAGCTTCCGCTCATTCTTTTACCCTCTTCAGGGGATTATTTCTTGTTAGATCTTGTTATTCAATTTTAAAAATATTTTGAAGCTATTCATTTCATTACATCTTGATTGATTAATCAATTGAAAGACTACATTCTAAAGTTACATTTTGAATAACATGACTTCAGAAATGTTCAATGTGACCACCACAAGAAACTCGAATATATCTACTTGGTAATCAAACACATCCCACATTCTTTTCTCTCATTTTTGCCACATTTGCCGCATTGCCTGTTACAGGCAAAAATTATAGGTTTATAAAATACAGGGTGATTACAAAAGAACTTCACACTTTTAAAATTTTATTACATCAAAGCTATTCAGAATATAGACACACCACACACGGATTCTTAAAGAAAAACTCTTGAAGTTTATTGTGACACAGTTAAAGATGTTCAGTATGCCCCCCTGTCGTGACAATCCCGCATCAAGAGGTGCGGAAATTTCTTGATGCCACTCTCCCACAGCGGTGGTTTGGTCGAGCAAACAATAACCTGGAACTTGCAAAGTGGCCACCGCGGAGCCCCGACCTCACACCTTGTGATTTCTTTTTATGGGGGGTGTGTAAAGGTCTTCACCCTACCCCTTCCCCGTGACCTAGACGAGCTGAAAGAACACATTACGGTAGTGATACGTGGGATTGATGGAGACATGTTAATGCGGGTTTGGGACGAATTCGACTACAGGGGGGCATATTGAACATATTTAACTGTGCCACAATAAACTTAAAGAGTTTTTCTTTAAGAATCCGTGTGTGGTGTGTCTATATTCTGAAATAGCTTTGATGTAATAAATTTTTAAAAGTGTGAAGTTCTTTTGTAATCACCCTGTATATAGATTTAAAATGTATCTAAAATGTAGATTTGCATAAAAAATTCAATTTCAATCTAGCAACTAGGCTCTGAAGGTCTTTTCCACAATGCTTGCACTTGGCTCTGCTTACTGGTACTCCTGGTTTAGTTTTTAACTTTTCATAGTAAATCCAAATGGGATTAAGAGCTTTGTAATATTCAATTATTATACGGTTTGCAGCTGACTCAAGATAACGTATATGGTTGTTATAAAAAGATTTTAGCAGAATCGAAAAAAATTCCCGGTAAAATTTTTTTAAAACTCTTAATACAGTACATTTAGTCGTTTATTAAAAATAAAGTTATTTAATTATGAACAAAGACAAGAACGAAATCTTATTTTACTTTTCATCTTGATTGATACAAATTTACTAAAAAGTTTTTAATTTTGAACAATATAGTTACAGTAAATTACATGTATTTTTAATATTCATAAAAGTACAGAATGTTACACTTTCCTCAAAAGTGTCCGCAGCCATATCAATAATAGGAATCGATAAAAATACAACCGGATGAAAAGCCACAAATTCTCAGGGTCTTGCATTATAATATAAAATCAATAAATATAAACGAGTCAGGTCTACATTTTAACAGTAATTTTAATAATAAATAAATTCTAAAAATAATAATAAATAATTATTTAGTTTTTTGTAAACTCCACTTATAAAAGCTTTCTTAGATGTGAGAGGCTAGTAGTAGTTTTTTCAGCTTTAAGAAGTTTTAAAATGGATGTAATTACACAAGATAATTAGCAATCAAAATTTAATAAACTTCATTTTTTATTTTGATTATAATCATGCCAACCCTGTTTATTGCACACAACATTAGTTTCTGTTCTCTATTTAACGCCTTTGAATGAGTGCTCCCTCTGAGTTACGTATAAAGCGTATATGTAAAATGATAGTCATTAGAGTCATTAAAACACACCCAATTATAGTCAAACCACAAGATCTAGAGCCCGAATGGAATGATCCATCAGCCAAAAAAAAAAAAAAAAAAAGCGAGAACGAGTGATAATGCCTGGACGGGGAAGTACGATATTAAGTCATGTATGAGAATTAACCTTCAACTTTTTCCCTTAATCGATCATTCCACTCAGGGATTACCTTCACAAAATGTTTATCTAGAACTGTCAAAACCTGGCGACGCCACTTCTTCTGGCTAAAACAGCAGCCAACCCTCTGAGGCATGCTGGAAATTAAGTTATGGAAGATATCCCTTTAGAATTTTCCACCATTCTTCTTGCAAAATCTCACACAGATGGACAATGGAAGTTGGCCGCTGCTTCCGAGATCTTACCCTCCGTTCCAACCAGAGACAAATGAAAGTAAGAGACTGGCAGTGCTCTATTCATTTCGCTGAGCGCTACTGGTGCCACCGGAAGTGCAGCAGTCGCCCTGTTGCGAGTGGCAGAAACCTAAGGCGGCGTATGTTCTCAATGTAATTTCAGCTGTTTTTGTAGATGATTTCAGGAGGTATTAGTAAGCATAACCTCTTTTCTGATTTTTTTAAATAAACTTTATTGCATTAACTAACGATAACGTATACTTTTAATGACTTCAATAGCTGATTCAATGCCTTACGAATTTTTAAAAGAGCACGTACAACTCGCAACTCCTATCGTTATAATGGAGGCTTCGCCAGAGATTTTAATATCAGGGATTGGATAATAGTGAGACGCATCATCTTATATGGATTCATGATTATATTCATCAGAGTTATACATGAATTAATGTTTTGTGCCCTGCACTCAATTTTAACCTGATAAATTTAATGCCAATCAAAAGGTCATTAATTTAATGTAATTATTTTAACATAATTTATCAAATATTAGCTAATTGATTTTAAAATATTTTAAAATTTTAAATTAAATGAAAATCTGGTAACGTAAAATACTTTTGAAAAGATTTAACAAAAAACGAAAAGGAAGAAATAATTCTCAGTTCAATAAAATAATCAATTTATTAATCCAAATATTGTAATAAGCAATTAACTAATAATTTAATTACTTATGAACTGAAGTATTGGATCTTTTAAAAAAACGATTTGACTATATGTATGAGAATGTGGTCCAGTTTGTTATTAGAAGGGGAGGTTATAATTTGTACATCTCGTACAAATCAACAATAATTTGGATTATAATTAGTGAACTGTATATTTTATTTTATTAACTTTCAAATTATAATTTATAAAGGAGAATTTTCCTAGTTAATTGTTTAATATAATCTCTTCCTCCTCTTCTATTTAAACTTTTTTTTTAAATTTATGTTTAAGAATAACTTTATCACCAAATAACTTTTTATCGGATGGGCCGATTTGGATGATTATTTTTTGTTTAATAGAGCAAGTTTTTCTGGTGGTTCCATAATAAATTCATCCAGATATATTAGGTAGATATTATAAAAAATAATTGTTTGCGATTGATTCACATGCATTGCCTCCCGCGATCAGCATTTCTTGCCAATCCTATAATGGCGGCGCGAAGGCACCACTAGAGGGGAGGTCACTGCCAGTCTCTTTCTTCATTTGTCTCTGGTTCCAACTCGTCTTTAATTTGATGAAATTGTGCAATATCTGCATATACAGTAAAAACGAAGGCATTTAAAAGCATACAATTAATGCGTAAAAAATTCATGGACAACTATGGCCCTCTAGCAGTTCTACCCGGCTTCGCTCGTGTTGGAATGCTGTGGATAGCTCAGTGAGTTTTATGTAATGCCGAAAATACAATGTGTAGAATAATGTATGTGGTTCCGACAATGTGAGGAAATAGAATGAAAATGAAACAATACTTTGATCTGAAGTTTCTTCAGCCCTGGCTACTGCTGCAGTTCTTCTATTTCCTCCCAATTAATTCACCTGCTCCAACTCCCCCCCCCCCCCCCCCCCCGAGCGCCAATGCAACTATATCAAGCCGTTTGTTGGCTACTTGGTCAAAAATCATACGGTTTCGAAAACGGCGATTTTGAAGTCTGCCTTTCGTTGCGTGGCCGACTCCTCTTCATTAGTTTTCGATAGGCGGGCTCAATTTCTTCCATAGGGCTTCCTTTTTTTTTTTCTTGGATGGCAGTGGATGTACTTGATCATTTGTGTCTGTGTGCTATCCAATTCCAACAATCTAAGCGGGGTTATTCACTACTTACTTGGTAAACTGTTGTTGCAATTCGCACTCATGCTCTCGATGTCTTGAAGCAAAAATGGGCATTCATCACTTGGTGCGGTCTAGCTGTCTCCGTTTCTTCTGTCGAAACATTTGGATCGTCGACGGCCGCCTGGGAACTTCGATGACCACTGGGTCACTCACCATTTGCTCAGTTGCAGCAGTGCGCTGGCGAATCCGATACAGCGCCGAGCGAAGGGACTATTTCCTCTGCCGCTTTTCCACTATTTTGAAATGCAGTACAAGTTTCGCCTCTATAGACGACAGCATATAATTTTAAAATTTTGTAATTTTTTATGTCTTTGTAAATTATTTTTTTATGTCTTTACACTACAGAATATAAATTTAAGATATGAAGTCTCAATTTCCATTTTTACTAATTTCGGCGTAAATGAGCTAACAAAATAAAATTTCCCAATTATCATGTTATGAAGCGACCCCTCAAGCGAGAGGATAGGCTACCCAGCAGTACTGTCCTGTATATTTTTGCAACACCCTCTACTCTTTTTTTTTTCTGATAGTCTATTAAATGGAGTAGTTTTTAAAATAGCTATCAGTGTTGCTGGGTTTATTTATTTTGTTTGATTTATCATCAAAGATTTCTGAAACTTCACGACAAGCAATTTTATCATTATCAAACCTCAGAATTCCCTACTTTAACCTTGATTTCCGAATAATTTTATGCATGCAATTCGTCCATTTTCTGAAATTTATTACTACGTTGTCCAAAGAAAAGAATTCCACTAACCAAAATCCTCAAAATGACACACATTCCCGAAAACACATTTTAACGGAATAAGGTAGGGGTTACTGCCAAAATCACAATATCGTTAATATCTCATAGTGGTAACATTTTGAATAACATACATGGCAGTAATTCTCATAGGTATTGAGATCCTCTACTTAGTTTTTCATTTTAGACGTGTATTTTTGAGACACCCTGTATATGGATTGAAATAACTTCTGAAAAAATTTCAATGATACAAACATGACTAGCCTGTTGTTGCATAAACTTTGGCTTGCATTGTTGGTTATGAGATATATATTGTCGGTCCGTCATCAAGGTGGACGGAAACCTCAATGCTGATGGCTACAGGACCATTCTGGATAACGGGGCACTACCAGCGCTGTGGGAACACTTCGGTGACGGGCCGTTTCTCTTCCAGCATGACAATGCGCCTTGCCACAAAGCAAGATCCATATCCGACTGGTTTGACGAGATGCAGGTTGAAGAACTGGATTGGCCCGCCCAGAGTCCTGATCTCAACCCCATCGAACATCTTTGGGACGAATTGGAACGACGTGTGAGATCCAGGATGGTTCGTCCTACATCTGTCCAGGAACTGACCACGACACTCCTCGAGGAATGGAGGTCAATACCTGTGGACACATACCGTAAATTTGTGGACAGTATGCCATGTAGGGTGGAGGCAGTGATAGCAGCTCGGGGTGGTCCTACACACTACTGATTGAAGCTTTTTTGCGGCTTTACCGTAGAGCAACAGGTGTTCCAACTCCTTTGATCATGTAATGTAGTTTAGGAAGATAAAAAGGGACAGTCTATTCTTCAGCAAGTTTTCCTGATTACGATCTTCTCCGAGATCTAGTAACTTTTAGCGTTCAATCACCATCCAAACCACACAAACTACATTACAAAATTCAGTTTCCGTAACGTCTCAGCGCTTACATTAGGGGCACTGTGAATACATGTACGTTTATTCAATCGAGAACGGGCACTTTCCTATTTAGATAGAACTGAGTTTTATGATTCTAGCATCTTTTGTTGCAAGTAATTCGACTGTTCTAGGAATTTGCAAGGGAAGTACACAAAGGGAAGTACACGAAGGTGTACGAGAGAACTCTTTGTTAGCGCGCAAGCATATCTTGGAAGCGAAGGGCGTTGCGTGGCGGCGGTAGCGCTCCGGAAGTGAAAAGTTCAAAAAACATGGAGGTAAGAAGGGAAGTAAAATCGTTAGCGGCGGTCGCCAAAGAATTGCATTTAGAGCACTCTTATTAAGCAGAAAGCTTTAATTTTGCTGTACAATTATTCGACTCGAAATAATTTATAAGATGAGGCAAGCATCTATGAATACTATTTTTATTTAAAATTGTAAAGCACCGCGATACATACTCCCTCACCAACGCAACGTATCACTCGTCAATGCCCTCGTTTCACAAGAGGCCAGCGCCAGAAAATTTACGAAGATTACCGAATTAATTAATAAAATGAAATAATAAATTAAGGAAATGATTATTAATTACTATACAATTTTTTTACTGTAATGCAATTAGCTAATTTTAATAGTCTATTTTTAAAAAACTAAGTTTGTTTAAAAACTTGAGATTCCATTTAATTGTCCTCTGCTGCTAGTTTTATTGCTTTCATGTGAAGTGGATTTGGATACCTGCTTATTGCTGAGTAGTGGAAGAAAGAAGTTCCGTCAAGCGCATCAACAACCTCATCTATAGCTTTAACAATGGAGTCTTTGTATGGCTATGTGTGCTCAAATTTTTTTCATTTTCGTGATTTATTTTGAAAGAAACAGAATTTCGCATTTTGTTATTTTGCAAGCATCAATAGATTACATATTTCAATTTGGTGTGAATCTGTGAGATACGTGTTCGTGTACTTCCCTTGTCAGTACATTCTAATAGCCAATGGAAAGTAGTATGTATTTTACACTTTAAACACAATTTTTATTTTCAAAATTGTGCATAAAAATGATAATTTAATCATATTAGAATAAAAAAATATCAATAAAGTGTAAAATATACCAATTTCCATCTTATTTCATAATTGGCTATTTCGCACCTTTATGTATGTATATGTATTAAATATGCCTATGAAAGTATTGAGTACGAACCGTGGCACGTGATATTTTTATAATCGATATATTATTGGACAAGTGAACTTATATTAGTTTCGGTTCGGAATTTTATTATCACTCCGTGAGCTTTCCTAGTTAGCTAAAATTACTATTTGAATCATACCACTTTATGAGCTATAGAATGGAGTCGATTTCTTAAATTCATGGAACTATTTTTGCATTTGATTTGCGTTGCTGAATTCTGATCTTACAGTAGAAATGGGTCTTCTTTCTTGTCTTCAGCCGCAGCCTCTCGTCTCTTATCTAATTTCATGTTTGCACTGCTCTTCGTTGATGGTGTTTCTTTTTTTCTCCTCAATGTTCTTTTTCTTTGTATTTTTTCTAAAGAATTTCGTCGGCATTACTTTTTGTTTCAGTGTAGCTCATATCTTTCTAATTGGCCTTCTCTTGATTTCCTAGATTTCCGTCTTACCATCGTTATTTTTTTTTTCTATAATCGATTTTTCTTTTCTCTTTCCACAACTCTTTTTATTTCTTTTAATGCCACTCATTTATTTGGCTACCACTTATTATTTTTTATTTCTTCTTTTCATTTATTTTTCCAATAAACATTTTGACTACCACGAGCTAAATTTTATCTGTAGCAATTTTAATATTAGCGCTATGCTGCAGCAAAAAAGAAACCCCAAAAATAAAATAATTATGTTAAAAATGAAAATCTATTATTTCAACGAGGAAGCTGTGTACATACGCTTTATTGATGGTCGGCTATATCGTTCCAACATCTCCCAAATATTCTCTAACTGGGCTCTGGCATGGCCAAGATAAATGACGGAAATCATCTTCGTGCTCGCTAAACCAATCGTCGTTCATGAAGAAGTCGTCACAGGCAGAATATAAACGCAGCATTGCAGGATAGTGAAACAAATATGTTCAGATAATCCGTGAAATGCACCCGATCTTTTATGAATATTAGTAGATAAGTTTTATACCAGACTAAGAAGCCCTATACACTGAAACCACCATTAGACCCTTGAGTTTCAGAGGGTAAATAAATAGGTTTCTCTTCAATCGCGGAAAAGAATTCACCAAAATGAGAGATCAGGTGAGTACGGATGATGTTGAAGTGCTGTTATTCTGTCCTTAGCTAGAAATTCTTTCACCGCAAGGGCAATGTGTTATCATGCAACAAGAACCAATGACCAGATGCCCGTAAACTAAAATAATACACACCATATTACTATATACCATTCTGCATCTGGACAATTCCATGAAACTGTTATCGAGGATACGCATTTGTAGAAGATTCTCATCTTTCAATAAAACTGGAACACCCATGTAACAATTTCACATGATCCTGGAGTATTTCTCACCATACAAATAACGAGCTCATCTATAGCTCTGGTCGCAGCCGGAATATTAAGAGGAACTGTTTCCCTCGGGAATTTTAGCCCACGCTGACAAAAAGTAACCCATAGTTTGTTCAAATTGGATGGCGGTGTTTAAAGGCTTCAAATAGATGTTTAATGGCTTCCCATATCGTCCCATATTATGTCAGTTGAGATCAGATGCCTGAGCCGGCCAATGGAGCCATGTTCACTGAACCAATCTAAGATCAGCCGAACACGTTGACAGGGTCGTCTTGTATACATGGCCATGTTTCAGGGAACACTTGTAGCCATGAAAGGGTACTCTCCTCGATCTGCAACAAAGTTAAAGTACCTTGTATCAATAAGAGATGTTTCCAATGGTATTAAAGGTCTAAGAGTAGCCAAGGAAACAATTCCTATACCATTGTTCCGCCCCATCCCCCTCGCATGTTGGGTTGTCACTTGGCATTCGTGCTGTTTGCCTCATATTCTCGTTATGCCATCAGCATGGTAGAGACCAATCGGACTAATGTATTTTTTTCACTCATCAAATGCCCAATTTTACCCTCCTTGACCCATAGCCAGCGATTTTGTTTTCTGCGACAGCAAAGGCATCTTATATGATCCCCTACTGTTATAACCAATCAGGGGCAAGGTTCATCATGTTGCTCTTTCGGTTATGATTTTTGGTGTACCCGTGAGTACTGAGTTGTAATCTGTCGTGCCATTACCTTTCTGTTGCCGGAGATGATAACTTCTAATCGTCTGTTACCTCTTTTATTCACAAGCCTTTTCCGGCCAGAGTTGCGCTTACTGCTTTACGTTTTTTTGAAGAACTGTCATTCTGTGAACCCCTGAGATACCGTCGCACGTGAAAACTAAGATTGCTAGGCGTTTCCAAAATACCCGAGCCTGTTCTTCTTGCACTAGGATTATGCCCTGTTCGAAGTCGTTCAAATGATCATGAAACAAAATCTCAGTTAAGCGTGGTTCCCACATGCGTAAAAACAATGGCAGAAACCACAAAGCAGAAAAATATTATGACGTCACTTCCTGTTTTCATCTCTTCTGCCCGACTGAAAACTTCTGTTTTTTGGAGTTGGGTTGAGTTCAACTTTTGTGGCAGTAGAATGGCAGAAACGGTTGCTTAGCCAACAGAAAGCGATCTCTGCCGTGACGTCACAATGACATCCTCACTCTGTGTCACAAAATGAAAATGTCGGACGCTCAGTTCACAAAGGTAAAGAGGCCGAGAAAGAAAATTGATGAAACGCTAATAGATGAGGTGTGAAGTATATGTATAAATTGAATAAACAACACTTGAATACAAAAATTCGAAGTGATGATTGATGAGGAATGAACGAACTGTTTACTGTGTGCAGTCGAAGCCGACCGTTTACATCGATCGACGGCTTTTGTGCAGTGCATTTGTGTTAGGCAAGAATGCTAAATTACAACAAAGGATGGCGCTTGGGTAGTAGACGTCTGTTGTCTCATCCTTTTGGGTTTCTGCCGTATGGGACACCTCCAGGAGCAGAATGTAAAAGGCAGAAAAACACATGCCCTGGTTTCTGCTCTCTTGTTTTCTGCTAGTGAGAACCACGCTTTACTGTCAGACGATTATTCACGCTTGAGCCCGCTAGACTTGATAGGTGCTAGAACATGTACGAGCAGGGAAGAGTCTTCAGCGTCCAATTTAAGAACCAACCGACCGACAGATGGCGTCATTGTCGGCTTCGAAAACAGGTAATAAAATGGCTGCCACAGTATTTCAATGCCAAAAGTTCTTGTTTACTTTCAAAATATACCTCTAAAAAGGACAGTTTTTTTTATTATTTTCGGTGAGAGATGGATGGTTGGTTGGTTGGTTTATTAGAAATTTTGGCGTCGACTTCTAAGGTCATTTTGCGCCTTTAACACAAATTATATCTGTACGCAGCCCGTGACAAACACAAACATCCATGCCCACGGCGGGATTCGAACCCACGACCAGGCGGACTCGAGAACTAGAAAGAAATGGAATGTCCAGCAGAAATGGATGGACTAAGCTTGGCTGTGAAAAATTATGCTGGAGAAAAAGTCCGATGTGTATTCGGAGTGCGAAAAATATTCTCAGAGCCAAACATATTTCATGCGTCAAAATGAATGCTTGAAATTCAATAGAATATACAGGGTGATAATAAATTATGGCAACTCATTGTGTAAAAAATTTTTTTAATCCAAAAAACGAAAAGTAAAGTAATTGGCAACTAATAAATAGAACATGGTCCCTTGGTAATAACATGTTCATTCGGTTTCGAAGTGGGCTCCTTTAGTGGCGATACAAAGCCCCAAACGTGTCTGGAAATTTTCAGCAATGGGCCGTAAGTCGTCGGGCGACAATCGGTCCCATTCTTGGCGCAGGGACTTCTTCAGCGACTCCAAATTGTTGTGGCGTGTAGCACAGGTCTTGGCTTCCAAGATTAGCCATACAGTGAGATCCATCGGATTGAGACATGATGAAATCCGGAGAATAGCTCTTGCACCATTCCTGCGTCATTTTCGCTCTGTGAGCTGGTGCATAGTCTTGTTGAAAGGTCCAATCCGCATTGCCGAAATGCTGCCGAGCCCAAGGAAGTACCACAGCCTCGAGAATGTCACGACGGTAAACTTGTTGGTTGATTTTGACTCCTTGGTCCACGAAAACGAGGGGTGTCTTGCCACTGGCGCAAATTCCGCCCCAGACCATCACAGACTGCGGATTTTGGCGACGTTCGATGACTGCAGAGGTGCCGGGTGCCTCTGCTGACCACACTGTGTCGTTTTGGTGATTGCGTGCCTGCTCCACAGTGAAGAGCTTCTCGTCTGTAAAGAGGATGCGCTTCCATTTCTCACCTGCGGCCCGACGCTTGAGTTGGCGGCATCTGTGGAGCCGTATGCGCTTGTTTTTGTCTGTGAGGAGCTGGAACTTTTTGGAGCTTGCAGGGCTTGAATTTGAGTTCCTCTGTTGCCATTTTCCGCACCGATTCGCGATTTGTCTCACTGAGACCTCGGATTTCGCTGGACTCGCTTTTTGATGATTTTGCGGTTCCTGGACGTGTTGGTGGTACACTTTCTTCCTCTTCCTGGACGGTCGCCTTCATGGCCAAGCTCTTTGAACCGTTTGACCGCTTTGGAGACGACGTCTCTGCCAACATTGAGCAAACGAACAATTTCATATTGACGCTTTCCTTGACGAAACAGCTCCAAAATTGCACTGCGTTTGCTTGACATTTCAAAACACACATCAATTACTCATAATAAGTTGAAACACGGACGACTTGCCCAAGAACATGCAGTGATTGCAAGGAATTAAAAATTATTTGGTGGCGCTTAAATATATTCGCGCCTGGACGCGTCCATTTCTGTTACCATAATTTATTGTCACCCTGTATGAAATATGGAATTGTGCCTCAAAAATATGGGAATTACGCCTCGAACCACCCCATTAAATAGTAAAAATTACAAGACAAAAATATTACAGGAAAAACAATTTCTCAAATTTTACTGTTTCAAATTAACGCTAAATGTAATGTTAAATTATTAAAATTAAATAATTAAATTTTTAATTTTAAAATACACTATGAAAACAATATTAACATAAAATATAATAAGTATTAAACGCGTGTACGGGTCGGAAAATATATGTAAAACTAAGCTACATGTATAAATACAATATACATAAGGCATACGCTCTTCAAAAAATATTTAATATAAATATCTAATTAATACAGTATACTAATCATGTATGATTTATAGGTAGATTGTGGCGGCAAACATTATTTAATTTGTTTTCGAGTGATTGATTTTTTGGCCACCAGATATCAGGCACTGGTTGGTTCTCCAATTGTCATTCAGTCGCGTTGGTGTCTGATAGTCTGATAACCTCCTTGGTGGAATCGGTAGACCTGACGTCTCGTCTTCTTCTTATCCCTTATGTTTGGTGGATGTCTACTTCCTTTTTTTTTGCATATAGCTTATGAAACCATGAATGAATCTTCCATACAAATCATTCCAAACAAAGGGACGCTTATCGAACGCAAACATTACTTTCTGAAGATATCCCAACTAATAAGGAGGTTACCAATTTGCTGCTCGAAGACTAACCGACGACTGATTTAACAATTTTTATTTTATTTTAATGTCGGCTTTTTTAGAATGCTCTTGTTCAAGTTCTCGAGATTACTTCCAATTACAATCGACAATAAGAAAAATAATATTTAAACATCGTTGTCAACAATTACGAGAGTTGTATTTAAGTAAGGTCCATTTGTTAAACATCTTTGGATATCTCGCACGCTCTAGCAGTGCGCGTGAGCACAGACTCCTAGCATCCCTTGAGAGCAGGCGGTCGGTTATCCGTTTTTTGACAGAAAGAAACATGACATGCATGACCATATCAGTAAGATGTAAGGATCTAAGGAAATGGACTGGTTATGTAACTGCTCCACGACAATGCAAGGATACACTCTAACTATCACCTGTTCCGCTATCTAAAGGAGTTTCTCGGCAGCCTGCGTTTCAGCGACGATGAAGAAGCGAAAACTGCGTGGCTTTCCTCACAGGCGGCAGACTTCTATGAAGTGAGCATGCAGAAGCTCAATGAGCGCTATGACAAGTGTTTAAATAAACTTTAAACTATGTACCAAACTAATGTATGTAGAATCTGGTAAAGAATAAATTTTGAAAATAAATATAGTTATTTTGTTTTTATTACAAAACGGACCTTACTTTAAAAACAACCCTCATACTTCATACAAAGAAATGACAACGTGCGAAAAGCAAAATTTTTGGGTTGTTTATTACAGTATTTTTTTAATTGTATACTACCCTCTTCCTGACCAAATAAAAGTCGCGATGTCAATTTACACATGCAAATTCTGAAACGGGAAAGAAAGCTGACGTAGGTAAAAAATTTGCATATGTTAGCGCACACAACAGCCTTCAAATAGTGAAGAAGCAGTGTGCAACTAATCATTTAAAAGCAACCATGTCTGAAGAAGTTACACGCGGTCGCAGAAAAGACGTTTCGGACTTCAAGAAGGGTCAAATTATTGGACTGCACTAAGGGTTTGTTTGTGTGTTGAAGCCACCGGCATCGGATTGCGAACCGTCCAGCGTATTATTAAATCGTGGAAAGAGATGGGTGAACAAACACATCCTCGCGAAAAAAGTGTGGTCGAAAAACGATCCTCAACAATCGTGACCGCAGATCATTAAAACGATTGGTGAAATGTAATCATAAAAAACACCCTAGAACTTACAAAAAGATTTAATACGGAATTCAAACCATTTCCACCCGGATAATGAGACGAGAACTACGAGGATTGGGCTTAAACAGTTGTGTTGGGACAAAAAAAGCCTACTGCTGCGACTAATCGGAAAAAAGAGACTCCAATTTGCAAAGGAGTATAAAAATTGGACTCCTGAGCAACGGCGGAAGATTATGTAATGTACTTCTTTCAACATGATGGTCACATCAGAGTTAGACGGGAAGCAATGGACCCGTCATGTACCGTACTCACTGTTGAAGCCTCTGGATGAAGTGTTATGATCTGGAGTTGCTTTTGCTAGACTGGACTAGGTCAGTAACATTGTGCAGCTGTAACGACCCTTTTAAGTCTATCCGGGGGTTACTAAAAATAAACCTATTCCAGTTTCTCGTGAAAATAGAATCTTGGAAGAAGTTTGCTATATTAGATTAACAGAAGAGCAGAGGAGCCTAAAAATATTACCGAGAAATGGCGGGTCATGGGATCTAACCTTTACTCTGTTATGTAGGTGATTTTTAAAATAACTAAAGGAAAGTAAACGTGGGTTCTCGAACAAATTTTCCCCTCTAGGGTTTTCTTTTTATTAATATTTTGCTAAAAGGCCCATTGCATACATTTTTTACGGTTTGTTCATGCGTAACATTAATCCCGGGATTAGAGCTCATTTGTGTTTTTCCCCGACAGGGTGCTGAGAAAAAAAAAATATCTTTCCATCAAAAGTAAGTAATTAATAATCAAAGTTCAAAACTCATTTTTTAAGTCAATTAACTTAGAGTCCGACAGTTATAAATTCTCAGGAAAACTACATTCCTAACAAAATTGAACATTTTCCTTTTTAATGGTTATCGCGGCTGTTCCATCAAGAACCTTTCTCTGAGCAAACGTTCTATTCCTTAGGAATTCTAGCTGTATTTTCCCTGGGAAGTCTTATCCCTCACAAATGGAGAATCTGCAACTTATTTTACGGGCTCTTGGTCTTACTTCTTCATCAAATTCCTGTCAAAGCATTTGTCAGAATCTTAGTCCTTTTAACCTTTATCTTTCTGTTTCACAGTCAGTTACCTCAGCCTAAATTCAGTTGGTTTTTGGACAGAAAACGCTGATTAACGGGGAGTAGGGCAAACGAAAAGAAAAGGGGGAAAAAAGAGGAGTGAGTTTTCTTCTAGGTTTTATTAATTGTGTTAGTAGGGACCCGCCAATCTACAGCTATATCCAACCTGTTCGGCCATCAGCAAATAAGGAACACATCTTGCAGAACGATTTCTTTTTTCCACCGCTTTAGTCGTATAAAATCTGCTTCCGTCATGATTTTGGGATTTCTGTAAAATGTAAAAGAGCTTGGACAGTAAATTCTTATAACTAATCTTCAATGGCCCAAATATTTTTGACCCGTACCAGATATCTTGTGGTCCTAAGCCGTATCCTTAACGTTCGAAATTCATGGTCGAAGTACTTTTAATTTCTTTATTGCCCAAGAAAATTCCCTGCACGAACGCTTTGCGCGTGCATCACTCCTGCATCTCCTTACTCACGACTCATACTTCCATTTTATGAAACATCTTAGTCCTTTTCCGAAAGCAGCAGCCGGGGTTACTCTAAGTCCGTTCTTCATGGCCGCGAAAACATTTTTTTTCCTATCCCAAAACAACTCCGTCGTCCTTGGCTACCGATTACAATCCGAAAAAAACAAGATAGGAGGAAAAGGGTTTTTACAAACCAAGCTTTTATAATGTTTTATTTAGTGGCAACAATAAAGCTTAATTTTGCAACAATAAACAATAGATACATTTAACTCTCGCCATAACGAATTGTCCAATTGTCACAACAAACAATTCGTAGTAATGAATTTGTACCATTAGAACACGAACCAGCGAACCTATTTGAAAAATTTTTTCTTTAACATAAATTGTCATCGATCCTGTGTATGTGTGTCAAGTTTCAGCTCCCTAGCTTGTCGGCAAGTTGGTTTAATATTGATTACAAGATTTGACCTAAACAAACATTGCAAGGTTAATAAAAGCTTTTAAATAAATAATAAGAGGGAAAGAAAGAGTTTTTTTTAAAAAATACGCTTTATTTTATGTTTTATTATAATATCTCTTCAGGCCGGCGTCAATAATTAATTTAGCAACAATAAACGACGGATACATTTAACCCTCGTCATAACGAATTGTTTGTTGTGGCAATTGGACAATTCGTAGTACTGAATTAGTACCATTAAAACATGAACCAGTGAACCGATTTGAAAGAATGTTTTTTTAACATGCATTGTCATCGGTCCTGCACATGTGTATCAAATTTCAACTCTCTAGCTTTTCGCGAAGTAGGTTAATTTCGACTTCCAAGATTTGTTTACAAAGTTAGTTACAAGTGAAGCTAATATACGCGTATTAATGAAAAAGCAAAACATTTTGTCACTTACTCCACCATTGTTTCACTACGACAATCAAAATCATGATAAAGGGACATTGTTCATTTAGTCTATCTCTGGACCATTGTTTCACTATTTCTTTTAAATTCCAACACTTGTCACGGTTTTACAATTTTTAATAAACCTTGAATAACGGAAAGGCTCTTAAAGATCAAGAAAATGATATAGAAGGGGGAAAAAAACGACAAAATGGAGAACTTGTTGCAGGGCGTCCTAAAATTTGCGCATTAATTTTTTTTGAACGCTACACAGCAATAAAATGAAGTCTCCAGAGTATCTGAGCTTACTGAGTGACCATCTTATATCCTCAATGCAGTACTTTTTTCTCTAAGGTGATGGCGTTTTTCAGGATGATAGTGCTCGGATTCATCGATCACATTGTCAACAATTGGTTCCAACAGCATGAGGATTCATTCACGCACTTGAACTGATCTCAATACTATTGAGAATTCGTGGGATATCCTAAAGAGGTCATTGATAAGTGAACCGACTCTTCTTTCATCACTGGACGACCTTGGCGGCAAATTGATATTATTGTGGCCAAAAATAAGTGTCGAAACCTTCCAGGCGTTGGTACATTCAATGCCACGACGAATGCGTACTGTCATTCGTGCGAAAGATGGCCCTAGAAAATATTATTGCGTGCGACTTGATTTACGGCCAAGCAATATATACAGGCTAATTCATTTAACCTAAAACTTCGAAATAACTCGAAAAGTATGCATCGTATGAAAAAGAATCCCCGAAATAAAAAGTTAATGTTTTCAAGAAGTCCATTCACCTGTGCAAAAAATTATCCCCCCCCCCCCGCCCCACCCCGATAATCTATGAGGGGGGGGGGGGGTAGATAATCTATTTTTCCAGTGAGCTGGATAGGATATTGGATAGGATAGGATGTTGGATAGGCTGGATAGGCTCTGTTGTCATTGCACAAAATCATCAGAAAAAGATAACCCAGAATTTACATTATATAAATAATATTTCGAGTTAGTTTCGTGACTCGAATAACTAATTACGATTATGTGGCTTTTCTCTTGTTTCATTTCCATGTAAAGAGATCTGTAAAAATCCATTCTCAGATCTAAAAACTTGGTACATAAATGAGAATTAAACAGGAAGTTAATCCTCCCGAGGAAGGTATAGGAAAGTAGCGGAAGCCATGAGATCATCTATTTTTACCCTTTTATCTCACTTTTAACACCCCCCCCCCCCCTTCCCCAATTTTTTAAATCGAAAATTTGATTTTCTCGAACGTAGCATTTAGAAAGTGTAAAAGAGCTCTATCTTCTTTCGTTTCTCATCACTTCCGATCGAATGATATATGACATGCCATATGTTGCCATAGTTCTAAAGACCAAGTAACTGCCACCCCCAAAATTCCGACCCCATTGGGACAATTTGGCCCAAACTTCATAGTAATGTTGATCTTGCTTAGAAGAATCTGCATACCGAATTTCATTCCTTTATATGCATAAATACGCGTAGACCTTTTGGTCCCCTCTAATTTCCGCCCCCGAAACTCTGACCCCAGTGTGCTAATCAAAACCAAATAAATAGTGAAGATGCACATGCCCATAGTAAGCTACATTCCGAATTTCAACCTTCTACCTCAAAAAAAAACCGGAAATTATTAAAGCGACGGACGGACGGACGGACAGACAGAAGGACATTGTGTAAACAATAAGCAGCGGAAGAATGGAGCTCTTGGGAATTAAAGCCCCATTCTTCCGCTACTTAATACTATGGAAGAATATGGAGAATATTCTTTTAAATCTTATTTTGTCGGAAATTAGCAGCAATCTAAGGACTTATACGAGTCATGTTTTTGTTTCGTTTCGATGACAAAGCTTTTGATTATCACATTTTACTTGCATCTCTGCCTTTTGTGTTGTTGTCGATTATGTCTGTAATAGATCCTTTTCAGTTAGTTAGTGGGTGGATCACGCGCCTGCCCGCAGTTTCTTCCGGCACAGACGTAGCTGGAACGTGAGAACACATTATCTGGACTCCTCTTGTTTCATATTCCTTTATTTTGCCATTACTTTGCCTTCTTAATTAATATCCCTCCTTTTTTTTTTTTTTTTTTTTTTTTTAAACTAAGAACATCAGAAATAACAATTACAGAAAAAAAAAACAAAATTAGATAAAATATGTAAAGTTTGCTGTTTTTATTTATTTTATTTAATTTTTATTTTTATACATGTTTACAAAGGTTTATCAAATTTATTAAAAAACAGCAAACTTTACATATTTGATCTAACATAGGTTTCAGTGTTAAGGGGATCAATGGATTTAAAATGTGGAAATTTTTTGCTCTCTTCACGATAATTCTTGCATTTAAAATTTTTTTCTGTAATTGCTCCTTCTGAAGTTTCCAATTGGTTTTTAATTTTTAAAAAAAGGAGGGATGTTAAGAAAGGGCAAAACAATGGCAAAATAAAAGAATATAAAACAAGAAGAGTCCAGGTTATGTGTTCTCCGTTCCAGCTACGGCTGTGTCGGAAGAAATTGCCGGGTGTCGGTATATTTGCTTGCCGGAAGAAACTGCCGCGCAGGCGCGTGGTGCACCCACCAACTAACTGAAAAGGGTCTATTCTTTTCCGAAAAAATGAACGAATGATATTCTATTGATTTAAAATCGAAGGGAATTCGTTTTCCTCATATAAGATCACACGTAAAAATGGAAAAATTATTAAAAACATTTATGCATATTTATACATAAAAATAAAAATTTCAGCATAAAAATAAATTACAAATGCAGGGTATGTTGTTTTTTTTGTTCTTCCCCGTTTCTAAAATATAACTTTAGCAAATAAGTGGAGCATGCTTTACCTGTCTTTTTCTTTATGATCAAAATTAGAAGAATAGTAGCTTGAGGATGTGAAATGAACACATTATTTATTTCCAATATTTCTAATCCTAGTGGTGGTGCCCTTTAAGTAGACGTTGCGGCATATTCTCCACTAATGTCTGATAGAAGGGTGTCAGTATGTTTGCCCACTCGTCTTTTAAAACCTCAATCAGATGATGCGCTTCTGGATTCCTCTCACGTGCTTGCACTCAGTGTTCTAATTCATCCCAGAGATGTTCTTTTGCAACGATATCTAAGTTTTGAGATTCCAGTCCACTCTTGATATAGTCGTATCTTCAAACAAGGCGGTAACATCTTTTGAACGGTGGAGGGAGGAGGGGTTATCCAATCGGCTGAGAAATTACAAATTGGTTGATGCCAAAGAATTAAATCAGAGAATTAAACTTATTAAAGAATCCATTAAAAATTAAATTAATAATTATAAATTAATTAAATAATTAAACTGGGAAGCTTTAGTTTCGAAATTCGTCAAAACTAAAGCTTTACATTCGTATTGCTTCATTCTGTCTTATTTTATTATTACTTAGTAGCAATATCATGTTAACCTTTTTTATATTTGCATGGACAACACCGAAGAAACAAAGAAAACAAAATGGATTTAAACACAGTGTAATTAAAAATCATGGATTAATTGAAAAACTACTTTTCAGCCAGCATTTCGTAGTTTATTTTGTTTGTTTACTTCAAATTTTGTTACATAATCTTTATCATAATTATCAGACAGACTGTCACCAATATCGCCGCAGAAGTGCTTGAAAATGAGCGCACTTGTAAATATTTCTATTGTATCATGAATTTTAGTTATTTTTCATTTTTTTTAAAAATTTTTAATCATTTGAGAACGAGAAAGATTAGAAAGATGGAAGAAGTTATTAATCTAATCTAATTATCTAATCTGTTACTTCGAACGTCTTACCAACTACTCTCCGAAATAATAGAGGAAAGTGACCAAAAGCGGGCCCCCTCAATTTCTGCTCTGTATAGCAATGAAAGGTTGAGGTAGTAGTTTATGCAATTGCCTATTGGAGGACCAGCACTCAAACTATTTACTCAATCTATGGTTTTCAAAGGCGATATACTGTTTTTTGTGAATGACGGAACTTTTTATGCTACTTATTTTAACGTGTATTGTGCCAGGATTTTGAAGATACTTACAAAATTTAACTGTTACATTTACTTATTCCTTATTATAATAGCTACGCATTAGCGTAAGTTTGAAGTAGTTAACATGCATAATTATCGAAAAAAATTAATTGAAAATAAATATATGAAGTGATCCTAAACCGCGCCCCACGCTGTTCCTAAAGCGATCTCCCGTATTTTTACGATAACCTAGTCTCATCTTCTTGGAATTCTGTTGCAGGGTCCAATTTTTACACTACAAAAATTTTCTAGGGGAAAATATGCCTTTACTGTATTTTCTTTTTTTTATGTAAGAAGCCTTTGAAGAATTGAACACCTGCTATTTCATTAAAAATTTTGAATTTGCTATTTGTGATTGTGCTTATAAGAAATAAATCCCTCTCTTTTATTCAATATTTATTTTTTCCTTTTAATACCATATCTTTTCAGAAAATTAGGGGGCTCGGTTTTGGTGTTTTTAATAGTGAGACTTATAAAATAACTTAACTAGTTATATGCTCCATATTTTTTCAATGTTTTTTTACTTCGTCGTTTTGTCTGTACATGTCAAAAACAAAATCTGATCCCTTTCCTCTACTTTTATTTTATATAGATGTGTAAAGTCAATTTTTAAACTTTAAACTTCTACATAGATTACACTGTCCAACAATTTTTAACTTTTAAAAAATTACTAGGCGAAGAGTAGTTGACTTTTGGTAATTTGGGTGCGTTGATTCCGAATCTGCAAACCTTTTTTCTCTATCGGGTCTCATTTTTTGGTAAATCACATACTAAAAATTAATAATTTCTGTAAATTAAGGCATTTTAGACCAAACACTATTGTTTCACTTAATTAATTTGATCTCCCACTTCAATTTCGAAATATAAAGTTTTTTGACGTAATTTGATATTTTTCGCTCATAAACCTTTGTTGTTACACATCCACAAATATAACAAAAATTATCTGGATTGTTTTTACAAGTTCCTCTAGGCATTTTCATTTATTTAAATATTATATGTAGCTGAAAATAAAAATTTATATATATATATTTAAAATATATTAAGTAATTTTGAAACTTATGTGTGTCAAATTTACATAAAAATATAAAAATTTCAATCACGGTTTACGAAAAATTGAGACCTGACAGGCAAAAATGAGCGTCATTTTTGTAATCTACGCAAGAAATTACCTTAGAAACCGTGCTTCTCTGTTCAGTAATTTTTTTGTTGTTGGACAGTGTTATCATTCTACGATTTCTAGATCACATACAGATTGTATCACTGGTTCACTATAACGACGTATTATCATAACATACTTTATAAATAGAAACTCCATTCAATCGTAATTATGAGTCCTTTTTAATTTTTCAGACGTTTATTTTACTACGTAAGCTTATTGCTTGATGAAGATTTTCTCACAAAGCAGATGAATTGGTTTCTGTGTATTTTCTTTACACTTTCAAAAAAGGTCTCAGTATTTCTCAATCACCCATAGTTTTAAATGAACGCCCACTTTAAGATCATACATTATGACAGAGCATTCAGAACATTTAGAGGAGTTCATTGTTCATCAGTAAGATTTTATTTAATCTTTAATTGCGTTCTGGAAAGATTAATCAAAGTCCAGAAGGGCACAACATAATAAATAAACAATAGGAATCAGACTTTAAAGAGGAATCTCCTCCTTAAAGAAATAGTTTTAGAAATAGCCATTGTGATTTTAAGAATTTCTTCTTCTTCTTTTTTTCTTAGAAACTAGTGTAAAACAGAGAAGTAGTGTTTATTTATCGATCATTCTAAAGTTAGTCTGAAAGCTGCGCTTCACCAAAATGGAAATAATTTTTTATCAGCGCCGTTAGCCCTTGCTGCCTAGATGAAATAGACCTATAAGAGCATGAAGGATTACTTTAACATTTAACAATATAGTTACTTTATGCTCAATTTTACACTTTAATTGCCGCCCCAAAGCCTAACTCCACTTTTATTCTAATTTTTAATTCTAACTGTCCCTTACAGCCAAGGCTATCCAGCCTTATATATTCTCTTTAAATCATATAACCAGCTATAAGAACCACTGCTTCTGAATTCCTTTAAGGCACTCTAATTTACAGGTTTACACATTGCTATATAAGTACTTCCTGAGTACACTAGATAAGTCTCTGTTTCAGTCCTAGTGTCTTTTGCTTTTATTTACAATATTTGTCCTGGAATTCCGGTAAGAAGTCAAAATATACTTGCGAAGTTCAGCACAAAGTTTTCTCTAAGCTATATTTCAAGGCTTCCCTGTTGAAGTAATCACGGCAATAATCGGACTGTATCTGAAAAATCAGCTCCCACTACCGCATGTTAATCCAGGAAAGAAAACAATTTGCAATTATCATACTCCAATACGCAATATATGTATTACCTTTATTCTCTGGTCAACAAGCTCTACATTACAGGAACAAGTCCAACATGGCGCTCAGTATTCTCAGGATATGCTTAACATACGGCCTTCTCCTGTTAATAACAAGAAGTCAGTAATATTTACATAATAAGAACAAAGGAACTATAAGAGGAATGGTATCCCAGTTGGACTCCCTTCTAGAGGGTTTCCTTCGAAAACTTCTTCAAGAGGACAATTTTATTCCTCCTTCATTGTCCATAAAAACCCCTTTCCACCAGCCCAAGCCAAAAAACTCTTAACAATTACCCTATTTTTAACATCCAAAGATCACCAGCATGAGGCTTTGTTGGATTGCAATTAACAATTCTTTTTATTACAACAAAAAGTTTTTGCAACAATAGGTTTATCCCTGGGACTTAGTTTATATTCCTCACGCTGGCTTCTTTTGACTCACTCTGTATATTATAAAGTGGATCAAATAAACAAACAACTGTGGCAACTTAAACAAAGATGCCTCACTGGCTAGAGATTTCAGGGTCAAACTGCTTTAGAAACCACATTTCGGCACTACTTTACAAATTTGAGCAAGGACAGCTATCGTGACGGCATGCTTAAACTTGTGCAACGCTGGGATAGATGCCTGAATGTAAGTGAAAAATGAACATTACCATTTACGTTTTGTAGCTTGATTTTCAAACTTTTACAATAAATGTGTTCCTATATCTTCATGTGAACCTTTATTACCGGATCGCCCTAGTATTGCCTAAGCTTTTCTACATAGTATTTATTTTTATCTTAATTATTTCTGCGATTTAATTAAGATAGTCATTTTTATTTCTAATACTGTAAATTTTAAATGGATGCCGCTTAAAAGCCGTGAGAAATATAGAATTTTTTGATACTTATTTGAATACGGCACAAAAAAATTAGATTCATGTATTTTCTTATTTTTTGATGGAGTTAGTAAATTTATTACCCCGTATACTCCTTTATCTTTTATGATGCATGTGATATTAAAATACACATCAAACAAAATTAAGGATACACTGTATGAGTCAATGTTTTATTGCTTGTGTTGGAGAAATGTGCAAATGTCGACGTTAGTAAGTAATTAATGACAGGTCCTTCCTGTTCGTTTTGTCTGTCGACAATGATCGGGACTGAATCACTTGTTTAACCGAGCAAGGTGTGAGAACAAGAAGGAGATTCATTTGATGGACCCCTTCTACGTGACTGGCAACACTCCCTCGCTGCGAAACAGTCACACGCTTAGCGGTTAAAGCTGTTAAAAGGGTTAGAGAAAGAAGGCCGTAGATCGTGATGTCACAGGCCATTTATTTGTCTCGCACTCACTTCTCGGAATCATCCACCTCGAAGAAGTCCATCCTACCACCAACTCCCTCCTTGCAATTAACCCAAAGCCCTCCACAGCATCCTTTTGACACGAGGAGAAACTATAGGGACACTTACGGCTTTGGTTTTTGATCTTTCCAGACTACTATGAATCTTCTTAGAACTTTAGCCTTATGCTAGTTTAAAAGTAACCAGAATGGATTATGATAAGGTGTATTCACTCCAGTTTGCTCTTATTTGTGATATAAGTTAATGGAAGCGTTGATGAGCGCCGAGAATTTGCCTAAGTCTTTAAAGCGTGACAGGTACTTTACTATTAAGGAAAGGCTTTTTTCATTTTCCTTGTTTCGTAAAGAAAGACATGACGTCAGGATTCTCCTGCCATCTTCGGGCAGATCTGTAATCCACGAACAATGTATTTTTTATTGGGGAATATATTGCGAAACAACATTGGTATCGTGTTATCTTATGAATAATAAAATGTATTTATGCAGTATTTTATTTCATACAATGATGAACCAAAACTTTCTAAAGAAATAATTGAAGGATAAGAATGAGATATTCAAAGCCGCACGTTTAAAAAATTATTTTTTGGGCCGATTCATTTCCCATATACGATTTGCTCAACACATAAAAGAATAAAGCGATATTACCTATCTTATTTTTGTATTGTTTTAAACTTACAAAATGATCGCCTGGAAACATTTATCTTTGTAGCTTTGGATTATATCCTTCTCACCCTTTCAATTATTAACATTGTTTTTAATGGACGTGAGTTTCATTTGCTTCCGCATTTACATAAATTTATGTGCTCGGTAATAAGTAAATCTTATTTATAGGCTATCTTTATATTTCTGTTTCGATATTCATTCTCACTTCAAAGAAGGAAATGCTTTAACTCCTCTTTTGTAAATTACATTTTTCTATCTGAAAATCTTATTTCCAGAATTTTATTGCTCAATCTAATTTGATAACATTGTTAAGTACTAGCAAAGTTTTCGATACTTGTTTCGCATTTCTATCAATATCCTAACCCTTTTAATTTAATCAGGTTACAGAAAGAGCAAGGAAGAACTGAGATACGCAGTACGTTCAATGTAATTATATTCTATTGAAAATTGTTTTCAGCCGCCTTCCACTCTCCTCTTGGGAATGACAGATAGCGATTTGTTTTCGGGGAAACCCTGATCTGCTATGTGATTACGAATGACTTTCGCTTTCGGTTTTGTTTGCTGAAGGAAATTGCGCAGAGGCAATTATATGGTATTCCACATTTCTGTTCGTTTGAATTAAAGTAAGATAAGATTGTTTTAGACCATTCTTGTATTATCGGTTCATATTCATTTCGTAATAACTTCATTTATTCACAGTTCCTTTTCGTCACATTCAATTTATAACGTCAAATATTTCACAGCAGAATCTCATTTCAAAATAACGTAAGTTATCAAAGTTTTCTTTTTGACTGACTGATCGAAGTAAATCTGACCCAAATGAAGTTCGACGAAATGACAGTTGCTAGCAAATATGAGAGATAATGCTTACAAGCAATATTAGAACGAGAGCCTAAGTTGAAAAACCATATAGTAAATATGTGTACACACTGCGCACAGGCAATGAGATCATTTGCATTGTTCCTCGTTAAACTTTTGCTAAAAGAATTTTTTAATTTCGCCACAGGCTATGAGATTCTGTTTCAGTGGAAATTCGCACTCATTAATAGTCCTTACACGATTTGAATTTGTTTACAAACATACAAGAGGATTCGCTTGAAATAACATTCAACTTCAATCTAAGTTTCTGAAATTCTCTTGTTTTTGCTTCTTGTTTTACTTTAGCTACGTTTTGTTTAGGACTGTGAATGGATTAAAATAAATTAGTTTTTCTCCTGTTTCATGAGGCGAGGGAGTGGAGAGTGACGGGAAGGAGGGAGAGAAAGCTCTCAATTCCAAACAGAATTGAAAGCTTTTTCAGTTTCTCATGGAGCAGGAACTTAATAGTGGGCGACACGGGAGCAGTTCTCGGAAAGACCTTGTGCCTGCCTTCTTGAATGCGTTAACAGAGAAAGAGAGAGAGAGCAGAAAAAAAAGATATTGTCGTTCTCACTAACCATTAAAAGAATGGTTTTATAGTCACAGGTTGAAGGACTCACGAAGACACAAATGACATACAAGGGTTTGAAAATAAATAATCGCGCGACTTTATAACTGGTTGCACGCAACTGTTATCATTCGGCAAACGCGCGAACATTCAACTGGCAAAACTGCTAAGTTTTATAACATGAAATGAACACTTAACACGATTTAGGATGCTTTTAGGTGAATAATTTATTTCTTATTTTCAGGCAGTTATTACGAAAATTTCGCTTTCATAACACCCTTTGTTTACGACTCGATGTTGTTGCCACCGAACGACGACGTACAATGTAGCGTAGAATAGTGCGGAGTTGTAGACATCCCCAGAATGATTGGAATTTATTTATAGGCGTTTTAAAAGGTAAAATGTAATGTCGTTCCTTTAACATGAGAAAGTGCAATTCGTTGTTGCTAAAGCATAATTACTGTATAAGACGAATTTTTAATAAAAGAATAATTACTGTAGATGAAAAATAATAAATATTTTCGTACTTTAAAAGTCAATTAAAACTGTAATGGGTGAAAATTCGTTCTAAAGTAGGCAGTCACATCATTAATGAGGATATACCGGATGAGCTTATTCGTATTATCGGTGATAAAAGTTCATCTTTAAAAGGAAATTGTACATGTAAATACGGCATACGATTACGCCATCAGTAACATGAAAGAGAAAATATTTAATGGTATAGAAGTTTGTTCAAATACGCATAACACGGTTTCATGCGTATATTATCTTTACTATTAACAAAGCAGTAATTAAATTAAAATAAATAATTAAAACACTTCTCTGAATGAAAATTTAGCTTTTGGAGTGGATAAGAATGATCTCGTATTTCTTTAATTTTTAAGCAAAATGAACTTGTTTTCAGTCTAATCTAACTTTCTGATTAGACTGATTAGCGAGCATGCAAAGAAAAAAGAATTAAAAATACAGTTATGAAGGAATTACAGTTATCGCTTAGAGGTCATAGTAACCTCTTAAATATAATCCTTTATATTAGAATATCTGAATGCTAAGAATATACATTTTAATATGCAGCCTTTTAAATTTTTAGTTGCGTACTTATAATCTGTCCAACGAAAAACAATATATTAAATTTCCGAGTTTAATTATCTGTTCTGCATCAAAATTTTTCTGTCCATAAAAATGTGATTTTTTTTATTTCAGGTGGATTGAACACGAATTTGAAACCAAAAAATATCCTTGACCAAATGAGTAAATTTTCTTTATTATCAAAATAAGGTTATTTTCCTGTAACTCAAGTATATCATTCATCTTGGAATTGTGAAAGCAGTGGATAAAAAAATAGAAGGTTTGCATCTCTAAAGAATAAATTCTCTCAAATGAGTGAGGCAAAAATAGAAGAGAACATTTTTGCTGGACCAAAAAACACACTTTCCTTGCACGCTACACTTTGACTGAAACACGGAATAGAGCAGAAGGAAAAACGTGGAAAGCATTTGGGGATATGTGCAAAAATATTACGCAATAAACGATCAATCAACTAAGGATGGCTTGTGGAAGAGTTGCTGAGCACATATCAAGCCTTGGGATGCAATATATCTTTTAAATTCCATTCCTCCATTCTCACCTGGATTTCTTTCCTCCAAACCATGGGACCGTATCTGATCTGTATGGTGAAAGATTTTTTTTAAAGATTTTTCTAAAAATGGTGGAGACAGATATACAGTGGAAAATGGAACGAGACAGTGTTAAGAGACTACTGCTGGATGCTTCTTCGAGAGACTTCCGAAGAATATAAGAGGAAAAACACGACCTATTGAAGATTACCGCTAATTTTTTCATATTGTTCTACTTATACCTATCTAACGATAGTTTGTACCCTTAATGAACATTTTTAATCAATATTTGATAAGTTAGAGTAAATAAAGTAAATTATATTTTTTCAGAGTAACTGTTGATTTTTAAATAAAAGCTTATTTTTTTCAAGACTGGTGGGTAATAGAATTTCTCTGGCTCCAGCTTCGGATTAAGCACCCTCAAAAACATAATGACAAGGTGAAATTCCTGAAAAAAAATTGATGTTACTATTGTACACTCACATGCCAAAAGTCAGGGGATAGCAGTGGACTATTTTTCAAGTGGCAATAGTATCATCTGCAAACAGTATAAATATGCAAATCAGTGTCAGTAGGTTTAGTTACACTGTCATGAGTAAGGGGTGAGGTATTCTGCTACACGACGAGAGCTATCCAAGTTCGAACGTGGCCTGGTATGTGGAGCACAACGTATGGGTCATTCAATATCGGAGGTGGCTCAAGAATTGAACATCCCACGGTCCACAGCTTCAAGAATCTACTGCGAGGACCAACTTGACGGCGCTACCTCCCACCATAGACAACGCAGTGGTCGACCACACCTTCTTAATGAACGGGACCAACGGCGTCTGAGTAGGATAGTCACCGCTAACAGGCAACTGACACTACGCAGATAACATCAGATTTTAACCAGGGTGATACAAGAGCTGTACCGATGCGAACTATGCAAAGAAATCTGGTGTCCATGGGATATGGAAGCAGAAGACCCATGAGGGTACCCTTGCTAACAACAAGACATCGTCAGCAACGTCTCTCCTGGGCTCATGAACACTTCGACTGGACACTTGACAACTGGAAAAGTGTGACCTGGTCTGATGAGTCTCGATTCCAGCTGATACGAGCTGATGGTAGGGCTCGAGTGTGGCGCAGACCCCATGAAGGCCATTGACCCAAGTTGTCAAGCATGCACGGTGCAAGCCGGTAGTGGCTCCGTAATGGGCAATTGTGGGAAGCTCTTCAGTTGGAATGGTTGGCAATGTCTTCAGATGTCTTCCACCGACTTGTGGAATCAATGCCACATCTCACTGTGGTACTTCGCCGGTTTAGAAGAAGTCCCACACGTTATTAGGTGCTATCCCATGAGTTTTGGCTTGTGAGTGTATGCGGTCTACCTTGTAGTGCTCTGTGGTCTACCTATGATTCGCTTGTGATTAGAAAGGTATAGGAAATTATAAGAAATGAAGAGAACAACTGATTGGTACAGCAAGTTCTCCAATCCATCTTCATGAAACACGATTTTCAGGGAGACGTGAATACAACACGGGTCTCCTTCTAACTAGCGATCAAGAGCCAGTTTCTGAGACACACGCTCAGAGATTCAAAACAATAGGAACTATAGGGCTCGAATAGATAGACCCTGGGTTTTTGGAATAAAGAAGCGATTGCATTTGTATACAAAAACGTGACTGGGCTAATCTGGTGCCAATTATACAGCAACATTGTGCTTAAGGTTCACATATACAGTGGACACCTCCGGGACTGAGTCTAACTGTTCTGTTGAATGAAATTGGCATTTTGTGAAGCAAATGTTTATCGCAGCACTATTGAAACAAACAAAGATGTATTGATTTACTTTACTAATTTTATTCTTTACTTATTGTCTACTTTACATACGTATATACGATATCAATAATAAGAACAGTTTTTCATTTATTTATTTAAGAAGTCTTAATTTATTATAAAAGTCTGTAATTTTAGATTGCTCACTATGATCCAGTTTATAAGTTGCTAAACTTTCCTCAAGATGCATAATGTAATTCTAGTGTTTTGTCATCGTCCCGGTCCAAAGCAAATTTTTTAAGGTGAGATGTCCATTTCAGTGCTTCGGAATGGAAAGAGATGGCATGTTTAAGGATCGACTTTTCGCAACTGTTTTCCGGGGTTTGGAAAAGGCTCGTCTTCTGGGCTGCAGCTGAGATTATGCGAGCTGCCCGTCCTGGTTCCAGTGTTCCGCAGCAGGGCAATCGGCGTCGATATTTTGGTGTTCCTGAAGGGAAACAGCCACCCCAATACCCTTTCGTTTTTTTAACTGGTGAATTAAGGGGAGGTTAGCCCATCCTCACGGTCGTCATCAAGTGTTGTGTATAGTCAAACTGTAAGATTTAGAGCCCTGAGTGAAATGATCGATTAACAGAAAAAAGGAGAGTACGGGTGAAAATTCCTGGACAGGAGAAGTCATTTCTGAGAACTAATTTCCCTTTTTAGTTAGCTATTTTGTTTGTTACTTCCTTTTTTGTTAATCTTTCATTCCACTCAAGGATCTAGATCTTACGGTTTAACTATACTTCACTTGGCTTGACTGCACAGAATACAAGATATTTCTGCACTGATTTCTTTATCTCGTTCACTGCGGCACGAGATTGTTAAATTACATTTAAGGAGCATTACTGACTTGGTAAATTGGGCTGCACCCCCCAGATTCACTGATTTTCAAAAAGCCCGCACCCACCAGTCACTTGCGATAAAGCATTCTCATTGCTATTATGAAGCCTTGGTCTAGTGGCTGTAGAGTTCTCACACTGTAAGGTGAAATGGAAGAGTGCACTACTGTATATCGCGCTCAATAAAATAAACGCGCCACCACATTTTTACCTTTTTTTTAAATTATATTTTTTACTTTTTACTGCAACTTTTAAGGTGAAAGTTTGTGCTTTATAAGTTTTTATTTTATATTTTTTATTTTATTCTTTTTATCGGATACAGAAGGGATCATAATACTGTGCTTATTTACAATGTGTGTAGTGGCCTTACAGTATAAGAGATGGACAATAGAATTACCAACTAGTTTCGCCATTTATTCCCGGCTTTGTCAAGGTACACAACAAGAGGCTCGCAGGCCTTATTATACAGAAAAATGGTACAGATGGACCAATGAGCGTAAAAATATAAGGCTTGTGTCACGTTCAAAATAACGCACGCAGTGGAAAATAATTAATGTAA